>CM056052.1:542395038-542682538 GCA_029574335.1 Rana kukunoris | reverse complement strand
TTGATGGCACAGTGGCTGCGTGTGATGGGCACAGTGGCGACAATTGATGGCACAGTGGCTGCGTGTGATGGGCACAGTGGCTGCGTATGATGGGCACAGTGGCTGCGTATGATGGGCACAGTGGCTGCGTATGATGGGCACAGTGGCTGCATGTGATAGTACAGTGGCTGTGTTTGCTGGCACAGTGGCTGTGTGTGATGGGTACAGTGGCGACAATTGATGGCCACAGTGGCTGCATGTGATGGCACAGTGGCTGCATTTGGTGGCACAGTGGCTGCGTTTGGTGGCACAGTGGCTGCGTGTGATGGTTACAGTGGCGACAATTGATGGCACAGTGGCTGCATGTGTTGGCACAGTGGCTGCATGTGATGGCACAGTGGCTGCGTTTGGTGGCACAGTGGCTGCGTGTGATGGGCACAGTGGCAACAATTGATGGCACAGTGGCTGCGTGTGTTGGCACAGTGGCTGCATGTGATGGCACAGTGGCTGCATGTGATGGCACAGTGGCTGCATGTGATGGGCATAGTGGCTGCATTTGATGGGCACAGTGGCTGCGTTTGGTGGCACAGTGGCTGCGTTTGGTGGCACAGTGGCTGCGTGTGATGGGCACAGTGGCAACAATTGATGGCACAGTGGCTGCGTGTGTTGGCACAGTGGCTGCATGTGATGGCACAGTGGCTGCATGTGATGGCACAGTGGCTGCATGTGATGGGCATAGTGGCTGCATTTGATGGGCACAGTGGCTGCGTTTGGTGGCACAGTGGCTGTGTTTGGTGGCACAGTGGCTGCGTTTGGTGGCACAGTGGCTGCGTTTGTAGGCACAGTGAGGCTGCAATTAATGGGGTTTTTTTTAGTTAGAGAAGGCAAGCGCAAAATAACACCAAAACATTTTTGCTGCCATTTTTTTATTAAAAAACTGATGGTCACCTCAGTCCAATGGTTGGACTGAGGTGACCATCAGTTTTTTAATTTAAAAAAAATGGCAGAAAAAAAAGTTTTTTGTGTTATTTTGAGCTTGCCTTCTCCTCCCCCCTCCAAAACAGTCAATTATTTTCTTACTTGTTCGTTCTGCTGCAGTCCTGAGGGTCCAGACAGTAGCAGGCTAGCAGCACTAGTAGAAGGGCACAGGCACTGTAGCAGCCGCAGGCTGAGCTGAGACTCCTCGTGGCTTGGGCTTCTTCTTTTCCTTGCCGCCGCTGAGTGCTCCCTGCACGAGTCCTCCTTCTCTCACCTCGCTCTCTCCTCGCCTCCAGCGTGACGTCACGCGGCGCACGCCAGGGAACGAACCAACCAACTCTCCTCCGGGGGGTGGGGGTGTGGCTAACGCGCACGAGGAAACGCACAGCCTAGAGTGACAGGACACTGAAAAGGGAGCCAGGAGCGCACTCTGCAGCAGTGAGTCGGCTCCGGCGGGGCGGGCGGCATACATGTTCTAATGTGACTGCGCTGCCTGTCTGACACACACTACCGGCCCGCAACCCGACCAGCCCACCGGGAATTTTCCCGGTTCTCCCGATGGGCCACTCCGGGCCTGGTCACGAACACCGGCGGGGCTTGCCGTGTCCATCTGAAGGGCTCCTTTGCTGTGCCTTCATATCTGCATGCCGGCGGGACCTTACTATCTGCCACACGCAAGGGCTGTTACTCTTCCCTCTATCACTTCCCTCTATCAACCTGGGATTCTACAGCCATCCACTGGGAGTTGTGATAGTTCCCTTCACGGGACATCTACATGCCGATGGACTGATGTTAACCTCTCCTCATCTGGATTCAGCAGTGATTTCAATCAGTAACAGCAGGGCCCCCATCAGGAATTATGAGGCCCCTTACACAGCTTCAGGCATAGGCCCCCTGTAGCAGAGAACGGGGGATAGTCACTTGGGGCCCTGGGGACCTTTGGGCCCTTTAATAAAAACAGGAAAAAATATAAAAACAACAAATGTAAACATTTTTTTATGAATTTTTTCTTTTTAACTACTTAAGACCCGGACCTTTAGGCAGATGAAGGGCCTGGCCAGTTTTTGCAATTCGGCACTGCGTCGATTTAACTGACAATTGCGCGGTCGTGCGACATGGCTCCCAAACAAAGTTGGCGTCCTTTTTTTCCCCACAAATAGAGCTTTCTTTTGGTGGTATTTGATCATCTCTGAGGTTTTTATTTTTTGCGCTATAAACAAAAATAGAGCGACAATTTTGAAAAAAATGCAATATTTTTTACTTTTTCCCATAATAAATATCCCCAAAAATATAAAAAAAAAAATCATTTTTCCTCAGTTTAGGCCGATACGTATTCTTCTACATATTTTTGGTAAAAAAAAAAAATCGCAATAAACGTTTATCGATTGGTTTGCACAAAATTTATAGCGTTTACAAAATAGGGGATAGTTTTTCTGCATTTTTATTAATAATTTTTTTTTTGCTACTAATGGCGGTGATCAGTGATTTTTTTCAGGACTGCGACATTATGGCGGACACATTGGACAATTTTGACACATTTTTGGGACCATTGTCATTTTCACTGCAAAAAAATGCATTAAAATGCACTGTTTACTGTGAAAATGACAATTGCAGTTTAGGAGTTAACCACTAGGGGGCGCCGTAGGGGTTATGTGTGACCTCAAATGTGTTTCTAACTGAAGGGGGGCGGGGCTGGACATGTGACGTCATTGATCGCGTTTCCCAATAACAGGAAACACACGATCAATGACAGCGCCACAGTGAATAATGGGGAAGCTGTGTTTACACACACCTCTCCTGGTTCTTCAGCTCCGTGGACTGATCGTGGGACTTCTGGCGGCGCAGGTCCCGGGGCAGCGGTCACGGAGTTTCGGACCAGGTTGCGGGCACGCGCCCCTGACCCCATGGCTGGGCACTGAAAGAGGACGTAGAGGTTTGTGCTTGTGCCCAGCCGTGCCATTCTGCCGACGTATATCTGCAGTAGGCGGTCCTTAAGTGGTTAAAAAGGGGGGTTGTCATCCGGGGGCCCTGGGAACCTCTGGGCCACTTATTAAAAAGAAAAAAGAACAAAAAGAAAAAAATAAATATAGAAAAAAAAATGTTATGTAAAAAAAAGGGGGGTTACCACCTGGGGACCCCAGAGCCCTTTAACCACTTCAGACCCGCGCTATTGACAAAATACGTCAACAGCGCGGACCTGAGGCGCCAAGTTGACGTCTTTGGACGTTATTGTCCCGCCGCATCGCTGAAGAGCCGAAGCATGTACCTGGCGGCCGCGATGTCCGTCGGGTACATGCGATCGGCGGAAACATAAGCAGATGACAGCAGGGACGTGGAGCTCTGTGTGTAAACACAGAGAGCTCCACGTGCTGTCAGAGGAGAGGAGACCGATCTGTGTCCCTTGTACATAGGGACACAGCATCGGTTACCTCCCCCAGTCACCCCCCTCCCCCACACAGTTAGAACACACCCAGGATACACATTTAACCCCTTCCTCACCCCCTAGTGTTAACCCCTTCCCTGCCAGTCACATTTATACAGTAATTAGTGCATTTTTATAGCACTGATCGCTGTATAAATGTGAATGGTCCCAAATTTGTGTCAAAAGTGTCCGATATGTCCGCTGCAATATCGCAGTCCCAATAAAAATCGCAGATTGCCACCATTACTAGTAAAAAAAAAGAATAAAAAAAATTCTGTTCCCCATTTTGTAGGCGCTATAACTTTTGCGCAAACCAGATGCTTATTGCGTTTTTCTTTTTTTTTTTTACAAAAATACGTGGAAAAATACGTATCGGCCTTAACTGAGAAAAAAAATAGTTTTTTAAAAAAAAAATTGGGATATTTATTATAGCAACAAGTAAAAAATATATATATTTTTTTAAATTGTCGCTCTTTTTACTTGTTTATAGCGCAAAAAATAAAAACCGCACGGACGATCAAATACCACCAAAATAAAGCTCTATTTGTGGGGAAAAAAGGACGTCAATTTTGTTTGGGAGCCACGTTGCACGACCACGCAATTGTCAGTTAAAGCGACGCAGTGCCGGAAGCTGAAATTTCGCCTGGGCACGAAGGGGGTTTATGTGCCCAGTAAGCAAGTGGTTATTAAAAACAACAACAACAAAAAAAAAAAAAAAATATATATATATATATAAAGAAAATTTTTTTCTTTTTTTTTTTAAAAAGGGGGTTGCCATCCAGGTCCCTGGGTACCTCCGGACCCCTTACAAAAAAAAAGAGGGTTGCCATCCGGGCCTCTGGGGACCTCCGGGCCCCTTACAGGTGTACTGCCTGCACCCTCCTGATGGCGGCCCTGAGTAACAGCCCTAAAACTCAAGTAAAACTTTAACGACCTGCTAGGTCAACTTTTCTAGGTCTTGGTGGACTAATGTTGTGCGGATAACTGTACTTTCTAATATTGTTTATATAATGTGTCTTCTACGGCTGCAGTTTCTTCACAATGGTCTTGAAAAAACGGTGTTCCTTCCTATGACAGGAAAAGGGTCGGGCAGACAAAACAATGCTTAGGTGGAGACGGGCTGAATTTCTTTTGTAATAAAAGCTAAGATGAGGCTTTGACTTGTGATAGAACCCACACCCTTTCTGTTACTGTTAAGCAAATGTAAAATTATTATCATCATGACCTCCAAATATTAATTAATTTCATTATTTATAATTTTCTAAAATTAAACCATAATGTGAATTATTGCTTTTTATCCCTGTCAGTTTGCAGAGAGCATGAAATAGGTGAAGACTTCATCCCGGACCCAACTCCAAACTCATGTCCAATATCTCTTTTCATTAAAATTATCTCTAAAAAAACAAGGAAATGCATAGCATGTATTTAAAATACAGTATCTCACAAAAGTGAGTTTTTGTAAATATTTTCTTCTATCTTTTCACGTGACAACACTGAAGAAATGACACTTTGCTACAATGTTGTGTAGTGAGTGTACAGCTTGTATAACAGTGTACATTTACTGTCCTTTCCAAATTGGGCTCAATTAGCCATTTTCCCTCCCCGGAGAGTGGAGTTACAGACAGAAGAACAGGAAGTGAGGATTTCTCAGAAGAAATGAGGACATTTAAAAGCAAAATGGAAGGATGAGGTAAGTGAAGGAGGACTGCACTAAGGTAAAGGAAGCTATTTAGGGAAAAAATAATTGTACCCTTACAACCCCTTTTACCACTTAAAGACCGCTGCATGTACATTTACGTCGGCACAATGGCACCGACAGGCACATCAACGTATATATACGTTGGCGCCTTGAGGTGGGTCAGGGGTCCGATCGGGACCCCCCCCCGGTACATGCGGCGGTCCCCGCGGCTGTATGAGCGATCCGGGATGAGGGGGCGGCTATTTTCGCTTTTGTCCGCCCCCTCCGGATCGCTCCCAGCCAATGCGCGCGCCCGCCCGCCTTGTCACTTCCTCCTCCTGTGTAAACACCGGAAGGAGGAAGTGATGTGATCTCTCCCTCTGCGTTTTTTCCAACCACCGCTGAGGAGAGATCACAACACAAGTAAGTATGCACAACACTACACTGCCACACACATTTAACCCCACATTTAACCCCCCCGATCGCTCCCCCTCCCCCTGTCACAGTGTCACTGAATGCAGTAATCATACATGTATGATTACTGTATTTAGTGTCAGTGTGACAGGCAGTGTGACAGTCAGTTAGTGTTAGGTCCTGGGTAACCCCCGTACCCCCCCTAATAAAGTTTTAACCCCTTGATCACCGCCCTAGTTAACCCTTTCACTCCCTATTGCCAGCATCACTAAGCGATCATTTTTCTGATTGCTGTATTAGTGTCGCTGTTCCCGCTAGGTAGCTAATTTTTTTTTATTGCGATTTTTTTTTACTAAAGACATGTGGCTAAATACATTTTGGCCTAAATGTTTGACTAAAATTTAGTTTATTGATTTTTCTTATGACAAAAAGTAAAAAATTTAGATTTTTTTTCAAAAATGTCGCTCTATTTTTGTATATAGCGCAAAAAATAAAAATCGCAGAGGCGATCAAATACCACCTAAAGAAAGCTCTATTTGTGGGAAGAAAAGGACGCAAATTTTGTTTGAGCCACGTCGCACGACCGCGCAATTGTTTGTTAAAGCGACGCAGTGCCGAATCGCAAAAACCCCTTGGGTCATTTGGCAGCATATTCGTCCGGGTCTTAAGTGGTTAATATAAGTTCAGTATTGGAATTGGTGATTACCTGTAGGATGTATACTGATCACTTGTGGGCTACTTCAAAGTGTGGAAATTACAGGAATTACTTTATAATAAAGGCAAATGCTGGGACTTTTAAATCACCAAAATGGAACCAATAATAATCCAAAATATACTAAAAACAATGGGCCAGATTCAGGTACATCTGCGCATTATTGGACCGGCGTAGCGCACCGCCTTTACGTTAGACTTGCGCAATGTAGCCGCGTAATCACCCTATTCTCGTAGCTTTTGCGCAGAAAATTGCGCATGCGTAACGTTATTTCAGAGGCGTAAGGCGGAGTAATACAAATTGGGAAGGACGTGGGCGTGTTACATTGAAATGAGCCGTGACCCCATGCAAATGAAGGGCCGGCCGGCTCGCGCATGCGCGCTTGAAGGAGACCATGGTCAGCACCTCTCTGCGCATGCTCACAACTCGGAAACGGCGCAATCAGTGAAATTGGAAATGGACTAAGGACTACGCAGACAGCATAAATAGACAGACACAAACGCACTTCCATTGCAAAAGTACATCCCTTTGTCCCTTCCCATTTAACAAAGTGCTTTTGTCCCGTTGTTAGTTGCGTTGTGTTTTGTATTTGTCAGATTAGTGTTCTGTGTGATCAAGTGTTTGTTAGTAGATCTTTGAGGCCGTGTACACACGGCAGAGAACCTCGACGGGCAGAACACATCGTTCCGCCCGTCGAGGTTCTCTGCCGGCCGTCGAAATCGGCGACCCGCCCGTCGGGAATGGCAACCAGCCATTCATCCAGGCGGGCCGTCGAGCAAATAGAGAGCGTGCTCTCTATTTCTGCTCGACGGGATTCCCGACGGGATGCTCACCGAGAGCGTACACACGGCCGAGGTCCTCGCTGGAATGCAGCTTCCAGCGAGGTTCTCGCTGGTTTCCAGCGAGAACCTCGGTCGTGTGTACGCCGCCTGAAAGTGTTTTTTGATAAGTGTTTGAGAGACTGTTTGTTTGATATATTTCTGGTCGTTTGTTTTCTTGCTTAATTGTTGCTGTTTGTTTTTGTGACTGATTTTTGCTGAGTGCTTGTGTGATTTTTTTGGGTGTTAGTTTTCTCTTTGTGTGTGTTCTTGCTTGATTGGTTGTGCTTGTTTTTGTGACTGATTTTTATTGACTGGGAGTGAGTTTTTGTATGAGTATGACAGAGAGAAAGAGAAAACGAAATTTCACTTTGGGGGAGAAACAAATTCTTGCCCGGGCCATTAGCGATTATGGGCGTTTCCTCCACGGCCCGGACAGTGCCAACACCACCCCGGCCAGGAGGAGGGAGATTTTGGACATCATCACTGACCAGGTGAATTCAGCGGGGGAGGGGGAGACACGGAACCGGTCTGGGATTGATAAAAAGATTAATGACCTCCGGCGTCTGGTCAAAAAGAAGCTGGCCAAAATGTTTGCCCATGCCAGGGGCACAAGAGGGGGCCCACCATGCTGTGTTAGGCTGACAGCGGAGGAGCGTGCGGTGGCCCTGACCTTTCATCGGCATGAAGTGGAGGGCCTGCCCGGCTTTGACTCAAGTCCGGAGCCCGTGGTGCCAGGTAAGTTTTTTTTATATCAGGTGTGTAGCATGTGTGGGGGAGGGGGTGAAAGGGAATATGTGGCAAGTGTGTGGATCCTCCAACCTGTGAATGTTTTGTGTCATCCACAGATGTGCAGGAGGGTGCAGGGCCATCTGGCCTGACCGCACCATCCCCAGGACAACAGCCTAATGAGGCCCCGCCGACAAGGCCGGAGACGCAGAGGAGGTTGAAGAGGAGGAGGAGGAGGTTGAGGAGGAGGAGTTTGATGAGGAGGAGGAGTCCATGTCAGGTACTGGCCTATTGTTGTTGGAGGACCGTTCCCCTCTGGCTGGCAGCAGCGAGCCCTCCCTAAGGGGTAGCCCCCCCTCCTCCCCCAACATGGCTCCCCTCCCAAGGGCCTCCCCTTCTCCCCGGCCACAAGCATCAGCTGGAGGCAGGAAGGTGACCCAGAAGACCAGGGGGGTGGCCGATCTCCTGCCCGCCACTCTGAGAAGGGACCAGTTCCTCCAGACTCGCCATCTGGGACAGGTCAGCCAGACATTGGTGCGGATGGAGGAGAGCCTGTCCTCCATCAAGGATACGCTGGGGAACCTGGACTGCCACTCCCGGGCTTTCACAACCTGCCTAAACGACCTGCAGACTACATCAGCAGGCATTGGGCAGGATGTGAGGGCCCTCACCCAGGCTATCCAGGCCAACACGGCAACACTTGGTGCTGCCCTGGACAGAATAGCCGTGGCCTTGGAGGGCAGGCCGCCAGGTGGGCAGAGATCAGGGGCTGCTCCTCCTTCCCCGGTTTTTCCCCTCCCCCATGAGTCTCCCCTGAGGAGCCGGGGCCGTGGCCAGGGGCACCCCAGGCGTGGCTCACGTCAAGGGCACTAATTTGTTTTTCCCTTTTTTTTTTGCCCCTTTTTTTTTTTTTGCTGGAAATTGTTTGATTTTGCTGGTAATGTTTTTTTTTGTGTTGTGAATGCTGTTTGAATGTGGGGGTGACATTCCTGCCGGAAAAGGGGTGTCACCCTCAATTTTGGTGGAGAAGGGTTCCCCAGGACCAGGGAGAAGTGATCCCCAGGTCCGTGTGAATGGTGTATGAATGTACAGTGACATAATTGGAGCCTTGTCGTGGCGTTGCTGCTCACAAGTCCAGCATGGTGGACTGGTGCCAATCCAATTTGATGTGGATGTGGGGTGTGTGTGCTAGGGACCACAGTGGTGTGCATGCATGCATTCTCATTGTGCCATGATTAATGTGTGTGTTTAACGTGCAAAGATGCCCAATGTGAGCTGTGTCCTGGCTGCTCTTCCCTCAGAAGACGGGGTATCCTCGGTTAGGGAGGGATTGTCTGGTTCAGGGGTCAGGTCATCACGTAGGTCAATCTGCAGGCCCTTTCTTACTGCGAAGTTGTGCAGCATGCAACATGCACCGATGATCTGGCACACGAAGTTTGGGGAATACAAGAGGGTACCCCCAGACTTATCCAGGCATCCGAAACGTGACTTCAGGAGGCCAAAGGTGCGCCCCACCACTGCTCGTGTTTGGGCATGTGCTTTATTGTATCTTTCCTCTCCTGGGGTTTGGGGGTTCCGGATAGGAGTCATGAGATGGGGTCCCAGTGGATATGCAGAGTCACCTGTAAGGGAAAAGACAGGAGGATGTTAGTCATGCATGTGCCCCTTGTGATGTGTGCATCATGGGGGGGGACAGTCATGCCTGCCACCCATGTCACTCACCAACCAGCCAGGTGTCCCCATACACGTTCTGATCGAATTCCATTCGGATGTGGCTTTGATTGTAGATGTAGCTGTCATGGCTGGACCCAGGGTGTTTGGCACAGACGTGTCATACGAGGCCTTGGGCATCGACTATCACCTGTACGTTGATGGAATGCCAATGCTTCCGATTGCGGTACATGTGCTCTGTCTCCTGGGGGGGCTGGAGTGCCACATGTGTGCAATCAATGGCCCCCACAGTGCGTGGGAATCTGGCAATTCTGTAGAAATCTGTCATTGCCTTCAGCCGCAGGTCCTCAGTGGTGGGTTTGATGATTTGGTTGGCCATGCGTCTGAGGGACAACCTGGTGCACACATCTGCTCATGGAGGATTGTGACATCCCAGCCACCACTCCATGTAGACGTTTTTTCTCTTTTTAGACCAGCTTTTATATGCTCTAATTTTAGACAGGACATTTTGCTGTTGCGCACACTGCGTAGCCTGCGCTGCCCCAACGTTCTTTTGTGGATCCCCGTAAGTCCCTCATTAGCATATTTGACTAGCAAATCAATGGTCTGTCTAGCGCAGTTTTGCGCGGACGGAATGCGCCAGTCTAACGAAATTACGCTGGAAAAAAAAAGTAGATTTCTTGCGTATCTCGTTTTGGGGATGCCGTGCATCGAAACGCACGCGCACATTTAGACTTACGCACGCGCATCTCCTGTTGCGCAGGCGTAATCGCTCTGTGAATCTGGCCCTTGGTTCCTAAACGAGTAGGGCCTGAATTTACCCCAGACCAATACGCACCCGTGAACTTTGTTTTTAAACATTTCTTTTGTATTTTTTGTATGAATAAACTTTTATTGAAATTATTTACATTATCTGAATCAGTTGTTACCGTTAAAACCCCACCTTGAGGGATTCCTCCTTCTCGATCGATGTATAAATGAAAATGGTCCCAAAATAGTGTCAAAAGTGTCCGATGTGTCTGCCATAATGTCGCAGTCACGATAAAAAACAAAAACAAACGCAGAGGTGATCAAATACCACCAAACTAAAGCTCTATTTGTGGGGAAAAAGGACATACATTTTATTTAGAGTATTAGCCTTGATTTAACTTTTTTTTTGCATATGCTTTATAGGAAAAAGTAAAAATAAAATATTTTTTTTTTTTCAAAATTGCCTTTTTTTTGTTTAACAATTATAGATGCCTCCCGCAGAACGCACGCCCGAAGCGTGTCCCTGGAGCTGATGCGAGTGCTCGGCGGGCACGATGTTCGCCGGGCACCCACGATCGCTCGTGACAGAGCGAGAACCGGGATCTGGGGAGAGGAGACAGATTGTGTGTTCATACTAAGTATAAACACTGATCTCTCTCCTCCCCTAGTTAGTCCCACCCACCCTCACAGTTAGAACACACCTAGGGAACACAGTTAACCCCTTCCCTGTCAGTGTCATTTATACAGTAATCAGTGTATTGTTATAGCACTGATGGCTGTATAATGCCCTGTACACGTGATCAAGTCGTCTGATGAAAACAAACCGATGGATTTTTTCATCAGATATCCAATGAGGTTGACTTTCATCAGTCTTGCCTACACACCATCAGTTAAAAATCCGATTGTGTCCAACACGGTGACATAAAACACAACGACATGCTGAGAAAAATGAAGTTCAATGCTTCCGAGCATGCGTCGAGTTGATTCTGAAATGCGTGGATTTTTGACCGATGGATTTCCCCACAGACGTTTTTTTAACCATAAGAAATATTTAAAACAGGTTCTATTTTTTTTCACCAATGGGAAAAAATACTGATGGGGCCCACACACGATCCGTTCGTCCGATGAAAACTGGCCATCGGTCCGTTTTCATCAGACGAACCAATCGTGTGTACAGAGCATAAGTGTCAATGATCCCAAAATAGTGTCAAAAGTGTCCGATCTGTCCGCCGTAACATTGAAGTCCTGATAAAAATCGCAGATCGCCACCATTACTGGTAAAAAAATAATAATAATAAAAATTCCATAAATATATCCCCTATTTTGTAGACGCTATAAATATTGCGCAAACCAATCAATATACGCTTATTGTGTTTTTTTTTCTTTAACCACTTGCTTACTGGGCACATATACCCCCCTCCTGCCCAGGTGAAATTTCAGCTTCCGGCACTGCGTCGCTTTAACTAACAATTGCGCGGTCGTGCGACTTGGCTCCCAAACAAAATTGACATCCTTTTTTCCCCACAAGTAGAGCTTTCTTTTGGTGGTATTTGATCGCCTGTGCGTTTTTTATTTTTTGCGATATAAACAAAAAAGAGCGACAATTTTGAAAAAAATACAATTTTAGCATGCACATGATTGGATGATAAAATCAGCAGAGCTTCCCCTCATTTCAGGTCTTCCCCTCAGATTTACAGAGACTGCACATCCAGGTGCTCTTTCAGTGCAATTTCAAGTGCACTTTGCCCTTGTAGTTTGCACTCGTAGTGCAAAGTGGGTTTGCCTTTTGCAAATAACCTCCGTAGTTTTTTTTGCAAAATTTCCGCTCTTCTTTTGTTTATAGCGCAAAAAAAAACCACAGAGGTGATCAAATACCACCAAAAGAAAGCTCTATTTGTGGGGGGAAAAGGACGTAATTTTTATTTTTTTGGTACAGTGTCACACGTGCACGCAATTGTCAGTTAAAGCGACGCAGTGCCGTATCGCAAAAAAATGTCCTGGTCAGGGAGGGGGTAAATTCTTCCGGGGCTGAAGTGGTTAAAGCGGAGGTTCACCCTAAATATGAACTTCATATGACTAACAGCAGCAGCCTTAATGTAGAATCCTTTTTTTTTTTCGTAGGTCAATGTTTACCTTGATTCATGTTGCTTCCGGGTTCCATTCCCCGCGGGAGTGGGTGTGTTGTTCGTTTTCCCTGACGGCCCAGTGTGTTGTGGGTGCTGTGCACAATGTCTCCTGGGAGTGATGTGTCGATCTTTACTGTATTCTCGCGCTATCTCGCGGGTCACATGACTCGGCAAGCATTTGTCATGGTAATGAGGAAGTGTTGACGGCGCAGCTCGCCGTCATTACATCGCATGCGCAGGATTCTGCGGTGCTACCAGGAAGTCTTTGCTTGTGGGCTTCACAATGCCCACAAGCAAAATGGAAAACGCCAGGATTAAAATTTTAAAACTTCTCCTTTCTTAAGGAAAACAAAGGAAAACGAGTATAAGTGGCCATGGGCATCCGCTCATAGGGTTAAGGGGGGGCGAGTGAGCCCCCCTGGAATTGGCAAGGGTCTGCCATGCTCGCATCTGTAGCTGTGCTGACTCTCTCTGTGTTTGTGCAGTCGGCTCCACAGCTGTTGCAGATCAGTGTCACTGAGCTTACAGAGCTCTTTACTGCCACCTCTGGCCGTTTCCTGTATGTGCGCCCTCGTGTTTGCTTTGATGCCTGTAATGTATTTTCAAATGGACATGTGGAAACAGGACTTGGGAGAAGGAAGACCATCGTGACCTTACAAGTGTGGGCTGTGAGTACAAGTGAAGGGAGGAGGCCGTTTGTGTAAAGGAGGGGGGGGGGGGCTGACATATACAGATGAGGGGGGCAGATGAGTGCATACATGTATGATCAGTGAAGGGGGGGTGCCAGATATAGGAAAGATCATATCATCTGTCCTGTCCTGTATACAGCTATATACACCCATCTTCCTTCCTGTATTCCTCCATCATCACTGACAGCAGATATACATCATATGTCCTGTATATAGAGCTGTATATACCCACCTTCCTTCCTCTATATACCAATACCATCCACCCCTTCTATATACATATACTGTACAGTGTACACCCTCTGTATTGTACATTTGATCAGCACAGTGAGGCTGCATATCATGGGCACATGCCTGCACCTTAGGGATAATGACTAAGCCCCTCCCCTTCATGACATTGTCAAAGAAGCGGAGCATAGGTGACCGTAAAAATTATGCCCCCCCCCCCCCCCCTGGAAAAAGTTCAGCGGACGCCCATGTAAGTGGCTAGCAAGTGAGTGAGATGTGTTACACTATGCATTGCACATAAGAATAAAAAAAAACGAGAAACCGCGGAACCTCCTCTTTAAAGTGCAAATAATAAAAACTGCAGAGGTGATCAAATACCACCCAATGAAAGCTCTACTTGTTGGGAAAAAAAGTACATGCATGTTACATGACTGCGCAATTGTCAGTTAAAGTAACGCAGCGACGTACGGCAAAAAATGGCCTCGTCATAAAGGGGGCAAAATCTTTCCGGGGCTGAAGTGGTTAATCACTTCTGGTTTATCTTTTTCTTATACTTTGGATGAAAATCCAGAGATTTCAACAAAATATGACCATTCTGGTGAAATGTATTGAAGTCAATGGGTAATGTAAAATTAGGGTGGTTTTAAGGATGCAATGAGTCCTTAATCGGTTCCTTAGGGTTGCAGAAGCTTCATTCAATCGTATTAAATGGACTCCAACAGTGCCGTATCCTTATTAAGTATCAGACAAAATAAAGGAACAAACCTATTGCAAAAATTGGACTTTTACAAGCACAACATGAGGCAGAAGAATATTCGGCTATTTTAGATGATTTGGCTTTGCCTCATGTGGTGTCTGTAGAAGTCCAATTTTTAGAGCAATATATTTATTCATTTCTTTTGTTTGAATTTTTCATTCAACTATCCCGATACCAATTGTAGACGAAGCTTTAAATCATTTTATAGATGTTTGCTTTAACTATCCTAGAAGTGTTGTTGTATCAAATAATAGCCCCTCATTAGGCTCAAAAAAAAAAAAAAAAGGAAAATTAAAGTGGATGTAAACCCAAAAAAAAAAACATTTTTTTTTTTATGTCACAATGTAGAGTATAAGATTTCCTATCATCTGGGCCCAGTCTTGCCACACAGAGTTAATCCAGATCTGAGAAATCCTCTTTCAATGTTCAGTAAAATGAACAGCCTTCCAGATAAAAACCTGCCTAAATAAAAAGTCAGTTTCTCTCTTCTTGCTTCGAGTGACAGGTTATTTACATATCTAGCTTGGATATGTTTATCTTATGTTATGTTATGTTTATCATAACATGAGGTATAAAAAGTAAGAAATCCACCCTCCCCCACATAACACATCCTGGTAATATACAATGAACTTTGGATCACCTCATGTTATGATAAACAAAACATAACCTATGATAAACATGTCCAGGCTAGATATGTAAATAACCTGTCACTGAAAGCAAAAACAGAGAAACAGACTTTATAATTTGGCAAGTTTTTATCTGGAATTCTGTTAATTTTCACTGAACATTAAAAGAGGATTTCTCGGCACTGGATTAACTCTGTGTGGCAAGACTGGGTACAGATGATAGGAAATCTTATACTCTACATTGTGACATAAAATAAAAAAATTGGGGTTTACTTCCACTTTAAAGCATCAAGTTAAAGCATCAAATGAAAAAAGTGAGCAAATACACAAAAGAGAAAACACTAATCACAAAAACAAAAATAATTAGGTTACATTAAACTAAACTACACAAAGTACAAACAATAAATAATTAAGTAGGTACATTTTGAACTAAATCTCACCCTATTTTAAAGGGGTTGTAAAGGTACAATTTTTTACCCCTAAATAGCTTCCCCTACCTAAGTGTCTGGTATTGAAGTGGTTAAAATGGGGTGAGATTTCGTTAAAAATGTTTAAAAATGAATTGTGTATATGTGACATATACTACCACGCTGATCCCATAAATCCAATTTTCATGTCAAAAAAACATATATAAATATATAATTAAGCAAACATCCACAAACACCAATACTAACTCAAAAAATAATAACTCAAAAAATAATAATAACAGTCCTATTAATGCGTGCTCTTGCACCTATGGAAACACCGATGCCTCAGTCCTTTAGATTTCCAACCCAAAGTGTCCGGAAAAACGTGCTCTATACTGTGGTCAAATGTTCTCCGTGCCTCTACACCCTTGTGGTTTCACCACCACCTCTATTCAAAAAATGCGCTCACCAGATCACAGAAAGGAAACAGCATATAATATCCTCAGACAGCGGTTCCACACGATCTTCAATCATAGGTATCAGACCCAAATAACTCTTTGCACTTACCTCTTTGGCTTCCCCAAAAGAAAAAAGCCTCTTATGGTGTAATAAAGTTTTAACCAGTTTATTAAAACCAAAAAAGCTTAAAATATCGCACTCACATGTTCCAATGCCCGGGCGGCATTAGCTTGTCCAGCGTTACTGTTTTTTGCAGCGTGTGTTCCACCCCTCGTTCGTGTTGCGGTTCAGCGGGCGGAAGCTACAGCGTTATACAGTGGAGGAGGCTGGTGACACGATTCCGTAAATGTAAGAGATACTGCCCTTATGCCTCTACATGTTTCGCATGCGTCATCAGGAAGCTAGTTAGTTAAAAATGTACCTACTTGATTATTTATTGTTTTTACTTTGTGTAGTTTAGTTTAATCCAATCTTTTTATCTTTGTTTTTGTGATTATTGTTTTCTCTTTTGTGTATTTGCTCACTTTTTATTTGATGCTTTAACCACTTAAGCCCCGGACCAATATGCTGCTAAATGCCCAGAGGCGTTTTTACAATTTGGCACTGCGTCGCTTTAACAGACAATTGCGCGGTCGTGCGACGTGGCTCCCAAACAAAATTTGCGTCCTTTTCTTCCCACAAATAGAGCTTTCTTTTGATGGTATTTGATCGCCTCTGCGATTTTTATTTTTTGCGCTATATACAAAAATAGAGCGAAATTTTTGAAAAAAAATCAATATTTTTTCATTTTTGTTATAAGAAAAATCGAATAAACTAAATTTTAGTCAAACATTTAGGCCACAATGTATTCAGCCACATGTCTTTAGTAAAAAAAAAAATTGTAATAATAAAAAAAAAAAAATAGCTACCTAGCGGGAACAGTGACACTAATTCAGCGATCAGAAAAATGATCGCTTAGTGACACTGGCAATAGGGGGTGAAAGGGTTAACTAGGGCGGTGATCAAGGGATTAAAACTTTATTAGGGGGGGGGGGGGTACGCGGCCTTAGTGTGACAGACAGTTAGTGTTATGTCCAGGGTGGACATAACACTAAGGCGGCGTACAGACGATCGGATATATCCGATGAAAACGGTCCGCGGACCATTTCCATCGGATATGTCCGATCGGGAGTTTGATCCGATGGCGTGTACACACCATCGGATCAAATTCCCCGCCGCCGGACGGCGCGGTGACGTAGTGGTGACGCGGCGGTGACGTTGACGCCGCCGCGTCACCGCCACGTCACCGCACCAGGAAGTAAAACACTTCCGCGCATGCGCCGAATCCATTCGGCAGCGGCGCGGCGGTGGTGGGAGCCGACATGTCTGCTGGTAAGTGTACTAACCAGCAGACATGTCGGGCGGACAGATTCCCACCGGATAGATTTCAAAGCATGCTTTGAAATCTGTCGGGTGGAGAAATCTGTCCGCTAGCCCATACACACGAGCGGAGATGTCTGCTGAAACGGTCCATCGGACCGTTTTCAGCGGACATATCCCCTCGTGTGTACGCGGCCTAACTGCCTGTCACACTAAGGCCGCGTACACACAATCAAATCTATCTGCTGGAAACGGTCTGACAGACCGTCTCAGCAGACAGATTCGATCGTGTGTACGGGCGGACAGACAAATTTTGCCAGCAGACAGATTTTAAAGCATGCTTTAAAATTTGTCTGCTGGGAATCCGTCCGTCCGACATGTCTGCTGGTTAGTACGCTAACCAGCAGACATATCTGCCCGCACATGCGTCGAATGGATTCGACGCATGCGCAGAAGTGTTTTACTTCCTGGTGCGGTGACGTGGCGACGTCAACGTCATCGCCACGTCACCACGCTGTCTGCCGGCGGGGATTTTGGTTTGATCGTGTGTACAGCGATCAAACCAAAACAGCCCAGCAGACAAATCTGATCGAATCGGTCTGTCAGACCGATTTGAACAGATTTATTTGGTCGTGTGTTCACGGCCTTACTGTCACACTGACACTAAATCCAGTGATCAGTAAATATATGATCATTGCATTTAGTGACAGTGTGACTGTTAGAATATTATTTTCAAATTCATAATTCGGAAATTCATAATTTATGGCAAGCTTGCAAAACATATTTGGATTTATGATTAATCATAGTAATTAGGTATGAGTGAATGGCCTTGATCAATTGATATGACATAATTCTTCCATCTAAAAACTGAGCAGTGATAATATTTCTGGTCAGCCAATTTGAGAGTGACATAAGATTTAAGTGTCAGGATTTTGACGCAGCTGTCTCTCCAGTATCAAGGGATGACATGAGGTCAGCAGGTCAGCAGGCTCACAGATAAGAATACACAGAGTTCATGTGTCATAGAGCTGAACCAAGAAATACTGTCTTCACGTGTTTTAAAGCTAAAATCAGAATCCGTAACTAAGCTACTTATAATATACTTGTTTATATCTATTGTAAAGTTAGTTTAGTAAAATTGTATGTATTGGTATATAGTTACTTAATGAAGGTATAGCTAGTAATATTAATATATGTTCATATAGGTTATGACGTTACATTAGCACAGTACTCTAAGTATAGAGTGTCACATGTGTGCCTGTCAATCAAACTCCATACGACTTTGTGCTAAGATCTTCATATTGCTGAACCTAGCAGAAGAATATTGTGCCATACAAGGGTCTACGTCTGGACGGTGTGAGGTCATGACGTTCATTTGTAACATATATATATATATGCTTTGCTTTAAAGAAGGCTGAACACTTTCATGACACTCACACACACACACACAGATTCTCTCACACCCACTTTGGAAGACAACACTGACATGCTGACGTATTGACAAGGAGAACAGCTGATACCAGAAGTCTAAGAACGTCATTTCCTGCATCTTCTTCACTTGGAATCAGGCAAGATGGCCTGAGACAGCACACATGCTTTCATAAGCTTGCTACATCACTATCAATTCAATTTTATATATTTTCATCTACGCTAAACTGAACTTTATACTATTTTTCGTTGTGTTTATGATGCCACCTGTGTGTTAATAAACTCACACGTAATTTTCAAGTCAACCCGACTATGAATGCTATTCATTCAGAAACGCCCTTGAGCTACAAGAATATGAAATATTAATAATATTCTTCATTTGGCGAGCCAGAGTTTACGTCATATCTCTCTATTTTTACGAAAATCTCAAACCTTGATGAGGGGGGAGAGATTGGCGCAATTTTGCGAATATTCAAGTCTCGAGAAAAAAGACGGTTCAGAACCTATCAAGCAAGAGGCGTTGTGTTGCGTCAGCAACAGACGGTTGAAGACGAGAAATTCTTCTAAATAACGGTGAGTAAAAAACTATGAATTTTATAGATAAAATTGCTAGAGAGAGTAAGCTTGATTTTAAAGATGTGTCTCTTTATCCTAATGACAGTCACTTGTGGTTGTATATGTACCAAGAATGCTTAAATTCGAATGTCCGGATAGACAAATCCAGGTTTACTGTGAATAAATTACATAAGAAAATAAGTAATGTATTGAAATTGGTGAGAATATTTAATAAGATGATTATTAATATTTTACCTGCCAAAAATGTGTGTACACTAAACCAGACAGAGACTAATAATGTACAGAACACAGGAATACATGAAAATGTGTCCCAGGATTCTCTCAGTTGTCCTAACTGTGAGATTCTTTGTAATTACATAGAGAATCTTGAGGAACAATTAGAATCTAAAAAAATGATTTTGCCAGAGTTGCAAAATGACAGTAGACAGATTGCTGTAATAAATACAGATGACAAAAAGACTGAAACCAAGTCAAAGCAACAATCTTATTTTCCGGAAAGTTTGGAAATAGAGAATGTTGATGCTACTGATGAAATGGAAATGAAACATAAAAACTTATTATGTAGAACTGCAAAACTAAAGTTGCAAATACATGACCAACTTATGAAAGTTTTAAAATACTTTCCTAGTTATGACGTTGAGGCTACTGTATTTTTAAATTGGGATTTATTTGAAATGTTTGCGGATCGTTTTAATCTTTCAAACGATCAACGCAATTACATATTTCAGTTGTGGATTCCTGTTAATTTTGCTAAACGAATCCATTCACTTGTTAGTGATGATGAAGGTCAGGAAAGACAAAATGACGCCACAGATAGATTGCGACTATTATTGCTATGTATGACCGGTGAGCAAAAACCGACCATAGAAATGCTAGACCTATTACAGACTACTGCAGAAGAAGATCCATTTTGGTTTAAAACAAGATTTTGCAAGGTTTATGAAATGATATTTGGAGTAGATGATGAAACCGACCCAGGTTTAAAAATAGCTTTCATAAAAAAATTTAAATACCTTGACCCAACTTCAGTGGCCATAGCACAGGAACGTCAAAATTTAAATGCTATAGTAAGCTTCATTGACAAAATTAGGAGACAATTGAATCAAAGCAATCTCACACATGAGGTTTCTATTATTCAATGTGACAAAAATAGTCAGGTTACAGACGTGTTAGAAACGACAGGTCTCAGCAGGAATGACAAGGACAGGTGCAGTCAAGTGAGGCAAGGAGATGACCCTGTGACGTGTTTTTACTGTCATGGAACTGGCCATATGAAAAAACATTGCTTTAAGTTTAAGAGTGACTTACAAATAAGAACTAAAGATATGGAGTAACAGGTTTTTCATGTGAGGATGACATTTTGACTGAATTGCCTTATGACACTGAAGTCAAACAGATCAGTAATTTGACTGTTCACAGTAGTTCAGACAATATGGCAAAAGGAGCTGTCACCGAAAGAGAAGGTTTATTGCCATTGCCAAAAATAGACTCACACCCAGATTCTATTTCTCTGCCATTACAATATGTAGCACCAATTATTTTGGACAAGAATGGGAGGCCATATTTACAATGTTTGATAAATGGTAAACATATTAATTGTCTCATTGACAGTGGATCTGAGATTAGCCTTACCAAAGAAAACATACCTGTGAAACCCAATTCTCCTATGTGTAATATAGTGGATTTTAATAATATAGGTAATTTCACTGCTAGACAGGTATCCAATGTAACATTTGAAGTACCTGGATTAGTGAAAACTAATATTAACATTTGGGTCTGTCACGAAGCAGAGAATATACTTGGCATTGATGTAATCAATAAACAAAAGTGGGTGATTGATTTGGCTAATAAAAGTATTTGGAAAGATCCATCTAGGCCCAAATCAGTGCTGATTGATCCCTCTGTATACAGTAATGTTGGTTCTGTTACCAATATGTCTACAGAACAAAAGTGGCCTGATGTTGATGGTAATTGTGCTTTAAAGGAAGTGGTACAATGTTTTCCAAGTTTGTGGTCAAAGTTCAAAAATGACATTGGAACTTTGAAAAGTGCAGAATTAAATATTGAAGGAAAGGATCCAGAACCTCTTGATCAGAGTGAGTTACCACCAGAATCAATTGGTCCACTTTCTGACATTATTCAAGAATTTGAACAACTTGGAATTGTAAAGAAAGCTAAATCAGTGGTAAATAACTGTATTTTGCCTATCAAAAATATTGACAATTCATATTCTTTATCAGTTGATGTAAGAACATTGAATAAGCACATCACAAATAGCCCAGTTCTTCCTGATAAATCTAACATAAAGTTAAATTTGAATGCCCAGGACAAAGTGTTTTCAGTACTAGAAATCGCTAATAGCCATTTTTCCATTCCTTTAACTAAAAGTTGTCAATACAAACTTGCGTTTACGTTCAGAAAAGAGACTTATACGTTCACTCGATTAATACCTGGTCTAGGTATAGGTGATGGTATAGTTCATGAAACTATAGCAACAATACTTTCTAAATTTTCTAGGCCAGATTGCATTTGTCAGCACGTGGATACGATTTTGCTGAGTACTCAGAATATCGATGAACATATGGCTCTTTTGTCTGAATTGTTTCTGATGTTACAAGTTGAAGGTTTAAAATTAAACACGACAAAAGTTCAGCTGATGAAAAATCAAGTGAAATTCCTTCACATGCAAATTAGTCAAGGAAAGAGACAATTGTTGCAAGAAACAGTAAGAGATATTACTGTTATCCCAACTCCAACAACTTACAAGGCATTGCATCAATTTTTGCACAGAATAAATCATTTCAAAGAGTTTGTACACTGTTTTGCAGAAAAAGTTAATCCACTATATAATCTTTTAAGGAATAAAGGTAATATAGTTGACCAGTGGGGTCCAAATGAGAAAAATGCTTTTGAAGTGTTGAAAAAAGATTTGCAGAATGCTCCAGCATTAAGTACAATAGAGGTCTGTTCTGAAACATCGTTTGTTTTGAAAACTCATGTATCTGAGAATGCCATCTCAGTAACATTGTTTCAGTTACAAGAAGGTAAGGAGAACATAATTGCCTATTTCTCCAGAGTTTTATCATTTTTGGAAAAAACTTTTGAGCCAGGTGTGAAGCAACTTCTAAGTGTTTACTATGCAATTAAAGCTACAGAGAGCATAGTGAAATCAAACAAAATCATTGTACAGACACCTGACTGTTCATTAAAAGGTATTTTTGATGAAGGTAGTTTTAGAGAAATTAGGAAAATATATCCTCTTTGGTTCAGAGCTTTATTGCCCATACACATTCAGATAGATGGGAATGAAAGACATCTACAGGAATTTACACCAACACATGTTTATACAGCTGTAGCTGAGAAGTCTTTATCTCAGGTTTCCAGCGCAAGAGCTGAAAAAGACATTGAAGTACTTGCAGAACACTCTGACACTAAAGTAAGAACTTCTACACAGAATACAGTTACGCATATTTCTAATCGTTTAGAGGTGAGAACAAAGGCATAGTCCATTGTCATCTCTGGGGTGATATGAAATCTAACTTTGTTCGTTAGAAATAGAATTCGTATCATGACCAAAAATGAAATATTGCGTCCTGACATACCTAAACTTCACAGTACATATATTTTATAATTTAGGTCATTTTTAGACAGGATAAGGACAGTACATAGAAGTACATAGTCACACAAAAGTTCTCTTTGAAGGAAAATATAAGATAGTATTTCACATATAGTTTTAACTAAAGTTATTGTTTCATAATGTTTTAATATTTGTTGGAAAAAATAGGAAAATGCACAAGAATTAATATAAATATTTTATTCCTGAGTAATGATACTGCCTCTCTTTTACAGATATGGCATCTAAAATCAAACAAATATGGAGGATAACAAGGTTCTATAAAGAGCAAAGAGAAAATCAAAGTTAAAAGAAGAGATCCTTTTTGGAAGAATATTTGACAAAAGATTTATAATTCATATTTATGAACTATTTTATCTTATTCAACAAGGTTTTTCTAACCTAACAGAACTTGAAGAAGACATTTTAAAAGACATTTCATGAAGAAAAATTATTCAGAAGGAACTTTATCTACTATAGATAAACAATTTAGGACTGAAACATTTGTCCACATATACATATACATTTTTTGATCATCCAATTATTCTGATATTAATGTTTACATTAAGTTAGGATTATTATTATTATTTTTATTTATTTTTCTTAATTCACATATTGAATGTTAGCACAATCATTCTAAGTTAATAGAACATTTATTGTTCATAACTTAAGAAATATATCACTCTTAATAGAACAATGGAAAAGTTATGAAAAGTTTTAGAAAGTATAGTATATTTCCAAAGAGCTAAAATATTATTTGAGCACATATATGGAAATATATCATTGCATTATTTACTTATTTTAATAATAATAATTTTCATTATTATTATTATTATTATTATTATTATTATTAATTATTGATATTAGTCATCTTTATGTTTTACATTTGTAAAAATCTATACCATTATTTTAAGATTTTGAATAGACAGGTCTAAGAGTTAGAAGTAAAGAGAAAAGCTTCTAGAAGGAGAAATATTTCTAGCTGCTTCAGTTCTGAGGAATATTGTGCCGATCATTTGATATAAGGCGGAGCAATTGAGATACAAATGTTTGTATGTGTGAATTAAATAATTTTAGTATGATTAATCATAATTCAGGGGGGATTGTTAGAATATTATTTTCAAATTCATAATTCGGAAATTCATAATTTATGGCAAGCTTGCAAAACATATTTGGATTTATGATTAATCATAGTAATTAGGTATGAGTGAATGGCCTTGATCAATTGATATGACATAATTCTTCCATCTAAAAACTGAGCAGTGATAATATTTCTGGTCAGCCAATTTGAGAGTGACATAAGATTTAAGTGTCAGGATTTTGACGCAGCTGTCTCTCCAGTATCAAGGGATGACATGAGGTCAGCAGGTCAGCAGGCTCACAGATAAGAATACACAGAGTTCATGTGTCATAGAGCTGAACCAAGAAATACTGTCTTCACGTGTTTTAAAGCTAAAATCAGAATCCGTAACTAAGCTACTTATAATATACTTGTTTATATCTATTGTAAAGTTAGTTTAGTAAAATTGTATGTATTGGTATATAGTTACTTAATGAAGGTATAGCTAGTAATATTAATATATGTTCATATAGGTTATGACGTTACATTAGCACAGTACTCTAAGTATAGAGTGTCACATGTGTGCCTGTCAATCAAACTCCATACGACTTTGTGCTAAGATCTTCATATTGCTGAACCTAGCAGAAGAATATTGTGCCATACAAGGGTCTACGTCTGGACGGTGTGAGGTCATGACGTTCATTTGTAACATATATATATATATGCTTTGCTTTAAAGAAGGCTGAACACTTTCATGACACTCACACACACACACACAGATTCTCTCACACCCACTTTGGAAGACAACACTGACATGCTGACGTATTGACAAGGAGAACAGCTGTCACGAGAAGTCTAAGAACGTCATTTCCCGCATCTTCTTCACTTGGAATCAGGCAAGATGGCCTGAGACAGCACACATGCTTTCATAAGCTTGCTACATCACTATCAATTCAATTTTATATATTTTCATCTACGCTAAACTGAACTTTATACTATTTTTCGTTGTGTTTATGATGCCACCTGTGTGTTAATAAACTCACACGTAATTTTCAAGTCAACCCTACTATGAATGCTATTCATTCAGAAACGCCCTTGAGCTACAAGAATATGAAATATTAATAATATTCTTCAGTGACAGGGGGGATGATCGCAAGGGGTTAATGTGCCTACATGTCCTGGTGTCAGTGTAGTGTTGTGCAGACTCACTTGTGATGTCTTCTCTCCTCAGAGGTGGTTGAAAATACCGACGAGAGGAGAGATTACATCACTTCCCCCTTCCGGAAGAGGGCGGGGAGTGTGCGCATTGGCTGTGCGCGATCCAGAGGGGACAGACAAAAACGAACAGCGGCCCCCTCATCCCAGATCGCTCCTGAAGCCACAGGGACCGCCGCAAGTACCAGGGGGAGGTCCCCCCGACCCACGTCGAGGCAGGGACGTACAGGTACGCCAATGTGCCTGTACATGCCATTCTGCCGACGTATATGTACATGCGGCGGTCCTTAAGGGGTTAAAGGGGTTGTAAAGGTAATTTGTTTCCCCTAAATAGCTTGCTTTACCTTAGTGCAGTCCTCCTTCGCTTACCTCATCCTTCCATTTTGCTTTTAAATGTCCTTATTTCTTCTGAGAAATCCTCACTTCCTGTTCTTCTGTCTGTAACTCCACTAATGTGGGGCTTTCTCTCCGGTGTGGAGTGTCCCTTGGACTACAGGAGAGTCAGGATGCCCACTAACACACAGCTCCTTTCTCTATCTGCAAAGTAGAGAGCGTCTGACTCTCCTGTAGTCCAAGGGAGGGGGCGAGCACTACACTCCACACCAGGGAGAAAGCCTCCCATTACTGTGTGTTAGTGGCTCGGGAAGCCAAAGACGTCATATGAGTGTCGATGCTGATCTGAATTTTAAGGGTTGCAACTAAATGCAGCCATAAAGTGTCCTCGCTTAGGAAAACACTGTATTTGTGATTGGCCACTTGATATAGATGGCCCCGCCATTTCCCTTTCACACATTTTGAGGAAGTCTTACGTTTATAATTATTTCCATCTGATTGTAGATTACAGAATAAAAGCCATTGTTAAAGATTTAGATCCGGCCTGTGGTTTTTGCAGATTTATTATTAATCTATATCAATATCTTGCGTATTTCGCAATATCTCTGATTAGTAATGTAGCCCTGTTGTTGATTTCAGCTCCTTTAAGAGAAAAGATATTGCAGCTGCAGGTGGAGCCGGAGAGCACAGCTTTGTGGGGATTGTAGACACAGCCACTGAGGAATTACAAATGAAAATGGATACTTAGACTACAGTTCCCAGAGTGCTACAGGAGAAAGAAGGAAGTGAACTCTGGGGCAAGAGGTTGCTGGCCTCAGTCTGGTGTGAGGAGACAGGGAGAACAGACTGCTGTTGCTTGGGGGTGCCGCCTGTTTGTGGAGAGACTGTGCTGACTTGTCACACGTGCCTTCCTGAAGTGACATCTGCTACACAGGGTAAACGGCTGTTTGTTCCTGGCTGGAAGAGGATCCTCTGGGGCTGTGAGTAAGGTGCCACCCTGCTGAGAGGACACTGCGGGCGGCGACTCGGCCCGGACGGACGCCAAATTTGATGACCAGAACCCCTGATGACATCAGACTTCAGCTCCTATATACAGCTCTTCATCGCAGAAGATAATTGCTGACATCCCTGCCGGCTACAGACGGACATCTCCCTCCGTGGATGGGTGAGAGGCCTCCGGCCCGTTGTCATTATCCATACACACAGATTTTCACCGTTCATATTGGGCCCCAACATTGGCTAGCTGAAGAAACTACCACTGGCCAGTGGGTTAGGTACCCGGGTACATTGGGACTAAGTTTATATATAAGTTCACAGTTAGAATAACCGCATTTATCGTTCATCACTGTTATGCTGGTGTCTCATATGCAGTCTCTGTGTTATGCTGTGTAGAGATAAATGTTGATGTTGTATATTGCTATTCAGATTATTATATATATACAGTAAATAGTTATTTAAACTCTCACAAGGTGTGCTGGTGTGCTGTGGATTCATTGTTTGTGCTGTGTCACAGAGGTAAAACAGAAGACCCGATCATCCAGCGGCTCCTTCGGGGGTGAGCGCTACACGTGGGGGTTCTCGTCCGGGATCTTTTCTGATACCTCTCGCAAAGTGATAACCACACAAACGAGCCAGCAATGGATCCAAACACAGCAGCAGAGTGGTGCGAGGAACAAAATGGCCAATTAGGGCTGAGTGTAGTAATGGACATTCCTGCTGACAAATGGACAGAGGAACAGATCCGTCAAGCAGTAACTACACTAGCACCTGACCAGAAAGTGTTTGTAATAGACACAAAAATAGATCAAGAAATCTCCCATACCTATGCCCTACTAGAATGGAAGAAAGGAGTCCCAACCTGCTTCCAGGGTGATAGCATCCAGCTAACCGGAGAAGTTAAAGCGCGGTTACTCCCTCTAGTCACCTCAGCAAGTTGTTTGGAGGGACCAAGCCAGACCATGTCAGACACAGTGGAAGTAACTACCACTTCTGTGCCAACCACTAACTACCCCCCAGCTTCCTTCTTCATGGACATAGGAAAACTGGTAGAGAGCGTTATAAAAATGTCCTCGCCCTCTGTGAACTATGGCTACAGGAAGTTGAGAATCTTTTCTGGAGTGCAGCCTGTACCTCCTGGAGAAGAAGAGTATGAAACCTGGATGGAACAGGCTATGCAAGCACTGGAAGAATGGGATGTTCCAGAGGCTCAAAAGAAACAGCGCATTACTGAAAGTCTGAAAGGCGTTGCAACAGAAGCCATCCGAAATTTGAAATTCAGTCAGGAGTCTTGTACAGCATATGACTATCTTCGCATGTTGCAAGATGAGTTTGGGTGCACAGAGAAAGGTACAGATTTAATCTTCCTCTTTGAACACATGTTTCAACGGGAAAATGAGCAGCTTTCCGAGTATATTCGACGACTAAACAAAATGCTATACCAGATTGTACTAAAGAAAGGAATAGAGCCCAGGGATATGGATCAAGTAAGAATGAAACAGATCCTGAGAGGCGCTCTGAGTTCTGACCCTATCTGGATCCAGTTGAAAACTTTACAAGGAGGTACCTCTTTGCGATACTCTGATCTCATTAAGATGGTAAGGGAGGAAGAGGCTATCCTAGAGGAGAAAAAGAAGGGCTCAGGATTTTCATTTCCTGCTGAGGTTCGAACGCTCAATGTGTCGAATGGGAATTCAGAAATAGAGAAATTAAAGGCGCAAGTTTCCCAGCTGACGCAAATGCTAACCCTATTGTCTGCAGGTGTCAAGTCGCCCCTTGAAAAAGTCACGTCAGAACCAGTTCCTGATTCTACCACTCAGGTGGTGCCTATCAAGAAACCGTCAAACATCTGCTATAACTGTGGAGGAGTGGGTCATTACCGAAGTATCTGTCCGAGCCCATCGAATTCAAGAGGAAGTTATCTACCGGCGGGAAACTACAGAGGGCCCCAGTGAGGGAGCAAACTGGGTGCCCAACTACTGAAGACTGCTCTGATTCCCAGGATACCAATAAGAGGCCCAAGTCTTTACCCAGAGCCCCCCCTGCTACGACAAAAAGATCCCCTCCCTTGGTGTCTGGTCCTGTGTCACAGGGAAGCAATGCACACCCACAACCTAAACCCCAGTTAGGGGGAAGAAAACAACCACCACGAGCTAGGAAGAAGGCTAGAGTGCAGCCGACTGGGTCTATGCCTTCTACTACTCCGAAGAAGTTCCCTGACAAGTTGATAGGTCCTTCACCCATTATCCCAGTTCAAGTAGAAGGGGTTTACACAAAGGCTCTCCTCGATTCAGGTGCTCAAGTAACACTGATTTACCGGGACTTCTACCAGAAGCATTTGAAGCATCTACCCCTGATGGAGTTAGAGGATCTCGAAATCTGGGGTATTGGGACTCAGAAGCTTCCATATGATGGGTGTCTACAAGTGAAGCTGGAGTTCAGTTCGGCAACTGTTGGGCAACCAGGGGTCTGTGACGCCTTGGCCATTGTATGTCCCCGCCCACCAGGAGCTAATCGGAGTTCTATAATAGTGGGGACAAATACTGACTTGGTGAGACGCCTTATAACTCCATTAGTGACGGAAGAGAGTTCTACTTCTGAGGAGATGCACCCGATGTTGCGGCCAATCTACCAGCGGATTATACAAGAACAGAGGGCCCCTGCAGAAGTGGGACGGCTTTGGAGATTAGAAAGAGTGGAGAAGGTCTTACAGCCAGGAGAAATGACTAGTTTCCGGGCCTCAGTCAAGTTGAATTGGTCACAACCAGGCCCCTATGTGGTCCTGGAAACTGATCCCAGAAATGTGAAGAGATCTGGAGTGGAATTGGTGCCGGAGATAATATCCACCAGAGCCCTACAGCGGGCCCGTGGGAGAGTCTCTGTAAGTGTATGCAATGTGTCAGACTACCCAGTGACCTTGAAGGCACGGATGCCGATTGGACAAGTGGCCACTGCCACACCCCTCTCACCCACTGAATTGGTGGGGGGAGTAGACAGAGAGATCCCAGCTGAACGGTTCTAACCTAAAGACGCTCCAATCTCGCCTGAGTGGAAGAAGCGAATTCAATCTCAACTCCTCAAGTGGCAGGATTTGTTCTCCAAGGATGAGTTTGATGTGGGATGTGCTAAGAGCACTCGACACCGCATTCGCCTCCAAGATGACAAGCCCTTTCGAGAAAGGTCACGGCGAGTCCCATTGGGAGATCTAGATGACCTAAGGGAACAACTGGCTGAATTGAAAAGGACCAGGATAATCCAAGAATCCAGGAGTCCTTATGCCTCACCCATTGTGGTAGTTCGCAAGAAAAACGGTTCCATCCGTTTGTGCATAGACTACCGCACACTCAACCAAAGAACCATTCCCGACCAATACACTACTCCTCGAATAGAAGATGCCTTACAGTGTCTGTCTGGAGCAAAGTGGTTTAGTGTACTTGACCTGCGAAGTGGGTATCACCAGATACCCATGCATCCTGAAGATAAAGAGAAGACTGCTTTCATCTGTCCACTGGGATTCTTTGAGTTTAATAGAATGCCCCAAGGCCTCACAGGAGCCCCAGCAACTTTCCAACGACTAATGGAAAAGACGGTGGGAGACATTAACCTGATTGAGGTACTAGTGTATCTGGATGACCTAATAGTCTTCGGAAGAACACTGGAAGAACATGAGCAGCGGTTGGAAAAGGTCTTGAAGCAGCTGCATGAAGAAGGATTGAAACTTTCCTTGGAGAAGTGTCAATTCTGTCTGCCTTCAGTCACGTACCTGGGACATGTTGTTTCAGCAGAAGGCATATCAACTGATCCTAAGAAGTTGGAAGCTGTGGCTTCATGGCCGAGACCTCGTAATATTACTGAACTCCGGTCCTTCCTGGGATTCTGCTCATACTATAGAAGGTTCGTAGAGGGGTTTGCCAAGATAGCTCAGCCTCTGAACAAACTTCTAAGAATGTAAGGAGCAGAAGATGAATCAATGCCCTTTGAGCCGGGTTCATCAGCCCACGGGCCTAGGAAGCCTCGTGAATCAATCCAGGAGGAATGGACCGACCAATGTGAAAGAGCTTTCCTCCAATTAAAAGGAAGTCTAACACAGGCTCCTGTCCTTGCCTACGCTGATCCTGCCAAGCCTTATGAACTACATGTGGATGCTAGCAGAGAAGGGCTAGGAGGAGTACTATACCAGGAATATGATGGCCTCCTGAGACCGGTGGCATATGTGAGTCGGGGTCTCACCCCTTCTGAGAAGAATTATCCCACTCACAAGTTGGAGTTCCTGGCCTTGAAGTGGACAGTGGTGGACAAACTAAAAGACTACCTGTACGGGGCCAATTTCGTGGTCAGAACCGACAACAATCCACTCACTTACATTCTCACTACGGCAAAACTGGATGCCACTGGGCACAGGTGGTTGGCTGCCCTGTCAGGATTCCGCTTCAGCCTCAAATATCGCCCTGGGGTCAATAACCAAGACGCGGATGCCTTGTCCAGAAGACCCTATAGCACAGGGGTCCCAGAAACAGAGTGGACTCATTTGACTCCAGATGGAGTTCAAGCCCTATGCCAAGGGGTGGAATACCAAACCAAAGGAGTGATTGGAGCAGAGGCCATAGGAGTCATGGCTGCCGGTGTCCCTAAAATGTATTGTAACCCTACACAGCTGAGGAGTGAGGGCCTGCCTACTTTCACGAAGAAGGACCTGAGAGTAGATCAGGCTGAAGATCCTTTGATTGGGTTAACTCTAAGAGCAATGAAAGCGGGTCAAAGAGGGCTCCTACTAACTGATTCACCAAAAGAGGCTCGTCTGGTCCACAAAGAGTGGGAACGGTTGAAACTGCTAGACGGGGTGGTCTACCGAAGGGGCCCCTCGGATGACTTGGAAGAAAAGCAGCAGTTGTTCCTCCCAGAGAAGCATAGAGAAAATGTACTGAGAGCTTTGCATGATGACCATGGTCACTTAGGATCAGAAAGAACTTTCAAACTCGTCCGAGACAGATTCTATTGGCCCTGCATGAGATCTGAAGTTGAAAGCTACTGCCATTCCTGTCTAAGATGTATCCAGAGGAAAACTTTACCTTCGAGGAATGCTCCAATGAGCCATCTACAAAGTCAAGGACCCATGGACCTGGTGTGCATTGACTTCCTGTGCCTAGAGCCTGACACTCTAGGCCGACAATTGTCTCCAATTGAACCAGGCAAAGACCGAGGTACTCCGGACGGGATCGGTCCAGAACTTACACTGGGTGTTGCCTTGGCCGGACGAGGAGGGGAGATTCCCTGTAACTGCCGAAAAGGTGAAGACCCTAGGCGTTTTGCTGGACTCCGGTCTGTCCCTGGATGCACACATCGGCAGTATTACCCAGTTATGTTTCCTCAAGATGAGGCAGTTGTACAAGGTTGTGCCCTTTTTGTCAAGCTCTGCCAGAATTGCTGTAGTTAGAGCGCTAGTCTTACCCCATTTGGATTACTGCAATGCTCTTTTCATGGGTTTGCCTCAGACCCAGATTAGACGCTTGCAGAAAATCCAAAACCAGGCAGTTCGGCTGGCACTCAGGCTACCAGGGCGGACGTCCACCTCCACCCACCTGAAGAGCCTCCATTGGCTCCCAATACAGGAGAGATCAGAATTTAAGGTTCTTTGTATTGCTTACAAAGCCTTTAATAATCTAGGCCCATATTATATCCGCAAGAAATTGCGGCGACAGTTTGTGACGAGAGCCTTACGGGCCACGTCACAAACTAGATTGGTGGTTCGGCCTTATAGGCTGAAAAAATGGGGGGGCAGAGCTTTTTCAGTTCAAGCTGCCCAGTTATGGAATCTGCTTCCATGCCACCTGCAACAACAGGAGAAGTACCAGGTATTCAGAAAAGATCTGAAGACTCTGTTGTTCACTAGGGCCTTTAGTGGTTTGGGGTGAGATATCTTTTTCTCTATCTTTTCCCCTTCCCCTTTTTCCCTTTCCTTCCTTTCCCCCCTCTTCCTTTTTGTTGTTTTTTAGGCAGTTTTTAATGTTTTTAGCGAGTGTTAGAATGTCTATATGTTTTTTTTTAAACGTGAACAGAATGTTCTTTTATTGAAGAAAAATATAAAGGTTACAAAAAAAAACAGGCAGTACAGAATAATGTTTAAATCATGGAAGAGAAACAGTCACATATAGGGAGTCTGGCAACAGCATCAAAGACATACATAGCAATATGGAAGTGCATCAAAAGGGAGAGAGAAAACAAAACAAAAGAAAAAGGGGGAGAACCAAAAGGACACAAACATGTTCTCAGGCAGTCCAGGGCTGCCAGACCCTATCATATTTCTCAGGGCATTTCCGATTTATATAAGTCATTTTATACATAGGTAAAGCTGAGCTAATAGCCCTTTCCCACGAACCCACAGAGGGGGGGGACCGGGACCTCCATTTCAGAATAATTTCCCTCCTAGCATAAAAGAAAAGGAAGCATAAAAGTATTTTGGTATACCTGGGCCTCTGGTCATCATCATGAATGCTGAGAAGCAGAAGAGTAGGGGAGAATGGCAAGTCTAGATGAAGCCGATAGTTAATGAGCTCAACCACTTCAGTCCAGAACTGAGCCACCCTAGGGCAGCTCCAGAACATGTGCAGGAATGTGCCCACCGCCCCACCGCACCTGGTGCAAAGTGGCGATCTATCAGGATAAATAGCATGTAGCCTCTGCGGTGTAAAGTAGATTCTATGTAAATACTTGACCTGAATCAACCTATCCCTGGAAGAGATCAGCACCTGTGCGCTCTCACCAAGACAGTCATCCCAATCCTCCCTGTCCAATCCCGGCACATCCTCACTCCATTTCACCCAGAGGCGCTCCATCCGGGGGGAATGGCAGGATTGCAGGACAAAATATAAGGTAGACAGGGGTTGCGCCAGCTGCTCAACCGCCAGCTCACCCTCAACTGGATCCATTTTCAACGTCAGTGGAGAAGGGAACTGAGCTCGCACAGCGTGGCGCAACTGGAGGTAGCGAAACGTCATCCATCCAGGCAGGTGGAAGCGGGCCCTAAGTTCCATCAGGGAAAGGAATCTGCCAGCTGTAAGGACATCCCCCAAAGTCTTAATCCCATACCTAGCCCACACCTGAGGATCAGGGACGGTCCGGAGGTGTGGGAGGTTCGGGTTACCCCAAAGCGGGGTAACAGGTGACCATCTATCAGGACAGGAAAACCGCTTCCTCGCCACCCCCCAAACTCGAAGTGTGGTCCTAGTGGAGAAGGGCAGTGCATCATACGCCCGGGGGCCTCGGTAGATCAGATTCCCCAGTTCCTGTAGGGACCCAATGATAGCAGCTTCGAGACACACCGCAGCGTTGGACTTCGAGCGCATGAGCCACCAGCGGACAGTTACCAGGATCGCAGCCCAGAAGTAGACCCGTAGGTCCGGAAGTGCCAAACCCCCACACCGCACCGGGAGAACCAAAGTAGAGTTGGCTATCCTAGGTAATGCACCCCCCCAGATAAATCTACTCATACACTGTTCAACCTCTTTAAAAAAAGAGTTGGGCAGCCAGGTCGGGCAGTTGCGGAAAGCATAAAGAAACTTGGGGAGGAAAACCATCTTGAGAAGGCTAATCCTACCCATCAAATTCAAAGGCAACGAAGCCCAAGATTGGCACCTTTCTTTTAGCTGAGCAAGGATGGGTAACACATTGAGATTTGAGTATCCCACTAGATTCCCATCGACCCGGATGCCCAAGTATTTAAATTGCTCCACCCACAGCAGCTGACTTCCCGGGGCAGAGGTTCGCGCAGCCGGATCAAGGGGGAACAGCATAGACTTCTCCCAATTTATGCGCACCCCGGAGTAGCCCCCAAATTCATTAAAGAGATGAAGGGCTGCCTCAAGCGAGCCGCCCGCATCCTGGAGATAGAGCAGTGCGTCGTCTGCATACAAGGAGATCTTCTCCTCCAACTGGCCTATCCTAAGACCCTTGACCTGAGCCGAGTCTCTGATGAGGATCGCCAAAGGCTCAAGGGCAAGAGCAAATAGGGAAGGGGAGAGCGGGCAACCCTGCCTAGTACCCCGCTGCAAGGGAAAGGCGGCAGACAAGTGTCCATTCGTACGGATCCTGGCCCTGGGGGAGGCATATAACAACTGGATCCAACGGATGAAACGGGGCCCAAACCCAAATCTACCAAGAACCTCCCACAAAAACCCCCACTCAACCGAGTCAAAAGCCTTCTCGGCGTCGAGAGAGGCTATGACTCTGGTGCCGCTGTTAAAGTGGGCAACTGAAAGGTTCAGAAAGAGGCGGCGGAGGTTAATGTCAGTGCCCTTGCCCGGGATGAATCCAGTCTGGTCAGCATGGATAATGCTCTCTAGCACCGTTGAAAGTCGGTTCGCCAGTACCTTGGCCAGTATCTTGGCATCAACATTAAGTAGAGAGATCGGCCTATAGGAGGCACAATCCTCAGGATTCCGGCCGGGCTTAGGCACCAACACCACCATCGCCTCATACATAGAATCCGGCAGCGCCCCTACCTTCTGAAATTCTCCGAAAAGAGAGGTGAGCCTAGGGGCAAGGAGCTCCACATGTTGCGAGTAGAACTCCACGGGCAGTCCATCCAACCCAGGCGTTTTACCCGGTCGGAGTTGGGCAATGGCCCTCTGAACCTCCTCCAAACCTATATCCCTCTCTAAGTCCAAGCGGGTCACATCCTCGAGTCTAGGAAAGTCAACCCTATCTAGATATGTCTGCAGGTCCACAGCAGGATAAGAAACCTTGGTAGAATATAACTGTTTATAGTAAAGGAGAAAGCAGTCATTAATTTCAGAGGGAGTACGCAGCACCACACCAGATTGACCCCCAATACCACTAATAGTTGTCCCCGCAAACTGCCCCTTAGCCAGCCATGCCAGTAGCTTGCCATTTTTATTCCCAAATTCAAAGATTTTCTGTGCCTGGTGCAAACGGGATTTGTGGGTCGTATCGATGCGCAAAAGGGACAACTGCTGCAATGCAGCCTGCCAGGCCCCATATGCAGCAGGGTTAGGATTGGCCACATAGGCCGATTCCTTCTGAGCAACCTCCCTCTCCAGTTCAGTCAGAGATTGCGCCAAGGCCTTACGTGCAGCCGCTATGCGGGAGATATAAGCACCCCGAGTCCAGGCCTTAAAGGCGTCCCAAGTAGTCCCAGGTGCAGTAGATACCCCATTGTTAAGCCAATAGTGACAAACTCCCTCCTGCACACTGTCCTGAATATCAGGGTTCTCAATCCAGAATCTTGACAAGCGCCAAACCCGTTCCCCCAGCGGCCCGGCAGCCAACCCGACCCGCAGCGGAGCATGATCCGAGACCCCCCGTGGGAGCATACTGGTCTCGGAGATCCGGCGCATCATGGATCGGGAGGCCAATGCCAAGTCAATGCGCGAGAACGTCCGGAAGGATGCCGAATGACAGGTAAATCCCCTATCATTAGGATGAAAGTGGCGCCAAACATCCATCAGGTCGAACGCGCCCATCCACTGAGCCAGCCCAGGGGCCCACCGAGAGGCAGGGGGGAGCCTATCCAGATCAGGGGATGGGGTCATATTAAAATCCCCCAGGAGCAAAATGTCATCCACACCATATACCAGGGCCTTCCTCATGACTTCATCAAGCACTAACACGTCAGCCGGGGGAGGCAGATAGATGCCCACAAGCACCAGGGGAGCGTTGGAAATAAGGGCATGTAGGATGACATATCTACCCCCTGGGTCAGTCTGTAGATCCAGGAGCCGGAAAGGTAACCCCCTATGGACCAGCACACTGACCCCCCTGGAATAACTGGAATAAGTAGCATGATAGTGTGCCCCCACCCATGCCCTCCTAAGACCCAGGATCCTAGACCCCACCAAATGAGTCTCCTGAAGCACAACTATATGGGGTGAATATTTTTTAAGGTAATTAAATACTAAGGAGCGTTTCACAGAGGAGTTGAGGCCCCTAACATTCCAGGAAACTATAGTGTGCATGGACATGGTGATAAGAAAAATGGATCGTACTTTAGGATACAGCGGCAGGCCACCACCCCCACCCCTTCCAATGCAGGAGACACAGGGGCAGTCCCACCCGGAGGCACACCACCCCCAACCATAGTCAATGCACCGAGCCACTCCCCACAGGGTATAATACTAAAAGGTACTGCATCACTGAAAAGAACACTGTTCAAAAGAAAAACAAAACACAAACAAAAAAAATAAAACTTAACCACTCTAACCAACCATAGATGGTCGACAACTGCCGACAGTCCCATCCCCCCTCCCCGCAGGTCCTCAACTGAGGGTCTGCTGAATACCCAAAACCAGCCCAAAGGCAACAAAAAAAAACACACGTGGGAGACGTGAGGTGAACGTAGAGCGACAGTCAAAGCATTGCTGGAACTCCTGTAACAAAGCCCGCAGAAAAGGGAAATGTCATTAACAGTAGCTGCAGCAGGAAGGGTCTTTGAGGAGATGCTAGAGCCAGGATAAACAGTACCTGAGGTGTGAAGTTCACCTGGTAAAACCAGGGGCACAGTACTTAACTCGGCTCCGCAGCGGGCAATCAGTCTCCAATAGTCAGCACATTACAGCCCGGATCGGCAGGTTAGTTCTAAGGAGAAAAGAAGGGGGAACAAGATGCAGCCCGCAAGGATGAAGCGGGAGAGCCGATATAACCATCCCAGTAGGGGATCCAATAACTGACAGGCCGAAGGCATATCTACCCCGCCACCACGGATACATTAGCCAGGCGGCGGGAGGGACTCCAGCCAGGCAGCAGCCTCCCGTGGGGTTGTAAAAAATCGCACAGTCTCTCCATCAACCACCCGTAGTTTGGCCGGGAAAAGCACACTATATCCGATCTTCCTCTCTCTGAGGGCAGGCTTGATAGCATCAAATGATCTGCGGAGCTTCTGTGTTTCCACAGAATAGTCAGGAAATAACATGAGACGGGTGTTATGATATTGGATATTACCTGCCTGCCGAGCAGCCCGCAGCAGTTCGTCCCTGTCACGAAAGTTCAGCAGCCGCAAAATAAACGTACGGGGGGGTGCTCCGGGGGGGCCAGGCCGCGGCGGCATACGATGAGCCCTCTCCACTGTGAAATGTGGGGACAGGTGGGCCGCAGGCAGGATGGCGCGCAGCAGCCCCTCAGTAAACTCCGTAGGATTTTTGCCTTCAGTCCCCTCCGCCAGGCCTATGATACGGATATTATTGCGGCGGCACCTATTCTCGGCGTCTTCCGCGCGGTACTCTAGGGTCCTCAGCTTGGATTGCAAGGTGCGGATGGCCCCATCATGTTCTGCCACCATGTCCTCCACATGTCCAATCCTCCCCTCCGCAGTCGTTAGGCGGGAACGGACCTTTTCCAGATCCTGGCGAACAAGCCCCACGTCCAGCTGCACCGCCTCTATTTTGCCCGTCAAGGTGGTCTGGCATGCGGCTACGGCCGAGTGACATGCAGCGATTGCCGCCATAACCTCCGGAATCCCCGGGGAAGTGTCCGCAGCTGAGTCGGATGGGTCCGTCTGGGACGCCATGCTGGCACGTGTCACAGGAGTAGGCCGCGGTCGGAGCTCCGGGCCGGGAAGGACCGGAATGTCAGGGGGAAAGTGTAGTTTCTTGCCGCTCTTACCACGGCCAGATGATTTGGACGGCATCCGCCGAGCGTCGGAGCCAATTTCAGGTGCAGTGCCTCAGGTAATTAGAAAAGAAGGGGAATCCTCCAGCAGAGCTCCGGGATGTGCGTCTGGTCACTCCACCATCTTAGACACGCCCCCCAATGTCTATATGTTTATTGTAACCGCCACTCGATTTTATGTTGTTTTTAAAGTTTGTTCTTTTTTGTATGTATCTGGTAACGTGACTGGATGGGAAGCAGGCGCATCGATGCAAACATGTTTTGTGAATTATGCGCCTTGTATAAGAAACAAACAATAAACAATAAACAATAAACACTAGTGGACAGGGAAACATCTTGGTGGTGACAGATCACTTTACCCGTTATGCTCAAGCTTTTCCAACCAAAGATCAACGTGCTCCTACTGTAGCCAAAGTCCTAGTAGAAAAGTTCTTCGTTCATTATGGTCTACCTCAGAGGATCCATTCTGATCAAGGCAGAGACTTTGAAAGTCGACTCATCAGGCAGCTCTTGGATCTATTGGGGATTCAGAAGTTGAGGACCTCCCCCTATCACCCCCAGGGTGTTGCACAACCGGAGAGATTCAATCGTACTCTACTCAACATGTTGGGAACACTGTCGACCAGGGAGAAACAGCACTGGAGTCGGCATATCTCTACCATTGTGCATGCTTACAATAGCACAGAAAGTGATGCAACCGGATACTCACCGTACCGCCTCATGTTTGGAAGAGAAGCCCGATTGCCAGTAGATTTAGCTTTTGGCCTCTCCCTTGACCAGACGTCAATTGCGTCTCATCAGGGCTATGTGGATAGACTCAGGAAGAACCTGGCTTCTGCATTTGAGAAGACCCGTTCGACCTCTGAGGGTAGAGAACGAAGAAACAAACGAAACTATGACCTGAGGGTTCGGGTACAGGACCTACAGCCAGATGATCGAGTTTTGTTGAGAAATTTGGGTGCGTCTGCAAGACACAAGCTAGCTGATAGATGGAGTTCTCAGATCTACATTGTCTGTAAACAATTACCTGGCCTGCCAGTGTACCAGAAAGACCGGGCCACTGAAGAATTGGCATCGGAATCATCTCCTACCTCTGAATGAAGCTGTGCGGGTACCAGATAGAGATGAGTCTCCTTCACCCATTCCATCCACTTCCCGTCAAGCACCTGTTACCCGGTCACAACAGCCACCTTCTACAAGAGAAAGTGAGGACGACAGCGATGAGGAAGATGTGTGTCCGAGTTGGATGTGGCCATCTGAACCTATGGATGTCCATCCAACTATTATGGCTCCTGAGCAGGACTTGAGCAATTTGAGACCGGATGCCCCTGAATTTGTGCCTCAAGCAAACGAGGATATGCCCATGGAAGATAATTCTGTACCTTCTCAAGTGGAAAGTCTCTTGCCAGAAACCTCAGTGCTAGAGGATGCTCTTGTTCAGCCAGTCGAAGAGGAAACTGAATCCTCTCAGCCAACACTTCAAGTAGAAGGGGACTCCGCAGATGAGGGCCCATCATGGCTTTTAGAATCAAGGTCCAAACGACCAGTGCGACCCCCTCAGAGACTCACTTATGACTCACCAGGGAATAGCACAGAGGAAGCTGTAACTACTGTGCGAAGATCACCCGAGGTGTCCACCTTGACCACAGAAGTATCAAAGGACTTGTGTCCAACTCAGGCCATCAGCACACCTTGGTGGAGTGTCCCTCTACCCACCCCACTTGCTAGACGCTGTCATAAACTGCATCTATCTGCACGCAGTAAAGGTATTCAAGTAGTTTAGTATAAACTTTATATGTGCCTTTATATTGTATATGCTGTCTGTAGAACCTACAAACGCAGTTTACCCTTTGGAGGGACCCAAAGACTTTAAGTAGGGGGAGAATGTAGCCCTGTTGTTGATTTCAGCTCCTTTAAGAGAAAAGATATTGCATCTGCAGGTGGAGCCGGAGTGCACAGCTTTGTGGGGATTGTAGACACAGCCACTGAGGAATTACAAATGAAAATGGATACTTAGACTACAGTTCCCAGAGTGCTACAGGAGAAAGAAGGAAGTGAACTCTGGGGCAAGAGGTTGCTGGCCTCAGTCTGGTGTGAGGAGACAGGGAGAACAGACTGCTGTTGCTTGGGGGTGCCGCCTGTTTGTGGAGAGACTGTGCTGACTTGTCACACGTGCCTTCCTGAAGTGACATCTGCTACACAGGGTAAACGGCTGTTTGTTCCTGGCTGGAAGAGGATCCTCTGGGGCTGTGAGTAAGGTGCCACCCTGCTGAAAGGACACTGCGGGCGGCGACTCGGCCCGGACGGACGCCAAATTTGATGACCAGAACCCCTGATGACATCAGACTTCAGCTCCTATATACAGCTCTTCATCGCAGAAGATAATTGCTGACATCCCTGCCGGCTACAGACGGACATCTCCCTCCGTGGATGGGTGAGAGGCCTCCGGCCCGTTGTCATTATCCATACACACAGATTTTCACCGTTCATATTGGGCCCCAACGTTGGCTAGCTGAAGAAACTACCACTGGCCAGTGGGTTAGGTACCCGGGTACATTGGGACTAAGTTTATATATAAGTTCACAGTTAGAATAACCGCATTTATCGTTCATCACTGTTATGCTGGTGTCTCATATGCAGTCTCTGTGTTATGCTGTGTAGAGATAAATGTTGATGTTGTATATTGCTATTCAGATTATTATATATATACAGTAAATAGTTATTTAAACTCTCACAAGGTGTGCTGGTGTGCTGTGGATTCATTGTTTGTGCTGTGTCACAGAGGTAAAACAGAAGACCCGATCATCCAGCGGCTCCTTCGGGGGTGAGCGCTACAGTACATTATGCAAATATCCCTTTTAACGATTCTCCCAATATTAGATTACTATCGTTTGTATGATTAATGCACTTGGAGACTTCATCATAAATTGGCCAAAAAATGACACATTTGTTAGTAATTCTGCAGTCACTAATCTTTATTCATTTTTTCTTGGAATTTCAATATTTTTTTGAATTGCAGATCAAATAGGGCGGGAAGCCGATAATGTTGGCAGAACATCGAAACATTCACCATTTAGTAAAATATGCCTAAGAATTCTCTGGGCATTTCCAGCGTTCTCAAGAAATAAACAAGTAAGCTGGGCAAGAATTCCATATCTTGGCCCAAGACTCAGCATGCAATCCGCCCATGTAAAGTCAACGGCTGGAACACAATTGTGCGCGAGTCTATCTATCTCTCTACCGTATTTCTCTGCGTATTACACGCACCCCAAGCTTAGAAGGGAAGTTTAAGGAAAAAAATGCTTAGGAGGTAAGTTTAAGGAAAAAAAACATACATTTTAGATGCCCATCAATGCAGCCTTATCAGTGTCCATCTGCTGTCTTGTCCAGCATTCTGTCAGGGTCAGTACCGGGGAATTGAACCCAGGACCGCTCGGTTGTTATTCCAACTCCTTATCTCTGAGCCACCTTCCAGTTTAGCTGTCCATTGAAGCCTGGTGCTGACTGCTTGATCTCATTGCAATCTGCACCTAAATATTCTGGTCCAGCTGAGGCAATTTACCCAAATTATCCAGGGTATAAAGCCCTGCCTCACTCTGACAGCCTTGTCAGTTCATTCTGATCAGATCATTCTGTCTGTGCCAACAGTTCCTATATGTTGATCTTCTGCTGCAAGACTGATCCCCGGCTTTTGACCCTTGGCTCGTTTCTGGACTTCTGCTTGCCTGAACCCCTGACCCCGGCTTGGACTTTGGTTACCCGATCTTCACCTGCCCTTTGACCCCGGCCTGTATTGTTGGACTTTCCCTGTCTTCTCCAGCCCCTGACCACAGCTTGTCTCCTGGACCTGTTTTCAGCCCTGCCCTGACCAGTGAAGTACTTTTGTGCCTGGACGGTCTTCTGTTCATCTGCTGCAGCCTTCCAGTCGGTGATCCACCTGTACCTGCTCCACGCACCTGACCATCGTCTTCCCGCTGGTACCGGTGCCTCCCGGTGCGTCCGTCCCTCTGTCCCAATCTCAGGGGGCGGATCGCATCAGGTCGCAAAGGTAGCTCACAAGTCTGCAAATGGATTCCACTCTAGGTAAGCCCTCACACATTCACAGAGTCCATCCAGCCAGGGCCGTTTGAAGGAATTAGGGGCCCCCAAGCAAAATGAACATGGAGCCCCCCCGCAGAAACCCCCCTCAATGCAAACCCCCTCAGTGCAGAGACACCCCTGCACCTCAGGACCCCTTTACATTACACAGCACCCTGCACCTCTGGGCCCCTTTACATTACACAGCACCCTGCACCTCTGGGCCCCTTTAGATTACACAGCCCCCCATAGCTCTGGACCCTCTGCATGTTACACAGACTCTTTTCAGTGCAGACCCCTCTTCAGTTCACACCCCCTCCTCAGTGCAGAGATCCCCTTCAGTGCTAACCCCCCAAGTGCAGAGACCTCCCCCCTCAGTGCAGAGACCTCCCCCCTCAGTGCAGAGACACCCCCTTCAGTGCAGAGACACCCCCTTCAGTGCAGAGACACCCCCTTCAGTGCAGAGACACCCCCTTCAGTGCAGAGACACCCCCTTCAGTGCAGAGACACCCCCCAGTGCAGAGACACCCCCCAGTGCAGAGACCCCCCTCCCCAATTCAGTACCTCAGGCTCAGATGCTGACCGGGACGCTCAGACAGCCGGCGACCGTGAGAGGAATCACAATAGCTGCCTCGAGTCTCCCTGCATCTGCTTCAGTCACGGAGGGGGGGGGGCCGACCTGACAACCCCCAGTTTGTGCCCCCCCCCCTGGTACAACACTGCCGGCCGGGTCCCGAGCAGTACAGGAGATTCAGTGTCCTGTTCCCGGCCGGACTGACAGGAAGTGATCACTTCCTGTCAGTCCGTCCGGGAACAGAACACTCAATCTCCTGTACCGCACGGTACTCGGCCGGAGTGACAGGAGGAGCTCGGCCACACTACAGCATGGGAAGGGGAAGTTGGGGGCCCTCGGCCAGTTAGGGGCCTCAAGCAATTGTTTGCCTTGCCTGTCCTGTAGCGACGGGCCTGCATCCAGCCTTATAAGTGTCCATCTGCACCTTGCCCAAAATTACAGCATTATGTATTTTTTAATTTAGCGCCTCAGCCGAGCTATACAGAGCCAGATTTCCTGTGTATTCGGCTCCTCTCGCAGTCCTGCCCAGTCCCGCCCCTTGGCCCGGCTCGTATGATGGACACCACAGCAGTCCAATGGCGGGACATAAAGGCTAGGAGGCGGGACAGGGCGTGACTGCGAGCGTAGCCGAGCCTAGCCGAGTACACAGTACACTCGGCTCAGCTCGGTCTATGTCGGCGGCGCTCAGAGACAGTGAGGATCGGCGTATAACATGCACCCACGATTTCCCCCTGATTTTAAGGGGAAAAAAGTGTGTGTTATACGCCAATAAATACTATGGGCCAGATTCTCGTATTTTTGCGTAAATGCCAGCGGGGCGTAGCGTATCCTATTTACGCTACGCCGCCGCAACTTTGGACGCAAGTGCCGTATTCTCAAAGCACTTGCGTCCTAAGTTACGGCGGCGTAGCGTAAATGGCCAAGGTAATTCAAATGTGGAAGAGGTGGGCGTGTTTTATGTAAATGTGTTGTGACCCCACGATTTTGACGCTTTTTTTGAACTGCGCATGCACCGTACGTGGACGTATCCCAGTGCGCATGCGCGAAATCACATCGCAAATAGTCAATGCTTTTGACGTGAGCGTAACCTACGCAAATCCCTATTCGCGAATGACTTATGCAAACGGCGTAAAAACGATGTCCCGACGTCCATACTTAACATGGCGTACGCCTCACCTACGCAAAGTTACCCCTCATATAGCAGGGGTAACTTTACGCTTACGCAAACGACGTAAAATACGATGACCGGGCGCAATTAAGTTCGGGAATCTGCGTATCTAGCTTATTTGCATATTCGACGCTGCTAATCGACGGAAGCGCCACCTAGCGGCCAGCGTAAATATGCAACTTAGATACGTCGGCGTAAGAGACTTACGCCGCTCGTATCTAAGCAAAATTCTGGCGTATCTTGTTTTCGGAATACAGAAAATAGATACGCCGGCGCTTCTCAGAAGTTACGCGGCGTATCTCGAGATACGCTGACGTAACTCGTCTGAGAATCTGGCCCAGTATCTGTCTGTCTATCTAATCTAATCTTATCTATCTATCTACATGGAGCATAGAAAATAATTCCCCCCCCCCTTTAAATTAATCACATTTTGTTGCTTTGCAACCTGAAATGAAGACAGACACAATTTTTGTTTTATCTAGCTGTGTTTACTCTCAACATCCAAGTGAAAGCTATAACACCTGCTGAACGAAGAGATTGTAAGTGTCTTACAGAACAAGTAAAACCTCTTAGAAAAAATTGGTCCCCCTGGCTTAGAGTCAGAAACCATGAATCAGACCGAGACAGAAGTACAGTTAAATCACACTTGTTTAACCACCTCCATACCGGGCCTATTTTGGCATTTCTCTCCAACATGCAAAAATCATAATTTTTTTGCTAGAAAATTACTCAGAACCCCCAAACACTATATATGCTTTTTTAGCAGACACCCTAGGGAATAAAATGGCAGTCATTACAACTTTTTATCTCTCACAGTATTTGCGCAATAGTTTTTCAAATGCCTTTTTCTTTGGAAAAAAACGGTTTCATGAATTAAAAAATAACAGAAAAGTTAGCCCAATTTTTTCCGTATAATGCGAAAGATGAAGTTACTCCGAGTAAATAGATACCTAACATGTCACGCTTTAAAATTGTGCACACTCATGGAATGGCGCCAAACTTCAGTACTTAAAAATCTCCATAGGCGTCGCTTATTTTTATTATTATGTTACCAGTTTAGAACTACAGAGGAGATCTAGTGCTAGAATTGTTCCTGGCGCTCTAACGCACGCGGCGATACCTCACATGTGTGGTTTGAACGGCGTTTACAAATGTGAGCGGGACTTATGCCGCGTACACACGGTCGTTTTTTGCGATGAAAAAAAACGACGTTTTTTAAAACGTCATTTAAATTGATCGTGTGTGGGCAAAACGTCGTTTTTTGTCTTCAAAAAAACGACCAAAAAAAAATTCCAACATGCTTGAATTTTTTATGTCGTTTTTCAAAACGTCGTTTTTTGTCTTCAAAAAAACGACCAAAAAAAAATTCCAACATGCTTGAATTTTTTGTGTCGTTTTTCAAAACGTCGTTTTTTGTTTCACAAAAAGTCACCGTGTGTAGCAAAAACGTCGTTCAAAACAACGTTTTTCAACCCGCGCATGCCCAGAAGCTAGTTATGAAGCGAGCTTCAATGGAAAATAGTGGTGAACGTAACCTCGCTTTTTGTGAAAAAACGATGGTGTGTATGCAAAATTGTCTTTGAAAAGTGACGTTTCAAAAACGTCGTTTTTTACTTCACAGAAAACGTCGTTTTTTTTCATCGCAAAAAACGACCGTGTGTACGCGGCATTACATGTGTGTTTGCTTCTGAGCGCGAGCTACTGAGGATAGGGGTGTTTAAAAAAAATATATATATTATTTATTTTATTTTTACACTTTATTTTTTATTTTATTTTTATCACTTTTATTCCTATTACAAGGAATGTAAACATCCCTTGTAATAGGAATGGTTTGTGACAGGTCCTCTTTATGGAGAGATGCATGGTCAATAAGACCCCACATCTCTCCTTCAGGCTGGAAAGCATGACATCGTAAACATTTTTTTTACTTATCTCATGCTTTCAGCCGCGATTGCGGCTTTGTTTACATCCCGGGAAACCCGGGCGTGAGGTCATAACATCGCGCTCGGGCCTCTGACGATCATTTGGTCACCAGTCATCCCTCCTATGCCTCCCATCCGGAGTCGGCAGATCGTTTCTCCGGGTCTCAGATGGCACGGGAGAGCCCGGAGAAGCACCGGATGGCGGCGGGAGGGGGGGGACATCCCCTCCGGTCGCCTATAAGAACGATCAAGTGGCGAAACCGCCGCTATGATCATTCTTATGGTGCACAGAACTGCCGGCTAAAGAGATGCCTGTAGCTGCAGGCATCTTTCAGATGTCCCCACTGAAAGTCCAGAACGTCATATGACGTCTTTGGGCGGGAAGTGGTTAATAATAATAATAAAAAGTAAACATAGTCAAAGCATAGCCAGAGTTAAGGAACCGGATCGGAAAGTCAGACAAGCCAAACGTCAGGGAGCCAGAGAAGAACGTAGTAGAACAGCAAGCAGGATCAGGAGCCAGAAGGGAAGTCAGCCAAGCAAGTCTTTAACAGGAACGCAGGAGTCTCTGTGATGTTGACCAAGGCGAAGGCAGAGATTATCTGAGCTGTAGGCAGGACTGATGAGCAGGATCATCAACAGGTGAGTCACTGTGGAGAGATAGGACAGGAGCTGGCAATTAGCTGACAGCTGAGCGACCAGCTCAGAGAAGGAAGGGCTGAGCCCAGCCCTGACAGTTATTTGCAGGTACCGGACATGTGGACATGACCCCCAGGATTCCCCCCCCCCCCCCAGCGGAACCACTTTCTTCCCTTTCTTTCTATTCTTTTTATACCTACTATTCTTCCTTCTATCCTCCCTCGGTACCTCTCTCCTCTTTGATTTCTCAATTTCTTTTTATATGTATATGTCCCTCCTGGTATTGATTGATTTTCCGATCGTGTGTACACAAGTCCGCCGGACAAAAGTCCAAAGTACAAACACGCATGCTTGGAAGTAATGCTCACCAAACACAACATTAGTAGAAGGTGTCCAAAGGATGGCACTAACGAGATGAAAAACTACGTAGCACGTAACTACGTTCGTGTTTGTTGGCCGACAATTGTGTGAACCGTTTGTATGCAAGACAAGTTCATGGCCAATTCCCTTCAGAGAAAAGTCCTACGCTTTGTCCGCTGAAAATTAGATTGCGTGTTCCAGGTATTACAAATTTGTACAGTGATGTGTTACTTCTTCTCTTCAATCAAGCGACCCTACTCTCAAGCATTAGACCATGGAAATGTTGGCGTTGGGCATTTTGGAGCTTCAAGCTTCGAGCTACAAACTGTTTAGGTGTGATTGTGAACAGAGCCTCAAGCCCTGTACACACGGCCCAGAAGCTTGTGTGATTCTTGGCAAGAATCTCTTGCCACTCGAGTGTACACACACTCCTTTCAAAAGAACCGCCGTTCTTTTGAATGGCACAAACGTGGTGACATCATCGACTACGACGAGGATGCGCTCGTCACATTTGATGCCATCGCCGCCATCTTGCTACACCCTACCTATGCCTAGGAAGCTACCGCGCATGCGTCAAAGTCATTTCGAGCATGCACGGGTTTCCACGGCGACAGGCAAGTATACAGACGCTCTGGTTTCTCGGCAGGAAAACACTGCCAAGAATCACGACGAGAAAATAGAGAGCAGGTTCTTTATTTTTCTCGTCGAGATTCTGCACAGTTTTCTTGACGAGAAACCTGAAAGCCTCGTACACCCGGCCGGTTTACTCGGCAAGAAAGTAGGGTTGTCCTGATACCCATACTAGTATGGTATCGGGACCGATACTGAGCATTTGCTCCCGATGCTTTACCGATACTTTTTTTTCACCCTATGAGAGGGGCCTATGAGCGGGCGGAGAGGAGACTGAGAGGGGGAGGAGAGGAGGCTGAGAGGAGGCGGAGAGCAGAGCAGTCCTCGGGTATGTAAAACATGCCACTGGAGGAGAGAAGAACTGCTGCCGCTGCCGCTGCCACTGCCACCGTCTAGTTGATCAGCGCTTGGGGAACATAACAGCTTTAGTTTGAATAGCTGTGTGTTTCCCGCCACGGATCATCATATATAGCCCCTCCCCCTTGTCTGGGCACTTTGATAGACAGATCACCGATCCCAGGATTGGACGGGTGATCTGTCTATCAAAGTGCCCGGACAAGGGGGAGGGGCTATATATTATTGTTATGTTCCCCCAGCACTGATCAACTAGACTGGGGGGGGGGGGGCTTTCTCTTTGCCACTGGAGACCTACACAAAGCTGAATTTGGTGACATGGCTGCATTTGGTGATATGGCTGCATTGGGAGACACGGCTGCATTGGGAGACACGGCTGCATTGGGAGACACGGCTGCATTGGGGGAGACACGGCTGCATTGGGGGAGACACGGCTGCATTGGGGGAGACACGGCTGCATTGGGGGAGACACGGCTGCATTGGGGGAGACACACGGCTACATTGGGAGACACACGGCTGCATTGGGAGACACACGGCTGCATTGGGAGACACACGGCTGCATTGGGAGACACACGGCTGCATTGGGAGACACACGGCTGCATTGGGAGACACACGGCTGCATTGGGAGACACACGGCTGCATTGGGAGACACACGGCTGCATTGGGAGACACACGGCTGCATTGGGAGACACACGGCTGCATTGGGAGACACACGGCTGCATTGGGAGACACACGGCTGCATTGGGAGACACACGGCTGCATTTGGGGATACACGGCTGCATTTGGGGATACATGGCTGCATTTGGTGATACATGGCTGCATTTGGGGACACATGGACACGTTTTTAAAAAAGTATCGTAATCGGTATCGGCGAATACATGAAAAAAAGTATCGGTACTTGTACTCGGTCCTAAAAAAGTATCGGGACAACCCTACAAAAAAGCTCTACCAGCAGTTTTCTTGCTGGTTCTTGCCGAGAAAACCTTGCGTGTGTACGAGGATACACAGTTACTATTCCAATAGGTGCCGTCTCCATATTAATGTCTGCCGGTAATCCGACAAATATTTGGTGACTCCCAAAAATATTTGTATGACTACCAATGTTCTGTTCACTTTACTGGAAAACTTAAATAAAAAAAAAAAAATTGAAAAAAAAGTGGACTATTTTTGTACATCTATTTTGTACAGATTGTACACATCCTTCTGAACAATGGACTTTTCCTCGTACATTAATAGTCATAAATTGACAGGAATAATTAGCTTCAAAAGTAAAATGACCACATACATCTTGTATGGTAAGATCACATTGAATGGATCATTTTGGCTATATCACTGGACATCATGGAGCCAGCAAAAAAATATTATCCAAGACCGTTAAATCTTGTGCAATATTCCGCACATCAAAACTCCAGAGATCACTCAACAATAGGCACAGCTGAGTCACTTTGCCAGAAACTTCCTCCGTACATCCAGCACAAATTGTGTAGGCTGTTTCTATTTGTCTTCAAAGGAGAATATAAAAATTCACAAAGAAGTGGCAGAAAGAAGCCGGTTTGCTGGAACTTTTTATATCCACTTTAGAGAGCTCAATGAACTGGAAATGATCAAGCCTGATTTCACAGGAGATAAGAGAAACAGCAAAGGTCATGTACAGAGAAGATGTGGAAGGAATTCTGCTATTCACTCAGTTCTATGAATTCCTTAAATCTTAGTACTTAAAGGGGTTGTTGTAGTGAAGTCAATGTATAGTGTAGTCCAGTTAGATAATTGATATTTAGGTGTTAGTATGATGACTATAAATTAGGTCCCGCAGCAACACATCAGGCTCTCCAGAGAGTGCATTTATTTGACTTCCAATACAGAATAAAGTCCAAATTCCACAGACGATACAAATCCAAAAAAAGAGTAATTCAAAGTCCCATCTGACTAGATCAGCTCTAGACCTGTGCCATGCCCAGAGAATACACAGAGAACATTCTGATCACTTCTAGACCTGTGCCATATTCATACAGAGAATATGCAGAGAATATTCTGAGAGACAAGACTGAACTCCAGAATTATATTCCCTATTCACTGAATAGCTGAGCAATTTGATTGGCCGTCTTTGATCTACATCCGGTCTTTCAGAGTGACAGATAATGACCCCAGCCAGAGACGGCTTCATTCATCACCTATTCCTAATTTGGCATTCTTGCCTACTAATAAGCTTCCTCTAATATGTAATTAGATTACATGTGGCCTGAGTAATGGTTTGATTGGTTTGATGTGTAAAATAGACCCATCCTGTCTCCTTGCCCATTGACAATCGACAAGCGTCCCCTGATGTGCAACATGTAACCACAGGCTTGATGTGCAAAATAGACCCATCCTGGACCCCTGCACACTGACATTAGACAAGCCTCTTTTGATGTGTAACGTGTAATTACAGGTTTGATGTGTAAAATAGACTTATAATAATAATAATAATAATCCTGGACTGAAATCTGGCCTGGTCAATTTTGGACTTATAATATAATAATACAACATTTTATATATATGACATCCTACATAAATCGGCCAACATATTACAACATATATTACAACAGGTGTAAAGGTACAATTTTTTTTTTCTAAATAACTTCCTTTACCTTAGTGCAGTCCTCCTTCACTTACCTCATCCTTCCATTTTGCTTTTAAATGTCTATTTATTCTGAGAAATCCTCACTTCCTGTTCTTTTGTTTGTAACTCCACACAGTAATGCGAGCCTTTCTCCCTGGTGTGGAGTGTCATGCTCGCCCCCTCCCTTGGACTACAGGAGAGTGAGGATGCCCACTAACACAAGCTCCTTTCTCTATCTGCAACGTAGATAGCATCCTGACTCTCCTGTTGTCCAAGGGAGGGGGCGATCATGACACTCCACACCAGGGAGAAAGCCTTGCATTACTGTGCGGAGTTACAAACAAAAGAACAGGAAGTGAGGATTTCTCAGAAGAAATAAGGACATTTAAAAGCAAAATGGAAGGATGAGGTAAGTGAAGGAGGACTGCACTAAGGTAAAGGAAGCTATTTAGGAAAAAAAATGGTACCTTTACAACCCCTTTAAGAGCCCTTTACGTTCAAAATAAAAATGGAATTTATGAAATCAGATCATATTTATTTTTTTGGTGTTGTAACAATTTGTATAAAATTTTGCCAAAACATCCCATGCAAACAATGGGCGAAGGCTTTGCTTTGCAACCACGGCAAAAATTGTCTGTAGTGCTACCCCTAGGGGATGTCTTTTAACCACTTAAGGACCGAGCCTCTTTCTTAGATTTGTTTTTTACAAGTTAAAAACCTTGGCCCAGATTCACACAGAAATGGATTATCGTAGCGTATCAGAAATACACTACGCCGCCGTTTTTTACCTGGCTCTACGTGGAATTCAGGTAGATTTTGTCCAGTAAACGACGGCGGCGTAGTGTATTTCTCCCGTCGCAATCCATCTGCGCGAGTAGGGGGCGTGAATCATTCAAAATAGGCGCGTTCCCGCGGCGATCGATCTGCGCATGCTCCGTTCGCAAATTTCCCGCCGTGCATTGCGCAAAATCACGTCGTGACGTCATTCGTTGTTTATGTAGCGTCGCTTACGGGCGATCCTAGTCCCGAACGAGTTACGTAAACAAAAATAAAAAAAAAAAAAATTCGAAGCGGGAACGACGGCCATACTTAACATGGGCTACGTAACGTTAGAGCAGCAAAAAGCTGCTCTAACATTACGTACAAAAAAATAGACGAAAGCGATTGCGACGACCACTCGTATCTTCGGGAATCGCCGTAAAAAAACATTTGCATATCCCGACGCATCAAAACGACGCGAACTCCCAGCGGCCGCAAATAGATGGCAGCGTAGATCCGAAGGCTTACGAAGATGTAAGCCTCTCGGATCGAAGCCCGAAGCCGCCGTATCATGGTTTGAGGATTCAAACTAGTGATACGGCGCGCAAAATTTGAAATTACTCCTGTCTAACACCAGTTAGACAGGCGTAATTGCTCTATGAATCTGGGCCCTTTTTTTTTGCTTGGAAATTACTTAGAACCCCCAAACATTATATATATATATATATACAGTATATATATATTTTTTTTACCAAAAATATGTAGAAGGATACATATTGGCCTAAACTGATGAAAAAATTATTATTATTATTTTTTTTGGGAAGGGGGATATTTATTATAGCAAAAAGTAAAAAATATTGATATTGTTTTCTTTTTTTAAATTGTTGCTCTATTTATATTTATAGCGCAAAAAAAAAAACCGCAGAGGCAATCAAATACCACCAAAAGAAAGCTCTATTTGTGGGGAAAATTACATAAATGTTGTTGTCAGTTAATGTGACTTAGTGCCATATCGTAAAAAAAAAAAAAATGGCCGGGTCATTTTTTTTTTTTATACTCACCCGAAATACCTGTTGCTATGCGGAAGTCCATAATCTGCCTCTCCGTAACCGCGGTCCGTCTTCTTCTTCATCTTCTCCTAGTGAATGGGGCGCACTGCTTTCTAAGAACTGTGTGTGTTCCCAGAGAGCAGCCGCTCATTCACAAGTCGTCGCAAGACTCGCGTATGCGCAGTAGGAAATGGGCAGTAAAGCCGTAAGGGATCGGCTTTGGGGCGGCCATCAGCCCGGGCGAGTAGGACAGGTAAGTGTCCTTATTAATCACTTAAGAACCTGCTCACGCAGATATACGTCCTTTTTTTAAAAATGTATATCTCAGTAACAGCTGCTGCCACAACCGAGATATCCATCTTTAGTGTGAGCGGTCCTGTAAACGGTAACGGTGGTGTCCACGGTGGATTCACCGAGAGATCACTGTTATCGGCGGTGGTAGAGGGCCCCCCTCCCGCCGCTCTCCCGCATCCTCCACCGCTTACCGGAGCCGTCGGGAGCAGCGAAGGCGATCGGGTGCTGTCTCCTGCTGTGTGGGGATGCGAGTGAGGGCAAGATGGCCCCCACCCATCCCCATAGCATAGCAGGGCGGAAGTGATGTCAAAACGTCACTTTTGCCCATGCTTCTTAAAGCAATATTTTTTAAATGTCATTTTTGCATTTAAGTCTAAATATGAGATGCGAGGTCTTTTTGACCCCAGATCTCATATTTAAGAGGACCTGTCATGTTTTTTTCTATTACAAGGGATGTTTACATTCCTTGTAATAGGAATAAAAGTGATTCTTTTTTTTCTTTTTTTTTTTCAGTGTAAAAAATAATAAACCCAATTAAAATAAATAGGAAAACTAAAAAAAACATATTTTTAAAGCGCCCCCGTCCCAACGAGCTTGCGCGCAGAAGCGAACGCATACCTGAGTAGCGCCCGCATATGAAAACAGTGTTCAAACCACACAAGTGAGGTTTCACCACGATCGTTAGAGCGAGAGCAATAATTCTAGCCCTAGCTCAAAAGATGCAACCTGTAGAATTTTTTAAACGTCGCTTTTGGAGATTTTTAAGGGGGAAAAGTTTGACGCCATTCCACGAGCGGGCGCAATTTTAAAGCGCGACATGTTTGGTATCATTTTACTCGGCGTAACATTATCTTTCACAATATATAAAAACATTGGGCTAACTTTACTGTTGTCTTATTTTTTAATTCAAAAAAGTGATTTTTTTTCCAAAAAAAGTGCGCTTGTAAGACCGATGCGCAAATACGGTGTGACAAAAAGTATTGCAATGACCGCCATTTAATTCTCTAGGGTGTTAGAAAAAAATATATTTAATGTTTGGGGGTTTTAAGTAATTTTCTAGCAAAAAAAACTGTTTAAGGCCGCGTACACACGGAGGGACATGTCCGATGGAAACGGTCCGAGGACCGTTTTCATCAGACATGTCTCCTCGGGATTTTCGTCCGGCGGTGTGTACACACCATCGGATCAAAATCCCCGCCGGGCAGACAGTGCGGTGACGTGGCGGTGACGCTGACGCCGCCACGTCACCGAACCAGGAAGAAAAATACTTCCGCGAATGCGTCGAATCCATTCGACGCATGTGCGGGAAGATATGTCCGCTGGTGAGTGTACTAACCAGCGGACATATCCGACGGACATGTCTCCGGTGGACAAATTTTAAAGCATGTTTTAAAATTTGTCCGCTGGCCAAATATGTCCCCTAGCCCATACACACGATCGGAGATGTCTGCTGAAACGGTCCGACGGACCAGTTTCAGCGGACAAATTCTATCGTGTGTACGCAGCCTCAGTCTTGTAAACGCCAAATCTGAAAAACAGCCAAGGTCCTTAAGTGGTTAAATGTCAGCAGCTACACTTTTAGTAGCTGCTGACTTTTACAGTAAAAAAAAAACTAGTTTGCGGGTGGAATTCCGCTTTAAGTGGTAAAACTGGGGATGAAATTGGGGATGACAAACCCCTAAAATCAAGGACTGTCTCCTAAACCAGGGACATCTATAAGAAGGTGGGTGCTACAGCTAGCATTAGAGATCATTTTGGTTTCTGCTGCATTTGAGCGCGCTCTCCGATATACCCAACCACTTTGGAAAATATTAGACACTTTACAGAAAGGATTTAGAAAAATGTATTACTGCATGAACAATCTATTCAACATTAACATTATCCAGTAATATAAAAGATTGAATCATATAATATAAACTAATACAGATAATGTATAATTCAGAGCTCACTTACTCGCCCTATGTGCTTACATATATTCCCCCCTTTATTAAATGCAGTTCATTATAAATTCACAGATTTAGTTGGTTACATAACAGTGGAACATTTGTTCCCCGCCGAGCAACATTATGCTTTAATTTAGCGTTTTGGCACTTGTAGGTATGCAAAGTCTTTTCAAATATTTCCTGCTGATCTAAAACTATTTAGCAATTTCTTGTTTTCGTTAAGCCACTGAAAGAGAGAGAGAGAGCAAAAAATAAATAAAAAATCCTCCGATTTCAATTACATTCCATGGGCCAGATTCAGGTAGAGTTAGGCTGGAGTATCCAGTGATCCGCCAGCCTAACTGTCACTTTAAGCCGGCGTTTTTGTTTTCTGTAAGCAGAAAACAAGAAACGCCGGGTTGGAGTTCCGATGCGATCGGCGCAATTGAATTTCGCTATCGCATCGCAACTTTAATTTAAAAATGGCGCCGGGGGCGTTCCCGCTGATTTACGCTGAAAAAATATGTTAATCGGCGGGAATCGGCAATTCACGATCGTATTCGGGCGCAACGCAGTGACTTTCCGACGTTTCCGTAAGCGATACGCGGCGTAAAGATAAAGCAGCCCCCTAGTGGAGTATCCTATGTTAAGTATAGACGTCGTCATCGCGTCGGAAAAAAAAAACGCGTCGCTTGCGTAAAACGTTCATGAATGGGGATGTGACGTCATTGACGTTCACTGACAGAATTTGGAGCATGCGCACTGGGATGCATTGACACTCGACGCATGCGCAGTACGTTCGCCGCGGGATCGCGCATAGTTTAAATAATACACGCCCCGTACCCGCCCAATTTGAATTTCGCTGGCTCATTTGCGATGCGCTGCCGCAACTTTAGGAGCAAGTGCTTCATGAATAACAGCACTTGCTCCTAAAATTTCGGCAGAGTAACGTAAATGAGAAGCGTTACTCCAGAGCAAAGATGCTCCCATCTACCTGAATCTGGCCCTATGTTACATTTTGGAGAACATAAGATGCAGACACAAAGGGGAAGATTCACGTAGAACGGCGCATCTTTATGCCGCCGTATCGTATCTGCTTTACGTTACGCCGGCGCAACATTGAGAGGCAAGCCTGCTATTCACAAAGAATATGCGCTCAACATTGCGGCGGCGTAGCGTATAGTTGTCGGCGTAAGCCGACGTAAGTCAAATTAGCTGGAAGCGGGCGTGATATATTATAATGAAGCGTGACCCCATGCAAATGATGGGCTGAGCTTGAAAAAACGAACTGCACCTGCGTCCGCCCTTGGACGCATTCCAGTACGCATGCGCAGAATCACGTCGGGACAAACGCCTAAGATACGTCGAGTGACTGAACGTAACCAATGCACAGCCCTATTCACGTACGACTTACGTAAACGACGTAAAATTCGACGGCTGTTCCGACGTCCATACCTTTGCATGACCTGCGCCTCATATAGCAGGGGTAACGTTACGCCGGACGTACGCCTTACGTAAATGACGTAGATTACATTGACGGGCGCAAGTACGTTTGTGAATCGGCGTATCCTGCTCATTTAAATATTCGACGTGTAAATCTATGGAAGCGCCCATTGCAGCCAGCGTAAATATGCGCCCAAGATCCGACGGCATAGGAGACTTTCGTCGGTCGTATGAAGCCAAAATTCAGGCGTATCTTATTTCAAGAATAAGGTGCATAGATACGACGGCGCATCCGTGGACTTACGCGGCGTATCATTAGATACGTCGGCGTAAGTCCTTTCAGAATCCGGGCCAAAGTCCGCACTAGAATGACAATGATCTTAGAAAGGTGAAATATAGGAACAGCATTAATACAACTAATGCCCTGTACACACGATCAGTTCGTCTGATGAAAACGGTCTGATGGATTTTTCCATCAGTTATCCGATGAAGCTGACTGATGGTCTGATGTGCCTACACACCATCAGTTAAAAAACCGATCGTGTCAGGACGCGGTGACGTAAAACACAACGACGTGCTGAAAAAAATGAAGTTCAATGCTTCCGAGCATGCGTAGAATTGATTCTGAGCATGCGTGAATTTTTAACCGATGGACGTACCCACAGACAATCGTTTTTTTCTATAGGTTTTTTTATCCATCAGATAATTTTAAAACAAGTTCCTAGTTTTTTCACTGATGGATAAAAAACTGATGGGGCCCACACACGATCGGTTTAGTCTGATGAAAATGGTCCATCAGATCGTTTTCATCAGATGAACTGATCGTGTGTACGCAGCATAAGAGTGACGTACTTTTAATCCAGTGTCCACACACAGTGCCTTGCGAAAGTATTCGGCCCCCTTGAACTTTGCGACCTTTTGCCACATTTCAGGCTTCAAACATAAAGATATAAAACTGTAATTTTTTGTGAAGAATCAACAACAAGTGGGACACAATCATGAAGTGGAACGAAATTTATTGGATATTTCAAACTTTTTTAAACAAATAAAAAACCTGAAAAATTGGGCGTGCAAAATTATTCAGCCCTCTTAAGTTAATACTTTGTAGCGCCACCTTTTGCTGCGATTACAGCTGTAAGTCGCTTGGGGTGTCTCTATCAGTTTTGCACATCGAGAGACTGAAAGTTTTGCCCATTCCTCCTTGCAAAACAGCTGGAGCTCAGTGAGGTCGCAAAGTTCAAGGTGGCCGAATACTTTCGCAAGGCACTGTATAACAAAAGATTCTGGAAAGGTTACATTCGTGGCCATTTAAAAATGTCAGATCTTTGGCAGTTTTACCAATTTAAAATTCAAAAGGTACAAAATGGGGTGGGACTTTAAAAGTGCCTCGGTGGGGTTAGAGGAAATTAATAAACCATGGGCCAGATTCAGAAAGAATTAGATTCCCGCAGAGTATCAGAGATACTCTACGCCGCCGTACTTTACCTGGCTCTAGGAGGAATTCAGAGAGATTTTGGCCCGTAAGGTACCGCGGCGTAGTGTATTTCTCCCGGCGGAATCAATCTACGCGATAAGGGGGCGTGAGGCATTTAAATTAAGCGCGTCCCCGCGGCGATCGAACTGCGCATGCTCAGTTCAGAAATTTCCCGCCGTGCATTGCGCGAAATCACGTCGTTACGTAATTTTTTTTTTGAGTAGCGTCTTTTACGGACATTCCTATTCCCGGACGACTTACGCAAAAAATAAAAAATAAATTGAAAGTCGACGCGAGAACGACGGCCATACTTAACATGGGCCGCGTAACGTTAGACCAGCTAATAGCTGGTTTAACTTTACGTAGCAAAAAAATGACGTACGCGATTGCGAACAACGCTCGTAACTTCGTGGATCGCCGGAAAAAGCTCATTTGCATACCCCGACGCTGAAAACGACGCGAACTCCACCCAGCGGTCGCAAAAAGATTGCAGTGTAGATCCGAAGGTGTACGAAGACGTAAGCCTGTCAGATCGAAGCCCAACGCCGCCGTATCATGGTTTGAGGATTAGACAGGCGTAATGGCTCTCTGTAGTTTTAGTACAGCATAGAAAAAACTTTATTCACCATTCAAAGATGGAAATCTTTAAAAGAAAATCACAGTTTGAAACAGATTACAGTTTTACTGTTTCTTCTGGTCCAGGGTGTGTGGATTCTGGTAAGGTGTAACAAGGGTGTGAGCTACGCGTTTCGTGGGTAGCCACGACTCGTCGGGGCCTTTAGAATAGCACACAAAGAGAACAACACATAAAGAAATGTTAACCTTCCTGGCGGTATGATTATTTCAGATTTTAGGTGCTGAAAGCAATACCATTATGGAAATTTGGCGTTTTATATTGTAGGCCTGCAATTCTTAGGAATAACTCACTTAAAGGGTCACTAAAGGAATTTTTTTTTTTTTAGCTAAATAGCTTCCTTTACCTTAATGCAGTCCTGGTTTCATGTCCTCATTGTTCATTTTTGCTTTGAAGTTGCTGTAATTTTGCTCTCCAATTTTGATCCCCACACTTCCTGCTTGTCTGGCTCCTTATATAAAATCTCATGGAAGCTTTTCATTGTGGTCCAAGCTGTCATTACCCTGTCATTACTGTGTGTCTAAAACTCCTCAGAACCAATCAGATTCCTTTTAAAAACAAAACACTGCCCTGGATTTGATTGTTTTTGTTCTGTGTGTCTTATGTACTTCAAAAACGAAAGTGAAACTAGAGGCACAATATATGATTGATTTTTATCTATTTGTAATCATTTTTAAAAGGAATCAGTTAACTTTTATGTCTCTATACCCTGTAAACCAGGGATGTCCAACCTTTTGAAGAGCGGGGGCCACTTAAATGACTTGGTAACCGGGCCACAATAAGCGGAGCAGGTGGACAGCAGCCCACTCTACCCTATAGAGCCCACTCAAGTCTATATTTTTTTTTAGCGGATCGGATTGGAGGTAGGCATTTGTAAACAGACACAAGTCTATATTCATCTGCCACTCCTTAGAGGTGAATAGGGATGAGCTTTGCGTTCGAAACAAACGTATGTTCGACTCGAACATCGTCCGTTTGATCGTTCGTCGAATTGCGAACAAAAACGATCGTTCGCGGCAAATTCGCCTGAAACGAAACGACCGTTTTTAAAACTTTTTTTCCATTGATACATGTTCCCTGGGGCAAGACCTGGGTTCTGAAAGACGTTTTCCAACAAACCCTTGAAAATTGGTCTTTAAAACGACCATTTTTGAATTTGAACGTTCGAGTCCCACACGCGGGGGTGTTCGGCTCATCCCTAGAGGAGAATGTAGGGTCCGATTGGGTCAGACTGATCGTGTAAAAGAGGCCTAAGGCTGTTTTCACACTGATGCACCGTTTATCCACACCGCGGGTTCACCTGTGGCTTTCCTGCAGGTTAGATGCACTTTGCCATAGAGTAGTAATAAACGTACCTTCAATAACAGTATTCTATTCTATTCCATCCCAGAGCAGGAGGTCGCAGGCCACATCGGAGCATTCCGCGGGCCACATGTGGCCCCTGGGCCACTGGTTGGGCACCCCTGCTGTAAACAGTCATTTCAGCAAAAAAAATGTTTTCCTTTAGTGACCCTTTAAATCTGTCCAAACAAGAGTCTAGTAGACATCTCGGGTATGATAAAGTTTGAAACACAAAATCATAAATTATAATATAATAAATACATATAAATAATTATAACAAATAATATAATAATAATAAAAAAATTATTACTTTAATTTTTTTGATGACGAATTTTCCCACAAATTGCTATCGCACAATTCTGCAAGTGATTGTAATTTATTATCGCTGTTTTCTAGCTGCTCTAAAATCATTTTTGACATAAAGGGACACTTTTTGGTTGCTATGGACAATCTCTAGTTTGCAGGCAGAAAGAACAGTTTTTATTATATAAAAGTACAAGCAGGACACAGGGAAGACTACTAGGGACAAAGGAGGTGTGTATTTTTTTTCATACAGTACTGTAAGATTACAGTATACTGTATGTATTGTGTTTATTAACTTTTAAATTTGTCGCCGATCTCCGCCCCCGTGCGTTGTAACGTCGCAGGGAACGGAGCTCGGCAGCACTCGGCACTGTGAATCGAGCGAGGAGGAGACAACTCGATCACACAGCAGAGAGGCATCGCAGGATCCAGGGACAAGGTACAGTAAACTCTGCCTGTGGACACTGCGAGGCGATTCCGAGTCTGGCTCGGGGTTACCGATTTTGGTCCTGAAATTCCTCCCTGAGCCTGACTCGGGAATACCGCTGAGGGGGTTAAAATAAAGCTTAGAGATACAATGCCAACATCATTATACAATAATGGTGGGTATAAATATTATATATACAGCAAATACCAATTTAAAGTTTCATTCACATTGTGAAGCTTGATACACTGATGCCCTGTACACACGATCGGTTCATCCGATAAAAACGGACCGATGGATTTTTTTCATCAGATATCCGATGAAGCTGACTTTCATCAGTCTTGCCTACACACCATCAGTTAAAAATCCGATTATGTCCAAAGCGGTGACGTAAAACACAACGACATGCTGAGAAAAATTAAATTCGATGCTTCCGAGCATGCGTCGACTTGATTCTGAGCATGCGTGGATTTTTGACCGATGGATTTCCTCATAGACAATCGTTTTTTTTCCTATCGGTTTTTTAACCATCAGAGAATTTTAAAACAGGTTCTATTTTTTTTCACAGATGGGAAAAAAAACGATGGGGCCCACACACGATCGGTTCGTCCGATGAAACCGGTCCGTTTTCATCAGACGAACCGATCGTGTGTACAGGGCATTACAGGTATATAAAAAAAAGTAACCACTTCCATGCCAAGCACATTCCAGCACTCCTCTCCTACATGTACAAATCATAATTTATTTTGCTAGAAAATTACTCAGAACCTCAAACATTATATAAATATTTTTTTTTGGAGACACCCTAGGGAGCAAAATGGCGGTCATTGCAACTTTTTATGTCACATGGTATTTGCGTACTAATTTTCCAAACGCAATTCTTTTTGGGGGAAAAAAATCACTTTCATGAATAAAAAAACAAAACAAAACACTGACGTTAGCCCAATTTTTTTGTATAGATTGTGACAGATGATGTTACACCGAGTAAATAGATGCCTCACATGAAATGCTTTAAAATTGCACACGTTCGTGGTATGGCGCCAAACTTCGGTACTTAAAAATCTCCATTGGCGACACTTTAAATTGTTCTACAGATTACTAGCCGGATTCACAAAGCACTTACGCCGACGTATCTACAGATACTAAAAACTAAAAACTGACTTCATCCGACCGACGTAACTTGCCTACGCCGGCGTATAGTGGGCGCATAGTTACGCTGGATGCATTTGGCATTCCCATTGATTTTCGATGCAAATATGCAAATTAGGGACATACGCCGATTCACGAACGTACTTATGCCCGGCGCATGTTTTAAGTGATTTGCTTAAGGTTTATGTCCGGTGTAAAGTTATTCCCCATATAGGAGGCGCAACCCATGCAAAGGTATGGACCAGGGAACGAACGCCGTCAAATTTTACGTAGTTTACGTAGTACGTGAATAGGGCTGGGCGTAGGTTACGTTCACGTCGTAGGCAGTGATTCGACGTATCTTAGCCAGTTGTTTCGACGTGATTGTGAGCATGCGCACTGGGATGCGTCCAAGGTACGACGCATGCGCAGTTCATTTTAAGTACTTGTCTGAAGCTCAGCCCATCATTTGCATGGGGTCACGCTTCATTAAAATGTATCACACCCACTTACACTTATGCTGCCTTACGCCTACACGCTACATCGGCACAACGTTGGGAGCATTTGCTTTGTGAATTCCATGCTTCCCTCTCTGCGTTGCGCCGATGTAGCGTAAAGAAGATACACTACGGCGGCATGAAGATGCGCCGACGTATGTGAATCCAGGCCTACATGTTTAGAGCCACGGAGGAAGTCTAGTGCTACAATTATTGCTCTAACATTTGTGGTTTGAACGTTGTTTACATATGCGGACACGATCTACATATGTGTTCGCTTCTGCGTGAGAGCTCGCGGGTACGGGGACACTTTTTTTTATTGTTTATTTTACTTAAAAAAAATTTTTTTTTACACTTTCCTTTAAAATATTTTTTTTTAGCACTTTCATTTGTATTACAAGGAGTGTAAACATCCCTGAGAGGTCCTCTATATGGAGAGATGTAATGTCTATAAGACCCCACATCTCTCCTCCAGGCTAAAAAAATTTAAGGCTCTCAGGCTTTCCTGCCGTGTCCCCAGCTTTGTTTACTTCCGCCGGTCCAGACGTGACGTCATAATGTTGCGCCTGGGCCTCTAACAGTCATAGAGATTGGCGGGGACCATCTGTCCCAGCTTCCTTCCGGCACCGGCGGATCAAGCACCATCGATCGCTCTGTTTTCACAGCTCCATGTATATGTTATACATGTTGTTGGTAAAATGTTGCAACTATTCTCAGTCTATACATGAAATGTGTGTTGGGCACATATTAAGCCCATGCCCAGGCGATTTTTACCGTGACTGCAACATTATGGTGGACACATCGGACACTTTTGACGCTATTTTGGGACCATTGTCATTTATACAGCGAACAGTGCTATAAAAATGCACTGATTACTGCATAAATGACACTGGCAGTGAAGGGGTTAACCACTAGGGGGTGAGGAAGAAGGTGTTAAGGGTATCCTAGGGAGTGATTCTAACTGTGGGGGGGCTGAACTACCAGTGACATGACATTAATCACTGCTCCCGATGACAGGGAGCAGTAGATCAGTGTTTTGTCGCAAGGGCAGGCAGAACAGGGAAATGCCTTGTTTACACAAATGCCTCTTCATGACACGATCACGGGACACCGGCAGACATCGAGTCCGCAGGTCCCGCGGGCATGTCAAGGACTATGGGGCGCACAACAGGATTTTCAAAGCAGCATACAGGTATGCTGCTTTGACCACACAAGCCATTCTGCCGACGTATATGTTCGTGAAGCGGTCGGCAAGTGGTTAAAAATCTTCCCTTTTTAATCTGGTGGGCACCAGGGTGACCACATTTCCAAACTACCTTTCAGGGACACCCTCCCTTCCCAAAAATCAGCTTGTGATGTAACAAATTACAGCACAGTGATTGGACTCAAGAGGCGGGATTTACGATTTCTCCAATCACAAGCAGGGGGCGGAAATTTTGTGCTCCTCCAGGCATTCCCGGCCAGGACAAGTACTGTCAGTGAGTAAAGCGGTGATGTGGCGGCCTTTTTTTGGGGGCATTAGTTTGGCTTGGGGGGTGGCTGTGTCAGTTTCATTTTGGGACACTGTGTTGTCCTGGAATGAAGGTGCCCGGGACAGACCTGAAAAATGCGGGACTGTCCCATGCAATCTGGACATGTGGTCACCCTAGTGGGGACCAATCTCCCAGTCTCTTTCCTGCCTTGCTGAAAAGACCGATATATAACTAGCCAGTAGGAACTGAATACAACATCCAGGGAAACATAAATGTTACCATGGCAAGGAGGGTCAATGTTTGAAATCGGAGGTAATTCCAGCGGTAAACATTTCCTGGAGCAGATCTCCAAAACATGGACAGTCCCTGTTATCTATGGATCGGGGTCTAGGAAAAGCAAAGTCTAACATTTCCCTTGAGGTGTAGACCAGTATGTTCTTGAGGGTCTGACTACCGTTTATTCCTGATCTCTCGGCTCTTATGCTGAAGATTTCCTGCCAAGGCCCAAGGAGAGGAAATGTGTAGAGTGCTGATTACCCAGCCGGAGGATAGGGCTGTGGGGGGTCATCTTCGTTTTCCACTTCTACATTCCTTCCAATAATAGTCTTTCCCTGGTAACATGGTAGCAAAAAAAAAAAAATAATAATTCACTTATAGTAATAGTTTTACTAAAGTTGATAAGGGCGCAGAGCGTGGAGCGTACTGGGGCAAAATGTGAACTTGTCCAAATTAGCCGGGTTGTAAATCATTTGGTGTAATCATTAGGAGTGCAATATTAAAGCGCTAGTAAACCGCCAACAACTTTTGTATTGTAACCTGCAAGGCAAAGTTATAGGGCCAGATTCAGAAAGAATCGCCTATCTTTAGGCGGGCGTAGCGTATCTCAGATACACTACGCCGCCGTAACTTAGAGTGGCAGGTACGGTATTCAGAAAGAACTTGCGCCCTAAGTTACGGCGGCGTAGCGTATCTGGTCCGGCGTAAGCCCGCGTAATTCAAAATAGGAGGGAGGTGGGTGTGTAGTATTGAAATGAGCCGTGACCCCGCGTAAATGGTGCGTCTAACGAACGGCGCATGCGCCGTCCGTGGACGTATCCCTATCCCAGTGCGCATGCGCGAAAATCACGTCGCAAATAGTCAATGCTTTCGACGTGAACGTAACTTACGCCCAGCCCCATTCCCGAACGACTTACGCAAACTACGTACAATACGACGCTGTTATGACGTCCATACTTAGCATGGGTTGTGCCTCATATAGCAGTGGTAACTTTACGCTGGTCGAACGCCTACGTAAACGACGTATATCAATACGCTGGGAGCACGCACGTTAATGAATCAGCGTATCTAGCTCATTTGCATATTTGTAATGGAAAAGTCTAATGCGTCCAGCGTATCAATGCGCCGGCATAGGAAAGTTACGCCGGACGACTGAAGCCATGTTTTTCGGCGTAACTTGCTTTCTGAATCGGCGTAAAGATGCGATGGCGCACATTTGAATTTACGGCGGCATATCAGGAGATACGCCGGCGTAGATTCTTTCTGAATCTGGCCCACAATGTGCTAGTATGCATTGCATACTATAGGGGTAGGCAACCTCGGCCCTCCAGCTGTGGTTGAACTACAAATCCCATCATGCCTCTGACTCTAGGAGTCATGCCTGTGATTGTCAGGGTCTTGCAATGTCTCATGGGACTTGTAGTTTCATCACAGCTGTAGGGCCGAGGTTGCCCACCCCTGGCATACTAGCACCTTAGAACAAAGACCTTCCAGTGACAAGCTCTCACCGATGACAGGGCTTCAATCTTTACCCGTCTTCCTTCAGGGTTGCAAACTCCAGCTATGTGAGTGGCCAGAGCCACGATGATGTCAGCAGCCGTTTACGGCACAGGACTCTGAAGGAACGGGCCAGGTGGGCCATTTCTTCGGAGCGCATGCATCAGTGATGTCAACAGTTGCATGCACAGTAAATATCTCATAAACCGTCTACGTTTATGAGATATTTACAGTACCTATAGGTAAGCCTTATTATAGGCGAGAGTGTGCCCCCCAAATCCACACCAGGCCATATGGGTCTGGTATGGATTTTAAGGGGAACCTCACCCCGAAATTAACCACTTCTCTACCGTGGGTGTTTTTCAGATTTGGTGTTTACAAGGCTAAAACATTTTTTTTTGCTAGAAAATTACTTAAAACCCACAAACATTATATATATTTTTTTTCTAACACCCTAGAGAATAAAATGGCGGTCATTGCAATACTTTTTGTCACACCATATTTGCGCAGCGGTCCTACAAGCGCAATTTTTTTGGAAAAAATATTTTTTTTTAATAAAAAAATAAGACGGCAATAAATTTTGCCCAATTTTTTTATTTATTGTGAAAGATAATGTTACGCCGAGTAAAATGATACCCAACATGTCACGCTTACAAATTGCGCCCGCTCGTGGCATGGCGTCAAACTTTTACCCTTAAAAATCTCGATAGGCGACGTTTAAAAAAATTCTACAGGTTGCATTTTTTGAGATACAGAGGAGGCCTAGGGCTAGAATTATTGCTCTCGCTCTAACGATCGCAGCTATACCTCACTTGTGTGGTTTGGACACCGTTTTCATATGCAGGCGCTACTCACGTATGCGTTTGCTTCTGCGCGCGAGCTCGTCGGGACGGGGCACTTTAAAAAAAAAAAATGTTGTTTTCTTATTTATTTTTATTTAGTTCATAATTTTTTACACTGAAATAAAAAAAAAAAAATTATCACTTTTATTCCTATTACAAGGAATGTAAACATCCCTTGTAATAGAAAAAAGCATGACAGGTCCTCTTGAATATGAGATCTGGGGTCAAAAAGACCTCACATCTCATATTTAGACTTAAAAGAAAAAAAAGAACAAAAAAAAAAAAAGTAATTTTTTCAAATCACAGAAAATAAAAATGTTTCTTTAAGACGCTGGGCGGGACTGACGTTTTGACGTCACTTCCGCCCAGCAGAGGTATGGGGACGGGCGAGGGAAATTTTTCCCTCACTCGCATCCCCACTGAGCAGACGAGCGGACCCGATCGCCTCCGCTGCTACCGACGGCTCCGGTAAGCGGCGGAGGGTGTGGGAGAGCGGCGGGAGGGGGGGCCCTCTCCCGCCGCCGATAACGCCGATCTCACGGCGAATCCGAGGCGGAGACCGCCGTTATCTTTTACAGGATCGCTCGTACTAAAGATGGATACCTCGGTTGTGGCAGCAGCTGCTGCCGTTACCGAGATATCCATCTTTAAAGTGTGGCCGTAAAAACACGTATGACGGTAGGGAAGTGCTTAAAAAAAAGAAATGGCGTGGAAAGCTCACTCACAGTGAAAAAATAAAAATGAAAAAAATTCCTTTAACCGCTTGCCGCCCGCCGCACACAGATATAAGTCTGCAGCATGGCACGGGCAGGCAGAAGGATGTACCTGTACATCCCATTTAAGAAGCGGGTGTTGCGGGCGCGCGATACCTGCGATCGTCTCACCGACAGATAGAACGGGGAGATGTTAGTGTAATCATCAGGAACACGATCAGTGATGTGTCACAGCAAGCCACGCCTCCCTACAGTAAGGATCAGTCCTTAGGGAACACTTAATCCCTACAGCGCCACCTAGTGGTTAACCCCTTCACTGCCAGTGTCATTTTCACAGTAACCAGTGCATTTTTATAGCGCTGATTGCTGTAAAAATGACAATGGTCCCAAAATAGTGTCAAACGTGTCCACCATAATGTCATAGTCATGATAAAAATCACAGATCGATGCCATTACTAGTAAAAAAAAGATGAATAAAAATGCTATAAAACTATCCCCTATTTTGTACACGCTATAACTTTTGTGCAAACCAATCAATAAACACGTATTGCGCTTTTTTTTACCAAAAAATTTGTAGAAGAATACGTATTGGATTAAACCGAGGGAAAAAAATATTTTTATATCTTTTTGGGGATATTTATTATCGCAAAAAGTAAAAAATATAGATTTTTTTTCAAAATTGTCGCTTTATCTATATTTCAAAAAATAAAAACCGCAGAGGTGAACAAATACCACCAAAAGAAAGCTCCACTTGTGGGAAAAAAAGGACGCCAATTTTGTTTGGGAGCCACGTCGCACGAGCGCGCAATTGTCAGGTAAAGCACGCAGTGTCGAATCGCAAAAAGTGGCCTGGTCCTTTCGCTACAAAATGGTCCGGGGCTTAAGTGGTTAAAGGAGTTGTAAAGTCGCATGGTTTTTCACCTAGAATGCATTAAGCTAAAAAAAAAAATTCTGTGCTGCACCAACCCCCCAGAGCCCCCCTTTTACTTACCTGAAACTTTTCCTTTTTAGCATTGAGGAGAAGCCCAGCAGCTCTAGCCTTAAGACCTCATTGGATAGATTGATAGCTATCAAATCCAGTCACACAGGGCTGAATCCTGCGGTCTGTGTCGCCTAAGAGGAGGAGCCAGGAGTGCTGTTGGGGGACCCCAGAAGAGGAGGATCAGGGCCACTCTGTGCAAAACCCTTGCACGGAGCAGGAAATATAACATGTTTGTAATAATAATAAAAATAAAAGAAAAACCTTTACAACCACTTTAAATAAAGTGCCAGGGGGTCCCCTTAGTCTACCTGTAAAGTGGCACATCTGTAGCATATATAGAACCTGCTGCAGCCAAAATTAAATTCCGAAAGAAAACTAAAATTATGCCGCCACCTGGCTATTTAAAAAAAAAAAAAAAAAACGATGAGTAACTTCCTTTTTGTTTCCCTGCAAATGTAAAGCATAATGGGCTACTGTGCATCACATAGTAGCCCATTATGTGCTACTTACCTAAAACCAAAGCCTGTGATGTCACCGCTGTCCCCTGTTGCAGGAACTGTCCATCTTCTGCCCTCTTCCTTCCGGGGCCACAAGCCACCAGTCACAGCATGACCCCAGCTAGAAACGCCACAGCATGCCCTTTCTAAAGTGCGCATGTACCGAATACATTGGCACATGTGCAGAAGACATCGCCGTACGGGGGAATTGTAAGTTTCTACTAAACCGTGGAGGTTTAATAGATATTTCCAGCACCTACAGGTGAGCCTTAATCTAGTCTTACCTGTAGGTGAAAGTCGTTGTACAACCACTTTAAGGACGTGACAGTCGGCTTCCCGGCCTGCTGCTTAACAACCAGCTGTTCTTCACGCAGAATACATTTTTCGATTTTTTTTGGAATTTGTTAGAAAATGAATAAAATATTTTTTTTTTTTAATGAATTTCAACTTACGTATATACTAGAGTATAAGCTGACCCGAATATAAGTCGAGGAAACCTAATTTTACCACAAAAAAATGGGAAAACGTATTGACTCGAGTATAAGCCTAGGGTGTCCATGTGCATGCCTCACTGTGCCCATGTCCATGCCTCACTGTGCCCATGTCCATGCCTCACTGTGCCCATGCCTCACTGTGTCCATGTGCATGCCTTACTGTGCCCATGCCTTACTGTGCCCATGTTCATGCCTCACTCTGCCCATGCCTCACTGTGTGCATGTTTCACTGTGTCCATGTGCGTGCCTCACTGTGCCCATGCCTCACTGTGTCCATGTTCATGCCTCACTGTGCCCATGCCTCACTGTGTGCATGTTTCACTGTGTCCATGTGCATGCCTCACTGTGTCCATGTTCATGCCTCACTGTGCCCATGCCTCAATGTGTCCATGTTCATGCCTCACTGTGCCCATGCCTCAATGTGTCCATGTTCATGCCTCACTGTGCCCATGCCTCACTGTGTCCATGTTCATGCCTCACTGTGCCCATGCCTCACTGTGTCCATGCACATGCCTCACTATGCACATGCCTCACTGTGCCCATGCCTCACTGTGTAAATGTGCATGCCTCACTGTGCCCATGACTAGACTTACGTTTAACATTGGAGCATATAGAAGGGGTGCCAGGGTTTGAAAAATCGATGCTCCCTGGTCGTAGGTCCCCCAGACAGAAAACTTTGCACACTTGTAGAGGAAGAGTTGGGCTATAGGTGTGTCAAGTTTGGGGTCCAGGGGACCTACGGCCGCCCCAAAATCCGGGGGATCAGGCACAAAAAGGTGACTCGAGTATAAGCCGGGGGGGGGGGTATTTTAAGCACAAAAAAAATGTGCTGGAAAACTCGGCTTATACTCGAGTATATACAGTACATTCGTTACTATTTTCTTCAGAAATTCGGGTGTATCCAAAAATGAAACCAAAAATGTGTCGAAATTTGTGTTCGGACTGAAACAAATTGCACATGCCTACTATTTGCTGAGCTGACAAATAGATGCTCTGGAGGGGGTTTGAACCCCCTATGCCCCCCCGTATCTATGCCCCTGCCCCACTGCAAGGCTCATTTTTTTTGTTGCATCCAGGGATAGGTTTTAATGAAATCTCTTTGTGCTATGAGTAGTGACAGGAAGGACATTACTGGTTTTCTGATCACACAATGTATGTAAGAGGGAGCAGTGAGTAAGCGTCTATCTATCGTTACATGGTAGCTGTCATAGGCTCCAATGTTAGCACATGCTGGGTGTGGACGGGGAGTGGAGGAAAGACGGGGTTAGAAGTGCAGTGGGGCTCCCAGGGGGTTTATCTTGCACAATAAACTGTTAGAATGAGTTACACAAAGTAACACTATCATAATCCGTTGTTTGAAATAGCCAACATAAATTTTCATTGCCCATATGACACATCTTGGATCCAACAGCTAGAAGTATTTTAGGACAGGACACATCTGACAAACAGATCAGGCTTAAAGATATTTGAGAAAAAAGATTGGAATGCCCCGTTTGCATAACACTTCTCTAAATCATATTGTAGTTCCACCGCTGCACCGCGGACGTGTTTAATCCGCATCCAATCAGCGAAGTAATCGTATATCCTTCGGAGCCAAATGCGAAGAGTTTGGAGCTGAAGTTTAATCGCCTTATAGTTTGCTTTCCTTGGTTTGTCCTTTCTCGCTCATCGACATGCTAATGAGATTTGCGCATTAAAATCTTTCCGTTTTCATTACATACCTGTTTTTTTTTTTCTTTCATCGCCGGACCTCTGTACTTCTCTATACTAGGGGTCACCAAACTCCGGCCCGAGGGCCAGATGTGGCCCTTTGCTAGCCTTTATGCGGCCCTTGGGGCACTATTTCTCCCAATGATACCAACAAGGGGGCACTATTTCTTCTTATATTATTATCAATGATGGAATACTATTCCTACTGATAGGGGCCCTACTCCTCCTCCTGATAGGGGCCCTACTCCTCCTCCTGATAGGGGCCCTACTCCTCCTACTGATAGGGGCCCTACTCCTCCTACTGATAGGGGCCCTACTCCTCCTCCTGATAGGGGCCCTACTCCTCCTACTGATAGGGGCCCTACTCCTCCTCCTACTGATAGGGGCCCTACTCCTCCTCCTGATAGGGGCCCTACTCCTCCTCCTCCTGATAGGGGCCCTACTCCTCCTCCTGATAGGGGCCCTACTCCTCCTCCTGATAGGGGCCCTACTCCTCCTCCTGATAGGGGCCCTACTCCTCCTCCCACTGATAGGGGCCCTACTCCTCCTCCTACCGATAGGGGCCCTACTCCTCCTCCTACCGATAGGGGCCCTACTCTTCCTCCTACCGATAGGGGCCCTACTCTTCCTCCTACCGATAGGGGCCCTACTCCTTCTCCTACCGATAGGGGCCCTACTTCTCCTCTTACTGATAGGGGCCCTACTTCTCCTCTTACTGATAGGGGCCCTACTCCTCCTCTTACTGATAGGGGCCCTACTCCTCCTATTGATAGGGGCCCTACTCCTCCTCCCACTGATAGGGGCCCTACTCCTCCTCCTACTGATAGGGGCCCTACTCCTCCTCCTACTGATAGGGGCCCTACTCCTCCTCTTACTGATAGGGGCCCTACTCCTCCTCTTACTGATAGGGGCCCTACTCCTCCTCTTACTGATAGGGGCCCTACTCCTCCTACTTACTGATAGGGGCCCTACTCCTCCTACAGATAGGGGGCCTACTCCTTCTCCTACCGATAGGGGCCCTACTCCTCCTCCTACCGATAGGGGCCCTACTCCTCCCCCTACCGATAGGGGCCCTACTCCCCCTACCGATAGGGGCCCTACTCCTCCTACTGATACGTGCCCTACTCCTCCTCTTACTGATACGGGCCCTACTCCTCCTCTTACTGATAGGGGCCCTACTCCTCCTCTTACTGATAGGGGCCCTACTCCTCCTCTTACTGATAGGGGCCCTACTCCTCCTACAGATAGGGGCCCTACTCCTCCTCCTACCGATAGGGGCCCTACTCCTCCCCCTACTGATACGGGCCCTTCTCCTCCTCTTACTGATAGGGGCCCTACTCCTCCTCTTACTGATACGGGCCCTTCTCCTCCTCTTACTGATAGGGGCCCTACTCCTCCTCTTACTGATAGGGGCCCTACTCCTCCTCTTACTGATAGGGGCCCTACTCCTCCTCTTACAGATAGGGGCCCTACTCCTCCTCCTACAGATAGGGGCCCTACTCCTCCTCCTACTGATAGGGGCCCTACTCCTCCTCCTACTGATAGGGGCCCTACTCCTCCTCCTACTGATAGGGGCCCTACTCCTCCTACTGATAGGGGCCCTACTCCTCCTACTGATAGGGGCCCTACTCCTCCTACAGATAGGGGCCCTACTCCTCCTCCTACTGATAGGGGCCCTACTCCTCCTCTTACTGATAGGGGCCCTACTCCTCCTCCTACAGATAGGGGCCCTACTCCTCCTCCTACAGATAGGGGCCCTACTCCTCCTCCTACAGATAGGGGCCCTACTCCTCCTCCTACTGATAGGGGCCCTACTCCTCCTCCTACAGATAGGGGCCCTACTCCTCCTCCTACAGATAGGGGCCCTACTCCTCCTCCTACTGATAGGGGCCCTACTCCTCCTCCTACTGATAGGGGCCCTACTCCTCCTCCTACTGATAGGGGCCCTACTCCTCCTCCTACTGATAGGGGCCCTACTCCTCCTCCTACTGATAGGGGCCCTACTCCTCCTCCTACCGATAGGGGCCCTACTCCTCCTCCTACTGACCACCAACCCTGAGGTCACATCTATTCTCACTGGAGCTGGGTCCAGGACATTTTCTGCCCTCCGCTGGCCACAAGCCGTCCCTCCTAAAGTCTGAAGGACAATAAAGTGGCCCTTTGTTTGAAAAGTTTGGAAACCCCTGCTCTATACAATGCAGGCAGATAATGGCTGGTGGGAGGGGTGGCAGGGCACTTTACATAGCTTCCTGGAAAAATCAAAGCCCTAAGGCTCCTCAAGAAGCCCTCAACCCTGAGGCAAGCAGCAGGCTGGTACTTGGGAGGAATTATGTAAATATCAAAATGCGTTGATGGGTGAATTTCAGTCTGGAGGAGTGGGAGTTTCAAGCAGTTGTATACCCACAAACCAAAAATAAAATAAAATAAAAAACCTGTAAGGGAAAGGCATAATGAGTTAGTATGCACCACATACTAACTCATTATGAAATAGTTACCTTAGAACGAAGCGTCGGTATCGCATCCCGGTCAGGGCCATCTTAATGCAAGAGCACTCAAGGGACCTGGGGTACATGGGGGCCCCCACAATAATCTTGCATTACATCATACTTGCCAACTGTCCTGGATTTGCTGGGACAGTCATGCTTTTTACTAAACTGTCTCGATTTGGTTGTGTCCCGGGAAGCGTCTCAGAACCTATACTGTGCCCTCCAGATCCCAGTATTGTGCCCTCCTGACTCCCCCTGTACTGTGCCCTCCTACCCCCCCAGTACTGTACCCTCCTGATCCCAGTATTGTGCCCTCCTGACCCCCCTGTACTGTGCCCTCCTGACCCCCCTGTACTGTGCCCTACTGATCCCATTTATGTGCCCTCCTGACCCCCCTGCACTGTGCCCTCCTAACCCCCCCTGTACTGTGCACTACTGATCCCAGTATTGTGCCGTTCTGACCCCCCCTGTACTGTGCCCTCCTGACCCCCCTGTACTGTGCCCTCCTGACCCCCCTGTACTGTGTCCTCCTGACCCCCTCTGTACTGTGCCCTCCTGATCCCAGTATTGTGCCCTCCTGACCCCCCCTGTACTGTGCCCTCCTGATCCCAGTATTGTGTCCTCCTGACCCCCATTGTACTGTGCCCTCCTAACCCCTGCTATACTGTGCCCTCCTGATCCCAGTATTGTGCCTTCCTGACCAGTGCCGGCCCAAGACATGGTGCTGCCTGGGACCAAGAATGAAATGCTGCCCCCCCCCCCCAAAAAAAAAATATAATAAATACGCCCACCAAAAGGCAATTGATGGCACAGTGGTGACAATTAATGGCACAGTGGTTGCGTTTAATGGTATGGCACAGTGGTGACAATTGATGGCACAGTGGTGACAATTGATGGCACAGTGGCTGCGTTTGATGGCATGGCACAGTGGTGACAATTGATGGCACAGTGGCTGCGTTTAATGGTATGGCACAGTGGTGACAATTGATGGCACAGTGGTTGCATTTAATGGTATGGCACAGTGGTGACAATTTATGGCACAGTGGTGACAATTTATGGCACAGTGGTGACAATTGATGGCACAGTGGCTGCGTTTGATGGCATGGCACAGTGGTGACAATTGATGGAACCATGTCTGTGTTTAATGGTATGGCACAGTGGTGACAATTGATGGCACAGTGGCTGCGTTTGATGGCATGGCACAGTGGTGACAATTGATGGGCCCAGTGGTTGCATATGATGAGCACAGTCAGTGAGGCTGCAATCGTTTTTTTTTTTCGTTTGCGCCGCCTCCCCCCAAAACATTTTGAGCACCAGTCGCCGGCCGCTGGACAAACAAATGAATACTAGTTTGCAGATAGATAAGACAGGCAGTGCACAGCTGCCCAGGCCCGGCCCAGCACATGCCACAGCTACTGAACTGTAAGTTTAGTTACCTTTTCTTTAGGAGTCAGTCATGATGCACAGTACCATCCATGTCTGTGTGGCATGTGCTGGGGCCTAGGCAGGGCAGCTCTTATTTATTGCTCATGGATTCCATTTTAGTTTAGTTGCATTTTATTTAAGAGGAGTCACTCACTGTCTTAGAGGGGGAGGGCTCACACTGTCAGTCAGACAGTCTGGTCGGTGGTGGTCGGCGTCGTCCGGTCCACGTCCACAGGCAGCAAGCACAGACCCAGGACTCGATCAGGATGGATCATCCGAATCCGATCATGGAGGAGGTGCAGACAGTCGGTCGACTCGTGCGGAGCAATTTGGCACGGAGGAGCGGCGCGCTGTGAATGCTGGGGCAGTCGCAACCTCCTCGGCTCCTCCTCCTCCTCCTGGTGTAATCACAAATCACTCACTGGGTCTCTGTATTTCTGGTTGCTAGGCGCCGGCCGACGCTGTCAGCACGGCTCTCCGCGGCGCTCGTATGTAAGAGAGTGAGAGTGACTTTCAAATTCTGCCGGCCGGCGGCCGGATTGCCGCTCCCTCCAATATGCCGCCTGGTACCATGGGTACCATTGGGTCCCATGGTAGGGCCGGCTCTGTTCCTGACCCCCATTGTACTGTGCCCTCCTAACCCCTGCTATACTGTGCCCTCCTGATCCCAGTATTGTGCCTTCCTGACCCTTGACCCCCCCCCAGTACTGTGCCCTCCTGACCCCCCCTGTACTGTGCCCTGCTGATCCCAGTATTGTGCCCTGCTGATCCCAGTATTGTGCCCTCCTGACCCCCCCCCCCCTTCCTGTATTTTGCCCTCCTGACCCTTCCCCTGTACTGTGCTCTTCTTACCCCCCTTGTACTGTGCCCTCCTGATCCCAGTATTGTGCCCTCCTGACCCCCCTGTACTGTGCCCTCCTGATCCCATTATTGTGCCCTCCTGACCCCCCCTGCACTGTGCCCTCCTAACCCTCCCTGTACTGTGCACTACTGATCCCAGTATTGTGCCATTCTGACCCCCCCTGTACTGTGCCCTCCTAACCCCCCCTGTATTGTGCCCTCCTGACCCCCCTGTACTGTGTCCTCCTGACCCCCTCTGTACTGTGCCCTCCTGATCCCAGTATTGCGCCCTCCTGACCCCCTGAAGTTGTTTTCTCATTTGCCTATGCAAATGAGCCTAATACGCCGATTCCCGAATGTTTTTGCGTTTTTGCGACGTAGTTTACGTAGGTAGCGTACGCGTAAGGTTACCCCTGCTATATGAGGGGTATGTTTCCGAAGTGCCGTCGTTGCCATGTTAAGTATGGCGTCAGGTCAGCGTCGTCTTTTTCCGTCGGTTATGTCGTTTTACTAAGTCGTTCACGAATAGGAAATTGCGTAAGTGACGATCACGTTGTTTTGACGTCGGTTTCAACTACGCTTTCCGATGTGAGCTGGAGCATGCGCACTGGGCTTTTTTCCCGGCCGGCGCATGCGCACTTCGTTTGACGTGGGGGCGCGCTTAATTTAAATACAGCACGCCCCCTCCTTCAGTATTTGAATTACGCGGCCTTACGACGCTGCATTTACGCTACGCCACCGAAAATTACTCAGCAAGTGCTTTGAGAATACGGCACTTTCTCCAGTAATTTGCGTAGACGTAGTGTAAATGCGATACGATACGCCGCCAGATACGCCATTTTTTGAGAATCTGGCCCGATTTTTTTGCAAACTTTTTTTTCATTGATACATGTCCCCCAGGCCAATACCCGGACCCCCATAACCCTTGTATGCCCAATTAATATAAGCCTTTAAAATTTGCTGTTTTGATTTTTCACGTTCGGGTCACTAGACTTCAATGGGGTTTGTTTTTCGGTTCCAAACTTTCACGATGTTCAAAAGTTTGGTTGCGAACCGAACTGTGGCATGTTCGCCCATCCCTACTGGTGTTATGCTACTGGATCTGCCAAGTGGCAATGGACCTGGAAATACGTAGACACCATCATATAGGAGGTCAACTAGTCACAGCTCAAGGAACCCCTAGCACCCTCTGGAAGAACCCCATGGAATCTAGATCGAGAATGCCTAATTTACCAATACAGAATACATGTTTAGATGTGCACAATAGTTCCCCTTTAACACTCTAACCCAGTGGTCTCCAAACTGTGGCCCTTTGCTTGCCTTTATCTGGCCCTTGAGGCATCATTCCATCCACTGACACCAACAATGGGGCATGTGTAGCATTATCAAAAGGGCACAGTACCTTCAATTGACACCAACGATGGGCCACTATTCCTCCCACTGACACCAACGATGGGCCACTATTCCTCCCACTGACACCAACGATGGGCCACTATTCCTCCCACTGACACCAAAGATAGGCCATTATTCCTCCCACTGACATAGTTGCATAGTTACATAGTTAGTCAGGTTAAAAAAAGACACAAGTCCATCTAGTTCAACCATAAAAAAATAAACAAACAAAATAAAAGTGCATCACATATACCCAACTCCATACCCACAGTTGATCCAGAGGAAGGCAAAAAACCCCAGCAGACCATGATCCAATTTGCTACAGCAGGGGGGAAAAATCCTTCCTGATCCCCTGAGAGGCAATTGGATTTACCCCGGATCAACTTTACCTACACATCTTAGTACTCAGTTATATTATGTGCATTTAGGAAAGAATCCAGGCCCTTCTTAAAGCAATCTACTGAGCTGGCCAGAACCACCTCTGGAGGGAGTCTATTCCACATTTTCACAGCTCTTACTGTGAAGAAACCTTTCCATATTTGGAGGTGAAATCTCTTTTCCTCTAGACGTAAAGAGTGCCCCCTTGTCCTCATTGTTGATCGTAAAGTGAATAACTCAACACCAAGTTCACTATATGGATCATATCCCCCCTTATTCTCCTCTTCTCAAGAGAGAATGAATTTAGTTCTTCTAATCTTTCCTCATAGCTGAGCTCCTCCAAAGATGGGTCATTATTCCTCCCACTGACACCAACAATGGGCCATTATTTCTCCCACTGACACCAATGATGGGCCACTATTCCTCCCACTGACACAAAAGATAGGGCATGGTTTACTCCCAGTGGACACCAGGACATTTTCTACTCCCACCAGCCCTAGTCTGGCCCTCCTAAAGTCTAAAGGACAGTAAACTGGCCCTTTGCTTAGAAAGTTTGGAGACCCCTGCTCTAACCTAAATAACTTTTGTTATTTTTATCCAACTTTACTAAACATACATACCATTGCCTTTCCATGAGTAGTACATTACCAGTACAGACAGGAAGGCACTAAAGCTGTATTTATTTTCCTACATCCCAGTTGTTTTCCTTGGTATGGAATATTACTTGAACGGCATACATTTGGTTGCTAAACCACAATATCATATTCTCTATCTGGGACATGGATATAGCATAATGAACCGCTGATTACAAGTCAAGTGCTGTTCCGCATGCTCCACTGAAAGCTAAATAACAGTTTCTATGTATTCAAGGTTAAATTTAATAGTACAAAAGAGTTTTTCAGACATTGATATAATGCCACCACAAAGTGTAATCTGTCTGCCAACACCGAACACACAATCTGCTCTGTGTACCTAAAATGTAAAAAAATGCCGGATGTCTGGAACGGATTTAGGATTGCGTGATAAGGCTGCTTACAGGAATTGTAGTGCCCGGTCCATTCCCTTTTATCTGCAAATCCATTTTTGTGTAGTGTTTACCAGGGCTAGGACAAGGGGTGGGCAGGAGGGAAGCGGCTGCCCTGGGCATTATGGTATCATGTGAGGTGGAGTAATAATTCACACACAGTCCAGGAACAGTCAGTATAGCTTTTATCGCAGGATGGTGGGTGGACTTAAATTGGCTGCACACAGCTCTGTAATGACAGTGTTCGCTTCAATGCTGTCCCTCTTGGGGCTCAAGCAGGAATGGCGGCAGAGGACGTATATAACCACCATGGTTTAAGTAGGAGCGACTATATCAATTTATTGCTGAGATTGATAGTTCTGTATTTACTTTGTCTCTCCTAAGTCCAGTATTATCATTTGCCTTAGGCTTCTGCCAGGGAGTTACAACAGTGTCCTCCATGGAGTCAGGTTGCAGGTAATCATCTTCTGGTTGAGGTTCCAGGGCTTTAGGAGGGTAAGGGCTGTCGACATCATCCATACCCTCTTCACCAAAACCTATTTCTCAGACATATCGGGCAGTCTGTGGCACTCTCTGGGGTAACTGGACTGTCTGTACTCATTGTGCTGGGGCTTTTTGCCTCTGGAGTGTCTGGAACCAGAGGCTCTAGCAGGAGAGGGGGCAAGTACCATTTCTCAGGCACCTCCTGTACTGGTGGGATGTCTGCAGGATGGAATGGCTCCCTGTCTCCAGCTGGCTTAGTAGAGCAACCACCATTTGCACAAGGCATCAGCAGGTTACGGTGAAGACATCCCCTGATAGTATTAGGCCTCTCCAAGACTATACCATACACCGAAGTTGGGGGAAGGGCTTTTTCTCCACCCGATAGAGGGTGCGCTGCCATTCTAGTTCCAGTTTGCTGCCTCTCTTATTTCTGGTATTTTTCACCAACACATGGTCCCCCGGTAGCAAGGATAATTCATCCGAGGCTAAGTCAGTGGGCAAGTTTTTGTGTTGATCCAGTACCTGCGACCGGGGTTGAGAGTCCAGCAGTTGATCCACCACCAGTCGCCTGTAGTATCTGAACATGAGGTAGAAGGGCATATGCCCCACGGCACGGTGGACCGTGTTCTAGGCCCACACCATGGCTCCCATAGTAACTTAGCCACAATGGAGCCGTCTGGTCCTTGGTTGGGACCACTATTGCAAACCTGGTTAAGTGGTTAATGAAAACCAGGGCATAGCAATATCCAGAGGACGTGCTGGATATCGTCAGAAAGTCCATGGTGACTACTAGTTTGAAAGGCTGTAATGGACACTGGTGTGGCCTTTTCTAGAGGCACTATGTACAAAGCAAGCCTTGCATTACCAACAAGTCTTCTGGACTCAGTCTGCCAGCCATGGACAGATGAAGTACCTTCTGACTAAGGACTCTGAAATGGTCTGCCAGGCATGTTGCAGTGTGGAGCACATAGTAGACACAAATAATGTGCGACTAGGGGACCAAAATCTGTATTATGCTCCATTGTTCGGTAGGAATGCTTGACTGATAATATAGGACATTCTCCCGTGTCTCGATCCGGTCCCGTTGCCTCATGATCGCTCCAGTGTGTTTTTGCAAACACGGGAGGACAGTTTACACCAAAGAGAGAGAAAGCGTTGTACTTTCATAAGGTCATAATCTTTTTGTTGAATCTGTAGCCACTTCTCTCTGGTGTAGATTTCGCCAGGTGCATTTTGAAGAACAGGGCCCTGCTCCCTGAGGGAGCAAGAAATGGCGGCCGTGGGCAGGACAGGGGCTACTTTGATGTCCTCTTGGTTAGTTCACAACCTCCCCTGGGCTCTCTACCAGATATTGGGACAGAGCATCTGCATGCCTATCAAGCTTCCCAGGCTTGTAATGGATTTTGTACTTGAATCGGGCCAGGTGGGCAACCCACTTCTGCTCCAGCACCCTGAACGTCGCTGTATCCAAGTAGGCCAGCTGGTGGTTATCTGTTACCTTGGCAACTGTGAGGTACTCCTTGTGTAGCGGTATCCCCGTAGGGGCTGCTAAATGATGTGGCTCACCTGTCACCCTGCCCAGCCCGGCATTCACTTCCCAATCACCTTGGAGACAATGAACAGTCCTGACGTTTGTTATGTTGTTTTATTGAGGGAATAGAACTTGGATGGGTAAGAGAATTTATGGGATGCCTATGAAAATCCTAATCGTCTAGCACCTACCTAGGTAACATTTCTACAAGAGGGCCCACACCAAGGTCAGTAACCCCAGTTTAAAGGGAACTGTAGGTGTGCGGGTTCTTCTCAGTAGGGCACAAGCTGCAGCTGGGGTAGGCAATTACCTATTTATAGCTATCCTGTACTTGAGCCAGTACAGTTCCTATGCCTTCCAAGCTTCCGTCAGTATACCACGGAATTGGCTTAGTGCAGTCTGTATAAACCAGAAAAGGTGTCAAGGTCAGTTTCTGTTTTAATGCTTCAAAGGCCTTTTGCTGGGATCATGCCACTGGGCCTGAATGGAGGGTGATGGGCCATTCTTTTGGGGATAGTCCTGAAAAGGAATGTCCAGCTGTTCCAGCAGTAGCTTGTAGACATGTGCAGACTGGAATATTTCGTTTCGTTTTTTCGTTTGGAAAATAAATGTATTTAGTTACTCCCGAAAATCGTTTTGATTTATTTAGTTTTTCGTTGGGGAATAGCTTTCGTCCGAAAATCCAATAATACTTGGTTTCTGTCGAATGGTCAAAAGAATATTCGACGAAACGTCGAATCTTTTTGGTTGCTGGTGAATGATCAAAAGAATATTAGACGGAACGTCGAATCTTTACGTCTCATAAATCTACAGTATTCTCTGTAATGTCAAATCTATTATTTCTATAGTGTCGAATCTTTTCTCTATAATGTTGAATCTTTTCCCTATAATGTCGAATCTCTCTATATCAAATTTTGTACCGCAACGAAAACGAGAATAAAGCATTTTTTATGTCGGATCTTTCGGTTTTCGTTTCTTGCACTTTCGTTATCGTTTGTTAAAACGATAACGAAAAAAACAGATTTTTGGACGAAAATGCATTCTAACAAAAACGAATGCACATGTCTAGTAGCTTGTATTGTGACTCATTCAACGAGGTCATGGCTGCCTGAAGCAGGGCACATGTGGCATCTACCTGCCACCTGCAGTGAAGAAAACAGACTGCACCTGCTTAAATGTATGTAAAATACCCCCGTGCTACCGACGTATGGCATCAGCGGTGGTAGTAAAAGGGTTAAGAGAAGGTTTTCCCTTACTTCCTGCTGTGCATTTGAGATCAACCATAGATCAAAGTAAAATCAAATGCATTGAAACATCACTTTATTCAAACTACTGAAACATTGGTGCAACAAAGAGAAAAATCGGCACATCTAGAGATGAAGAAAAATTTGTTGGCTTATTGTAGAGTCAAAGGTTTAAAAAACATGACACACGAGGGAACTACACTATTAAGCAGACGCGTTTCACACAAAGTGCTTAATCATTGCCAGAAATGATTAAGCACTTTGTGTGAAACGCTTCTGCTGAACAGTGGTGATCCCTTGTGTGTCATGTTTTTTAAACACTATTGAATCTACAATAAACCAACACATTTTTCTTCATCTCTGGATGTGTCGCTTTTTCTCTTTGTTGTGTGGATTTTCCAGGTTGCGGACCTCGGCAGGCACCCAGTCTTGTTGCCACAGTAGTATCAAGAGATCTTTTATTTGCAGACAGCCTTGGAGCGGTGTACACTCTACTTCTCTTTTCCTACTGAAACATTGGTACTCAAGTGCCCCTGTTTTATTAGAACAACATAAACTTCTCTCTGACCTATGATATTTTCATATACGTCAATCATGCAAAATAGCACTGGCAGGTTCAGCTCCCCAATGTCATCAACAGCTCCAAGCCCCAGAGATCAGTTCATATAGACAGACATTTGGCAGATTTTACAGAGGAAGTGAGAAGAGAAGAAACCCATTATTTGTCTGCATGCTCATATTCTCTAGAGTTTTTTTTTATCTTACAGAGACCTTTTAACCAACCTGTCACAATTCAGGTAAATGCACAAAAAAAATCAAGTATTTTAAATTGTTACCTACAGCGTTTTTTCTTTTCATAAATATATTTTTATTCACTTGCAGTATTACTTTAAACTTGAAATGTAAAAAGCAAGGTGTGTGTGTGTGTGTGTGTGGGGGGGGGGGGGGGGGTATAAAGATCTGGAAGTCCCCTTTAGAATTAGGAACACCAGATATCTCTTACTCCCAGGAAATACGTGTACTTTAGTACCCATTGTTGTTCATTCCCAAAAATAATGTAAAAAGTAAAGAAAGACACAAACAGCATGGAACTGTCCTTTATTAAAATAAAATATGTGAACAAATTTGCCCAATGTTAATCCATTGTCAAGCATATGCAATGTGGAGTCATCATCAGTTACAATAACCCATTAATAGACATGTGCGCTACCAAAAAATTTGTTAATTTTTGCTTCTAGGGATGTCCCGATACCGATACTAGTATCGGTACCGATACCGAGCATTTCCCAAGTACTTGTACTTGGGGGAAATGGTCCGATACTTTACCCGATACCTGGGCAGTCAGGTATCGGGTGGTGGGGGGAGTTACTAGTCTTCTCTGTGCTGTCTTCTCCCCCCATGCCGTCTTGTTCCCCCGTGCCATCTTGTTCCCCCCTGTGCTGCCTTGTACCCCCCGTGCCGTCTTGTCCCCCCCCCCCGTGCCGTCTTGTCCCCCCGTGCCGTCTTGTCCCCCCGTGCCGTCTTGTTCCCCCGTGCCATCTTGTTCCCCCCCGTGCCGTCTTGTCCCCCCCCCCCCGTGCCACTCTCTCCCCTCAATCTGTCAGGATGGAGAGCTAAACCCGGCTCCTACCTTTTCCGAATGGATCACTGATCACTGACTCTGTCCATTCATATAACTGAGCATCGTAACCTGTGTTTACGATGCTTCAGTTTATGAATGGATAGGAGCTTCAATCCATTCATTTCAGCTGAGGCTGCTGAGAAAGGGACTGTGGAATCTGTGTTCCTAGTCCCTTTCTCTGTCTTAAAGGGGAGATGTCAGAGGTCTGTTAAGACCCCTGATATCTCACCAAAGCCCCCCCCCCAACAGGACTGATTAAAAAAAATGAAAAAACATTTTTTTAATAAAATATTTATCCCCCCCCCCCAAAAAAAATCACTGTAAAAAAAAAAAAAAAATTGTAAAAAAAAAATTGTGTAAAAAATAAAAAAAGTCACATGATGGTACTTGTACTCGGTCTCAAAAAAGTGGTATCGGGACAACCCTATTCGCTTCATTTTTTTGGGGGTCATTCGTTATGATCGCAATTAGTAAATTCAAAAATTCATAGATTCATCAATTCATAAAATAGTGAGAATTTTAAATAACAAATATCCGAAAATTTGAAAGAATAACTAACTAACTAATAATAACTGACTATTAAATTATAGGTATTGGAATTTCCTTTTAAATTTGGCTGTTGGTGAATGTAACGAATACAAATGTATCCAAATTATGAATTATCCGAAATAACAAACACCCCATCTAAACAAATGTAATGTAAACAAAAATAATAAAAAATAATATGTTTTTTAAATTATTATTATTTATTATTAATTGACTACGTTTCAATACGGCTTTTGTTATTTCAGATAATTCGTAGCTTCGGATGAATTCATATTTGTTATCGTTACGTTCCCTAGAAGCCAAGAAAATAAATTCCAATACCCATAATGTAATAGTTAGTTAATATTTCAGATTTTCGAATTTTAGGGTTTTCTAATTTTCTAATTTCAGAATTTTCTAATTTCAGAATGTTCTCATTTCTGAATTTTCTAATTTGCGAATTTTCTAATTTCTGAATTTACGAATATTCAGAAAAATTTGTAAAAAGGGGTCTTCGTAAATTCGGATGTTTCCAAATTAACGAATTTTGTCTAAAATTCGGTATAAAATGAATTCAGAACAAAACTAATTGCACATGTCTAGCTGATAATGTTCCCTCGCCCTCGATGATGCTGCCTCCCTGAACTACTGCTGTTAAATTACAGATCTCTGGCTGCCACAAGGACTTGCCACCCAATGTTGCTGCTCTGCTGCAATACCAACACAAATTGACAGAACTACAGTGCTGCTGGAGTGTGAAGAGATAAATATTCTAAATAAATATATTCTGCACTTAGACGTCCCTTTTTCTTTTATCTGTTTTCCATTAGAGATTGCTTTCCTCTTTGAGTGCGGCCTGGAGTGTTTGAAGATCACATCCTCTGAATACCCTTATCCAAAGCAGACATTATTTGCTAGATCCTGACATTTGGAACGCCCTTGTTACATGTTTATCTGGAGTGTGAAGAGAGCAGCGGGAATCCTGGGTGACTTCACTGACCGAATATGGTCTCCAAACAGCAGCCAGGTATCTTTATTTTACAGCATTAGTGCAGCAAAGCAATATCAGGCAGCAGAGAAACATTGTTTAATATTACAAAAAAATATTTAGACCCATTGTTCTGTCTCTAGGACATAGAGCTAAACCTCACTGCTCCATAAACTCCAGATACCATATTTCTTTGATCTTAAATTTATTGGAACGAGCCAGGTGAAACTACAAGTTGATAAAATAAACATCAATCAGTACAATTTTGCATATAATAAAGAAACAATGCTCTATAATACAGAATGGGATAACAAGAACTCACTTTTTAAGCTCGCTGAGGGGTGATGGGCAGAGTTTGGAGAAAACATGCCTTATTGTCTTGCTGTGGATTCTTAAAATGGAACCTGAGTCACTTCCTCTAGAGAGGTCTTCCAGAATGCACTGGTTCCTAACAACTTTATTAGCACATTCTATGCCTCACTGTCAGAGGTGTATTTAGGTTTTGTGCTGCCCTAGGCCTGACTAAACTTGTGCACCCCCTAATTTAAATATGACCCACCCCTTCCTGTCACGGCCACACCCTGTGTTGTTTAACCACTTTAGCCCCGGACCATATTGCTGTCCAAAGACCAGAGCACTTTTTGTGATTCGGCACTGCGTCGCTTTAACTGACAATTGCGTGGTCGTGCAACGTGGCTCCCAAACAAAATTGGCGTCCTTTTTTTCCCACAAATAGAGCTTTCTTTTGGTGGTATTTGATCATCTCTGCGGTTTTTATTTTTTGCGCTATAAACAAAAATAGAGCGACTATTTTGAAAAAAATGCAATATTTTTTACATTTTGCTATTATAAATATCACCAAAAAAGATATAAAAAAACATTTTTTTTCCTCAGTTTAGGCCGATACATATTCTTCTACATATTTTTCATTAAAAAAAATTGCAATTAGCGTTTATTGATTGGTTTGCGCAAAATTTATAGCGTTTACAAAAAAGGGGGTAGTTTTATGGCATTTTTATTAATATTTTTTTTTTACTAGTAATGGCGGCGATCAGCGTTTTTTTTCGGTACTGCGATATTATGGCGGACACATCGGACACATTTTTGGGACCATTGGCATTTTTATAGCGATCAATGCTATAAAAATGCATTGTATTACTATAAAAATGCCATTGGCAGTGAAGGGGTTAACACTAGGGGGCAGGGAAGGGGTTAAGTGTGTTCTAACTGTATGGGGGGGTGGACTCACTAGGGGGAATCACTGATCTTCCGTTCATACATTGTATGAACAGAAGATCAGCGTTTCCCCCGCTGACAGGAACGAGCGCTGTGTGTTTACACTCACAGCTCTCGTTCCCCGCTCTGTAACGAACGAGCGCACGTGCCCGGCGGCGATCGCGCCCGCCGGGCACAAAAGTCCCGACGTAGAGCTACGGGCTCTCGCGCAGGAGAGCCGACCTGCCGCCGTAGAACCACGGCGGCTGGTCGGCTAGTGGTTAAGACTCGCTCTGAAATTTTCGAGTGAGGACACTAGTTCTGAGGGCGGGGGGGGGGGGGGGGGCAATGGATTCTCTTAATTTACTTAGAATTCCTCTTACTTGGTTGCTCATAGAGTAGGAAGTGAAGGGAAATCAGAAACATATAGCACAGTGAGGAAGGTTTGTGGTCCAGGATGATAAAACAGTGAAAATTGGAAGCTAGACTAATTTTCCTAACAGTGTAGCGCAAGCCGGGGGGACTCTTTTCATGCTGCCCCCCTGCAAAGTGCTGCCCTAGGCCTGGGCATTGTTGGCCTAGGCCAGGATACAGCTCTGCTCACTGTGCCAATGACTAGACTTATGTTTAACATGAGAGTATATGGAAGGGGTGCCCAGCTTTGAAAAATCGGTGCTCCCTGGCCGTAGATCCCCTGAACAAAAAGGTGACTCGAGTATAAGCCGAGGGGGGCATTTCAGCACAAAAAAATTGCTGAAAAACTCGGCTTATACTCGAGTATATAAGGTATATATTTTTGAGAATATGCATTTGATAAACAACTGCGCAAAAAGCGTGCAACACAAAACTTTGCAATTGTCAATATTTTATTCTCTGCGGTCTCTGTTTCATAAAATATATAATTATTTGGGGGTTTAAACTAATGTAGATTTTCTGAGAGCAAAAATTTAAAAGGAAGGAGCAACCCCAGACTTCCATATACCTTACCTGCTCTCCCTCGCATCTCCTGCAGTTAGCGCTTTAAAGGAGAAGTGCAGGTTCTTTTCTGGGGCTTCCGATTACATCTGGAATATTAGCATTCATTTTTCCAATCGACATTTGGTTGTTGAGATATAAAGGGATGACGGTTCCCCATGACTGCCTTGTGATTTTTTGTTTTTAATTTTCATGGAGTGATCGCATGTATTCAACTGCTAGAACTGTAAGTTTAAATGAAAAAATACTTATATACTGTAATATGGTTAATATATATTTATATGTAAAAGTATTGATTCTTATACAGTATACTTATGTTTGTAGAGATGTTATATCTTATCTACCCCTGAGGAAGGAGTGTCTATAATAAATGAAACGTGTTGGGTGAAGGACATCTTCAGTGACTACTGTAATGTATACTCCATGCTACATGTTTTTAACTATGTACCTTCGATAAACATATATTTTTTAAACTTAATTATGATGTCATATCTATGTAATTTCCAGTAAAGTCCAAATCCCAAGGGGGACCCTTCTTCCGTGTACTTCTCCCCTGCATCACTGTTCATTCTGCATTCCTATGACCTGTTTTCAGCAGTCTGCTGATGGCACAGAGCCGGTCCAGGCTTGGGAAATATCACGACCATATGGTCGGGATCCGCCCACATGCCTGAACCGGCACCTGGCTCAGCCTCTCAGTGAGCTGCCGAGAGTCTGAACTGGCCGATCCCTCCACTCCTGTGAGTGATGGAGGGGCAGAGCAGAGTGCTGTGACTGACAGTCACAAGCTCTCTGCTCGGGGAGCTGTGAGAAACTGAGCGATTGGCGGTGTTTGATCACTCCGTTCTCAGCCATAGAGCTTGCGGGAGGCAGATGCAGCATAAGATCAATTCTGTATCCACCTAGGTAAGTATGATTCCAAAATAAAAAAATCCCATACTTCTCTTTTAACCACTTGTTGTGCACATACACCCTCTTCCTGCCCAGGCCAACTCTTTGAATGACAATTGCGCGGTCATGCTACACTGTACCCAAATTCAATTTGTATAATTTTTTTCACACAAATAGAGCTTTCTTTTGGTGGTATTTATTCACTGCTGAGTTTGAAATATTTTGCTAAACAAACTAAAAAAAAAAAGAAAAAACTCCCGTTTTTATATTTTGTTATAACATTTTGCAAACAAGTAACTTTCTCCTTCATTGGTGTGCGCTGATGAGGCTGCACTGATAGGCACTGATAAGGTGGTTATGATGGGCACTGATAGGTGGCACTGATGGGCACTGATATGTGGCACTCGTTGGCACTGATCTGGAGGCACTGATGAGGCTGCACTGATGGACTCTGATTAGTGGCACTGATAGGCGCAACTGAAGGGCACTAAGAGGTGGCATTGGAAGGCTGCACTTTGAGAGGTGGCACTGATGGACACTGATAGGTGGTACTGATAATGAGACACTGATTGTCAGCACTGATGAACACTGATAGGTGGCACTGGTGGGCCTTGGTTAGCAGTACTGGTGGCCATTGGTAGGTAGCACTGGTAGGTGGCACTGGTGGGCACTAGTTAGGAGTACTGAGGGCCATTGGTAGGTGGCACTAGTGGGCACTGGTAGGTGGCACTGGTTAGCAGCACTTTTAATTACTGTGTGAGACTGATGTCCCTCTCACAAAAGCTGGCAATCGGCTTTATTTATTTTTCTGGCTTGTTTAAGTCATGTGATCAGTTGTCATTGTCTGACAGCGGATCATGGTGGTAAAGGGCCGGGATCTGTAATCAGACCGCAAGGGGTGCATGGGAACAGGAGGATGAGCATGGATGCCATCCCGGCAATCTAAGCCCCCGCTGTAGCAGGGGCTTAGCTATAGCATGGGTGTGAAGTGGTTAATCTACAGTTGGTTACCTAGTGGAAGAGTGATGTAATTTTCATGGTGTGATAGTGCTTGGGCAGAGGGATTAGCTGTGAGGCCCGGGAACTGTCACAGGGGAGCAGGTCACATGCTTTAACATTACAAGTAGTGCTGGGTATTCTCATTGGCCATGGAGCAGCAAGAAGATGCAAAGTAGGATCAGAATAGTCTCTACCAGTGGCGTCTGGTGATATTTTATTTTTGGGGGGGGCTAACAATAATACTGCACCCTTCCCCCCCTGGTCGGTCGGTCACCAGCCCTACACTTACCCATCTAGGTCACGGGCAACGCTTCCTCCAGGCGGTGGCCTTCTCTGCATCTCCTCCTCCTTGGCATAATGGTTGTCTAGGCGGCCAATAGGAACGCTTCTCCCCTCGGCCGATGGGTCTCAAAACCTGCTTCTTGATTGGCCGGGAGGAGAATCAGGAAGACAGTAATGAATATTAGTTCTCTATTGTCACACAACTGGGTGGGCTCGCAGCGCAACTTTTTTTGATCACGTGTTTTAAAAAAAAAAAAAACATTGGAATCCATGCGTCCAGCGCCCTTTATGTAGATTAGGGGGCCAGCCACATGGATAGGGGTTGGTGCCTTTGCTCCTGTATTACAGGCCTCCACTGGTCACTCTACCACTTTACTCTGTATAGGCGAGGTGCAAATGTCTCTTTATCATGGGCCCCGGGGGTTGCCGCTGACCCCCAAACCGAACAATCCACTAGCCCTGCACTGTTCATAAATGATAAATACGCTTTTCTGTGCACGCTGAGCTTCGTCCTTCAGTTCTTTCTCAGGACTGGGATGCAGCATGTTCTCTTCTAATGCAGTGGTCTCCAAACTGTGGCCCGGGGGCCAGATGTGGCCCCTTGCTTGTCTTTTCTGCCCCTTGGGGTACTATTTCACCCACTGATGTTTAACAGTGGGGCATAATTCCCCCCCACTGACACCAATGAAGGGGCACAAACTCTCCCAACAACACCAACGATGTGGCACAATTCCTTCCGAACAACACCAACAATGGGGCACAATTCCTTCCCAACAACACCAACGATGGGGCACAATTCCTTCCCAACAACACCAACGATGGGGCACAATTCCTTCCCAACAACACCAACGGTGGGGCACAATTCCTTCTCAACAACACCAACGATGGGGCACAATTCCTTCCCAACAACACCAACGATGGGGCACAATTCTTTCCACTTACACCAAAGATGGGTCATTTTTTTTCCAAAGCGAGATACATCGAAAAATAGGTTTCCTCCGCCTGCTGTAACTTGCCTACGCCGGCGTATCGTGGGCGCATAGTTACGCTGGACACATTCGGCGTTCCCATTATAAAGAGTAAGATACACCGATTCACGAATGTAGATGCTCCCGGCAGATTCATTTACACGATTTACATAAGACTTACGTCCGGCGTAAAGTTACCCCTGCTATATGAGGCGCAGTAATGCTAAGGTATGGCCAGGGAATGACACCGTCAAATTTTACGTTGCGTATGCCGTTTACTTAGTACGAGAATAGGGCAGTGCGTAGGTTACGTTCACGTCGTCGTAGACATTGCGCCGACGTGTCTTAAGGAGTAAATGCGACGTGATTCTGAGCATGCGCGTGCATGCCCAGTTCGAGCAGCCATTCATTAGCGTGGGATCACGCTTAATTTAAATACATGCCGCCCACCTCCTTCCTACTTTGAATTAGGTGGGCTTACACCGGCCCATTTATGCTACGCCGCCGTAACTTAGGGAGCAACTGCTTTGTGCATACAGCACTTGCCTCTCTAAGTTGCGGCGGCGTAGCGTAAAGAAGATACGCTACGCCCGCACAAAGATACGCCCGGGTACGTGAATCTGGGCCATTTTGTCCGAGTGACCTGGGATCAGCGATATCTTTCCTGAATTTACACTAAAACGCCGTATTCAGGAAAAGCTTAGAGTGTTGGACTAGAGAGCAGGAAAATATGAAACGGTAAGAAAAGTGATGTCATGGAAAAGGCTGAAAATGATTTATTCTGTAGGAATGACATTTGAATGCCTATTGTTACATGGGAGCTATATTCACATTTACACCAAGATATACTTTCCATTATTCTTTAGAAGAACCGCAATTTCCTTATATTTGCATCCATTAACATAAGTGGGTACTGACATCGCACATATTCAACTAAAAAGAAAACAGCTACACATTGTAGTGGAAAAGCGTGTTTTCAACAAAGAAGAGATGACGTGTGTGTAGAAATTAATTTTATTGTAGGAGTTTTTTCATTTTTTTAAAGCTCTTCAATCATATTTAAAGCTCAATGACAGTTAGATTTCTCAATCTATTGCCCAGCACAATGTGAAACAAAAAACATTGTGCTGCGATGCTCACCTTCCCCCCAGCACTTTCCACCCACCAGTGGCGGCCGGTGCTCAAAATTCTGAAAAACAACATCAGTTGCAGCCTCACTGTTCCCATCAGATGATGCCACTGTGCCATCAACTGCAGCCACTGTGGCACAAACGCTGCCACTGTGCCATCAAATGCTCCAACTGTGCCATCAAATGCTCCAACTGTGCCATCAAATGCTCCAACTGTGCCATCAAATGCTCCAACTGTGCCATCAAATGCAGCCACTGTGCCACAAACGCAGCCACTGTGCCATCAAAAGCTGCCCACTGTGCCATCAAACGCTGCCACTGTGCCATCAAACGCTGCCACTGTGCCATCAAACGCTGCCACTGTGCCATCAAACGCTGCCACTGTACCATCCAATCCCAGCCACTGTGCCATCAAATGCAGCCATCTTGCCCATCAAACGCTGCCATTTTGCCATCAAACGCTCCCACTGTGCCATCAAACACTGCCACTGTGCCATCAAAAGCTCCCACTGTGCCATCAAAAGCTGCCACTGTGTCATCAAAAGCTGCCACTGTGTCATCAAACGCTGCCACTGTGCCATCAAACGCTGCCACTGTGCCATCAAACGCTGCCACTGTGCCATCAAACGCTGCCACTGTACCATCCAATCCCAGCCACTGTGCCATCAAATGCAGCCATCTTGCCCATCAAACGCTGCCATTTTGCCATCAAACGCTCCCACTGTGCCATCAAACACTGCCACTGTGCCATCAAAAGCTCCCACTGTGCCATCAAAAGCTGCCACTGTGCCATCAAAAGCTGCCACTGTGTCATCAAACGCTGCCACTGTGCCATCAAACGCTGCCACTGTGCCATCAAACGCTGCCACTGTACCATCAAAAGCTCCCACTGTGCCATCAAATGCTGCCACTGTGCCATCAAATACTCCCACTGTGCCTATCAAAGCTTCCACTGTGCCATCAAATGCAGCCACTGTGCCATCAAACGCTGACACTGTACCATCAAAAGCTCCCACTGTGTCATCAAGCACAGCCACGGTACCATCAAACGCTCCCACTGTGCCATCAAACGCTCCCACTGTGCCATGACAAGCTGCCACTGTGCCATCAAATGCTGCCACTGTGTCATCAAACTCTCCCACTGTGCCCATCAAACGCTGACACTGTGCCATCAAATGCAGCCACTGTGCCCATCAAACGCTGCCACTGTGCCATCAAACGCTGACTCTGTGCCATCAAATGCTGCCACCATAGGCGTGCACAGGGGGTGTGCCTGGGCACACCCTAATCACTATTTGCAGTGCTTATTACCCCTACTGACCAGGCAGCTTCCCCTGTTTTGGGCGTGCAGTACTGCTGGCTTCCCTCCTCTTCTCTTCCCCAGCTGCTGTTTCAGGATGGAGAGTGGGGAAAGGGGGCTAGTAAAAATGTAATTTACCAGCCCCCTCCTTTTCTAGATGCGCACAGTGAACACACTGAAGCATAGTAAACACAATTTACTATGCTTCAACTGTGAATGGACACAGTGGAGTTTAGTTACTAAAGCTAGAGAGGGCAAAATTTGTCACAATTCTGCAGAGAAACCAATCCGCTTCTAACCTCAGCTTGTTTTATTAAGCTTTAGCAATGAAACTTGGAAGCTGACTCCTTTATCTTCATAATTGTGACTTATTTTGCCCTCTCTAACTTTAGTAAATAAACCCCACTGTGTGCATTCACAATTGAAGCATAGTAAACAGTGTTTACTATGATTCCGTTTGTGAATGAACAGGAAGCCGCTAAGCACAGAGCACCTCCCATTCATTCACTGTCCCATGTAGCTAAGGCTGCAGTGATAGGCATTTGTGTTTGAGCTTTGGGGTGCACACCCTGATGCAATAGGCTGCACACACCTATGGCTGCCACTGTGCCATCAAACGCTCCCACTGTGCCATCTCAAAAGCTCCCACTGTGTCATCAAACGCTGCCACTGTGCCATCCAATCCCAGCCACTGTGCCATCAAACACTGCTACTGTGCCAATAAACGCTGCCACTGCGCCATCAAACTCTCCCACTGTGCCATCAAATGCTGCCACTGTGCCCATTAAATGCTGCCACTGTGCCCATCAAACTCTCCCACTGTGCCATCAAATGCTGCCACTGTGCCCATTAAACGCTGCCACTGCGCCATCAAACTCTCCCACTGTGCCATCAAATGCTGCCACTGTGCCCATTAAATGCTCCCACTGTGCCTATCAAATGCTCCCACTGTATCCTCTGTGGCATGAGTCTTCTCCAGTCCTCTGCTCCCGTCTTCTCCTATAAGCAATTGAACGCCTGGTAGGTGTCCAATCACAGCTCCTGTCGTTCCACCCAATCAGGTGATGGATAATCTGATAATTGAGCACCAGATTGGCGGAGAGGTGGTTCAGTGTTAGAACAGCGAATATGACTATGCACAGTACATTCACAGTTGAAAGGGGCCGGATGCATGAATAGGGGGGAGGCCGCGGCCAGGGCTGTCTTAATGAGAGGGCCCATCTGGGCACTGCCCAGGGGCCCTAGCTGCATGGGGGGCCCCTGCACTTTGCCCATAGCAGCTGGTCCTTGAGCCCACGCTGCCCCGTAATTGGGGGCCCCATGATGGCATTGAGAGTGATAGATACACAGGGGAGGAAGTCTGCCTCCTACCTACTTGATGTCTGTTTACCTGCACTGTCATAATTGTAGGGGCCCCAGAGCATTACTTTGCCCAGGGGCCCATGATGCTATTAAGACGGCCCTGACCGCAGCATCCACGAATAGATTCATGATATGCATGAAACTATCCATTGCATATAGGGGGTGGCCTGGAGAGAGGGGGTGGCTCCTGTGTGTCCCTAATAGACAAGCCGCCGCTGCTCTTCAGCATTTGCTGGGGTCCACGTTGGTGTTAAGTTCTGAGACTTGGGTTTCCACTGGAGCTCACAGCTTCTGGAATTATTATTCATCTGGTTAGAAAAGTTATTGTAATGTGCCTAACAAGCACGTTTATGGGGTTGCTATTAAAATGCATGAAATTCTTCCAGAAATATAAAGGAGTTAATCTTCTATCTTTTACTATGTTGTTTGTCATTGTCGTCAGTAAAAGGTTTCCTGATTCAATACGGAACCTAATTGCCATTTTAAAGTCCTAATTGAGGATGTTTTAAAGGTTTGACATTTGTAATTTTTTCACAGCACCAGTAAAATGTGTAGGCAGACAAAGCCCTTCCGTTACGGTGCCACCTGAACGCAGTTTATCACCGGCACCTCTAATTTGTCACAACTGTAAAATGAGCTGCCCACCTACCTTCCCATTAACCTTTCCTATTAGCATAAATTCTCCTGCTGATTGCTTAGTGCTCAATTCCCCTTTCAGGTCTGATGTATACCTCTAAAATAATTATTTACCTTTTCAATACTATTATTTTGCTCTTAATTTTATGGCTGAGCCCCTCCTCCTAAATTGTCCTGGTGGGAGAGATTTACAAAATCTGGAGTGCAAAATCTAGTACAGCTCTGTGAGTAAACCAAACAGCTTCAATGTTTTATTGTCAACGCTTAACCACTTGGAGCCCCGGCCATAGACAAAAGATGGCCACAAGGTGGCTCTCAAATGCTGGGAGGATGTCTATTGACGTCCTCGGCTCCTCCAGCCACTGGGGGGGGGGGGGGGCGCGGGCCGCATCACTGAGGTGCCAATGTGTGTGCTTGGTGTCCGCCAGGTACCTGCAATCGCCCGTTACAGAGCCTGAAGAATGGTCAAACATTCCCATGGACACTCCTAAACCTTGTGGACAGTCTTCCCAGAAGAGTTGAAGCTGTTATAGGGTGGGCCAACTCAATATTCAACACTACGGACTAAGACTGGGATGCCATTAAAGCTCATGTGCGTATAAAGACAGGTGTCCCAATACTTTTGGTAATATAGTGTAGCAATACCCCCTCAGGGGCCGCTGATTGATTTGGGATCGGCGTATTAAGTTACCCTTGTATGTTGTCTAGGGGAGATTGCAGTGAGTGGAGCAATAAGAGAATGTCCAAACCTGCCGCTGAAGTTTTCTGAATGCTTTATTTCCTGTTCCAACACGACCAACATCAACATGAAGTGGAGAGAAAAGGTTGATGAAAGGAGATAACGTTGCGGTATCAGGCTTGGATGAAAAGAAAGCAGTCCTGCCTTCTGCAATAGAACAATTCGTCGCCACTCTAGCCAGAGTGGGTAAAGTGCCTCCGGACAGACTTCTGCCACAAGCCTGGCAGCCGGAATGTCACTTAGGGTTGCTGGGAGGAACAAGTCTCTCTCACTGACTGAATTCTAGTAGAATTTAGCGTTTCAAGCTGAAGACCTCTGCCACAGGCCCAATGTTGATATGGTTATCTGTCAGTTACTGGCGACCAGATCCCGATGGTTCGTTCAAGCCCTTTTGGATCACCTGCCTCCTGGTTTTCCTCAAGCCAATCCCCCATCGAACAGCATACAGCTTAGGATCTCTTCAGTAGGAATGGGCCCCCAGCAAGTCGCTAGGGCCCCTTTCAGCATCAGCAGGGAACTCTGCGTAACATGCGACCCCTGGTAGGCTATGTAGCCGGGGTCCGTTGGGTGCGCACACCCTGAAGGTGGGTGCCGCACCTGGAACCCACAAAGAACCCCCAAAAATGGTGTCTGCCACAGATATACCCCTCCCCAACATGCTCCGCAAGGGAAAACTCCTCTAATTGGCTGCTGGGGAAAAGTGGCTCTGCCTGAATCCCTCTGGTGCCACCTGCCACCCAGAGATGGAACTACATCTCTGGAGCACAGAATGACCCACAGGATAATTCAGGGCTGACAGCAGCCCAATTTAGCAAAATTAGGAGTGGGAGCAACATAACTCTGCCACTAACTTTAGCGTAGCGCCTTTTCTGAAAGAAAGGGGGCGCTACAATTGTGTATATATTTGTTCAAGGGTAAGGTGAGAATTTGAAAATCATGGATCTTCTTTAGCAGAAAAGTGGGACATGAAGTCATTAATAGTGTAGAAATGTGTTTTCATTAACATAATTGGGTCCAATCGGGTTACTAATTGCAAAAAAGAGGCAACAGAAGATTTCCAATTGAATGCTATAACCCACTGCATAGCAACACTGAGTGTGTGGGTATTTATTTTTTCCTGAAAAACAGGGAATATCCGGAATAGGTACAGAAGACAATTAACCACTGTCACGCTCATTGATCTTCTCACTATCTTAGTCGACAGATTGGTAATCTTTTGCCAAATTAGTAATAATTTCTCATAGGACTTTGATGAAGATCAACATAACGCATAGAGCAGAGTTTCTTTTGAGGCATTAGAACAGAGCAGAGGAGACAGGTTCTCCCCAGCCACAGCTTTCATCCATCGGAGTACCTGAACTGTCAGCCGGCAACTGTAGGGAGCGGTGAGCTGCGGAAATCAAACCTGCTCTGTATACGAATATGCCCGCGTTTAACTAACCTTGTGAGTGCGGATTTTAGCAGAAAATGTAATTCCTTTTATGATTTTAAAAACAGAGAGCAGTATCAATTTTTTTTCTTTTTCTATGATTTATTTGCTAGAGTTTCTTGGAGCAATCTTCATTGGAACAAATGTTAACAAATGTTTTCCCGACTTTTAACCCGGACCATTATGCAGGTCCTTGCCCCTTTTCGCGAATTCGGCACTGTGTCACTTTACCTAACAATTGCGCGGTCGTTGCGGCTCGGCCCCCAAACAAAATTGGCGTCCTTTATTTCCCACAAATAGAGCTTTCTTTTGGTGGTATTTGATCACCTCTGCGGTTTTTATTTTTTGCGCTATAAACAAAAATAGAGCGACAATTAAACTTTTTGCTTTAATAAATATCCCCCAAAAAATATATATATATATATATATATATATATATATATATATATATATATATATATATATAAAAAATGTTTTTTCCTCAGTTTAGGCCGATACGTATTCTTCTACATATTTTTGGTAAAAAGAAAAATAATTAAAAAAAAATCGCATTAAGCGTTTATTGATTGGTTTGCGCAAAAGTTATATGGCCAGATTCAGAAATATTTATGACGGCGTATCAGTAGATACAGTACGCCATCGTAACTCAGAATCTGCGCCGTCGTATGTTTAAGCGTATGCTCAAAGTGAGATACGCTTAAATGTTGCTAAGATACAACCGGCGTAAGTCTCCTACGCCGTCGTATCTTAGCTGCCTATTTACGCTGGCCGCTAGGGGCGTGTATGCTGATTTACGCCTAGAATATGTAAATCAGCGAGATACGCCTATTCACTATTGTACGCCCGGCTGTAGCAGTACAGATACGCCATTTACGTAAGGCGTTTTGAGGCGTAAAGATAAACCACCAAAAAGATAGAGCAGCCAATGTTAAGTATGAACGTCTGGACCTCGTCGAATTTTTCAAGTTTTACGTCGTTTGCGCAACACGTCCATGAATGGGGCTGGCCGTGAATTACGTTCACGTCGAAACCAATGAGTCTTAGCGGCGTAATTTGGAGCATGCGCACTGGGATACGTCCACGGACGTCATTTACGTGGGGTCACACTTAATTTAAATAAAACACGCCCACATCAAACACATTTGAATTAGGCGGGCTTACGCCGGCCCATTTATGCTACGCCGCCGTAACTTATGGAGCAATTGCTTTGTAATTTACGGCGGCGTAGCGTATCTGAGACACGCTACGCCCGCACAAATATACGCCGCCCTACGTGAATCTACCCAATAGAGTCTACAAAATAGGGGATAATTTTATGGCATTTTTAATAATATCTTTTTTGTTTACTAGTAATGGCGGCGAACAGCAATATTTTTTCCATGACTGCGACATTATGGCGGACACATCTAACACATTTTTGGGACCATTGTCATTTTCACAGCGAAAAGTGCTATACAAATGCACTGATTACTGTGGAAACGACAATGGCAGTGAATGGGTTAACCACTAGGGGGGCACTAAGGGGTTAAGTGTGTCCTGTTGTGTTTTTTTTTTTACTGTAGGGGGGTGTCACTGATCGTCGTTTCCTCCGACAGGGAACAGACGATCAGTGACAAGCCATGGAGAAGAACAGGGAAGGTTTGTTTACACTTACCTCTCCCTGTTCTTCAGCTCCTGTGACCCAATCGCGGGACGCCAACGGCGACTGGTCCGCGGGCGCGGTCATGGAGCTCAGGACTAGATCTGGCCCTTCTGCCGACGTATATCGGCGTGAAGGGGTCCACAAGTGGTTAAAGGGGAAAAGGCACATGGGACCTTTTTATTTAAAGATCCATATTGAGCAAACACATGTAGACTTTTGGTGGTGGAATTCCAATACTTTACTGAATCTTCTTTACTGAAGATTTCTATGGTCACTCGTTTGCGACACCGATGCACAGATTTTTATCACAGATGGTATTAATTGAGTATATCTCACTTCTGGGTTGACAGAAAGCCAGTATCATTTGATAATTGTCATTGATTTATATAATTTTGTATAGTTTTTTTGATGTATCGGGGCTTTGCTTTTTACTAAAATATATGCATATTTTGAAGGGTTCTTCATCAATTTTTTTTTTTTTTAGTTTTGTATAGAGAGTAGTAGGGATAAGTCAATCTGCTTGGGTTCAGATCCCAAAAGTTTTGGAAATCTTGCTCAAAGTCTAAAGCCTCGTACACACGACCGGTTTTCTCGGCAAGAAACTCGAGAGTGTGTATACTTACCTGTTGCCGTGGAAACCCGCGCATGCTCGAAATGACTTTGATGCATGCACAGTAGCTTCCACGGCATAGGTAGGGTGAAGCAAGATGGCAGCGACGGCATAGAATGTGCTGAGCGCATGCTTGTCATACGCAATGACGTCACCGCGTTCTTGCCTTTCAAGGGAACCGCGGTTCTTTTGAAAGGTCAGTGTGTACACTCGGGCAGCAAGAGATTCTTGCCAAGAATCTCGTCAGGGAAAACTAAGTTTTTTCCTAACATGATTCTAACCTGTGTGTACGAGGCTTTAGGTTCTCAAGTTTGCAGCAAACCACATTGTAATCTATAGGGCTGAATCTTGGTATTTTGACCATTTTTAGGGCTAATGAGCAAGCTTGTTAAACAAAGGGCATGGGAAGCCAAGCATGGCAATGGGGGACATGAACCAAAGCCAAAAAATATCTGTGTACCTTATACAAAACTGTGGTTGCTGTGAGCTCATCTTTTAAAAAAAGAGGGGGCTGGGCATAGGTGTGCGCACAGGGTGTGCCAGGTGTGCCCAGGCACACCCTAATCGCCCTTTGCGGCATAGTTTCTCTCTCTACTGCCCTAGTGCCCACCCCCTTCCCCCCGCACTGCTGCTGGCTTCCCTCCTCTCCTGTCTCAACGGCTGATGCTGCAGGAATGTTTTAGGATGAATGGGGGAAGGAGCCAGTAAATATGTCATTTACCAACCCCTTCCCTTTCTGAATGAACACAGCGAGCGATCAGTAGCGTGTGTTTGAGCTTTGGGGTGCACACCCTAATGCAATAAGCTGTGCACACCTATGGGGCTGGGTTATTCATTCCCTCAAAGTATTGGCTTTTCTCACTCAGCAGAAAAGCGAAAAAGGCTATGCATTGTCTTGTAGGCTGTTATTTATTACAGATGAAGACTGGGTTAGGGGCTTCCATGGGTTCGCAGCCAGTCCCACATGTTCCAAATTCATGATCCACATCTCGATCTCTTCTGCCTAATTCCTAAAGTGTGCTACAGGTAAAATCATGCTTTGCATTTTTGAATTTGTAGCCTGTTCTATTTCTCCAGCACTGCAAAGATGGCCACACAATGTTTCCACAGCTGGAACATTTCTATTATTTTCTGCAGGATAAATCCTTCAGGGTTGGGCTTATTCCAGTGCATTGTAATATTGTCACACAACGTTTCCGTAGCTGAACTTCAACTGGCAAAACTTAGTGTAGACTTATCAAGCTACTTACATACTTTTCAGGCACCGAACAATATTTATGACTATTGTTTGTCAAATAATACACTCTGATATTTGTTTCAAGATATAACCTGCCTTGTCTCTCACTCTTAAAATGCAGCCTTATAAAGTTGCTTACATACTGTCCAGCAACTATACAATTTTTGTGGCTATTGTCTAATTTTTTTTCCGATTTATATAAACATCAAAGGGTAGCTGTAAGTCATGTTTGAATTATGCAATCATATTAGGTGCTCACCATAGGCATGCGCACAGGGTGTGCCAGGTGTGCCCAGGCACACCCTAATCACCCCATGCATCCCAGGGCCCCCCACAGTGCTGCCGGCTTCCCTCCTCTCCCACCGGTTGCTGCTATGGCCACACACACAACGTTTCAGGATGAGTGGGGAAGCGGTAATGTAATTTACCAGCCCCTTACCTTTCTAGTGTTCCGCCTATCACGGACATCGTCTCGTCCTCGGACGAGAGGACGCCCATGATAGGTGGAACGTTGAACACAGGCTCTTCTGGGAAACTGACTTTTCCGCCTATCACGGAACACCATTTGGAGAAGGCGTGACTTTTAAAAAATTGACGCCCGCAGTCTGACTCACTTCTGGAATGAAGACCGTGGCACAGGCACGGTTTGGCAATTGCGCAGTGAGGCACAGGCACGGTTTGGCAATGGCACAGGCACAGTTTGGCAATGGCACAGTGAGGCACAGGCACAGTGAGGGGGGAAGGGGGTCGTCTTATACGGTGAGTATATCCCAAAACCAACATTTTAGCTGGAAAATTAGGGGGTCGTCTTATATGCCCAGTCGTCCTATGCGCCGGAAAGACGGTACTGCTTGAACAACATTGGCTAGTGTGTCCACAGGAATTGCTTTGCATGATGTTTCAATTTCTTTCCGTAGTGGAGTCAGTGTAGGTGGCTTTCTACAGTACACCACATCCTTTAGTGTTTCCCACAGAAAGCACTCGAGCAGTGTGGTGGTTGTGAGGTTGTAGTGAGGTGATGCGCCATTTTGATTGAAGTAAAATTGCTCATTTGCGTAAACCACATGAATGGCCGGTAACAGGATGACATCAACAATGGTACAACCACTGATATCTTTAGGGGAAACATAATACTACACATTGCTGCCATCACTTTAATTTGGTTTTTAAAAAAGGCTAGACATGCATTTCGTTTCGTTTCAAATTCGGACAAATTTTTCATTATTTGGAAATTTGTATGCATTCGAATTTCCGAATTACAAAAGTAACGAATTTAAACAAATCCAAAAAAAAACGATTAAATTCGAAAAAACGCAAACGAAATTCAATGCGAATTTAATTCAAATCGAATTTGAAAACAAATTTGAATCGAATTCGAAAAAATAGAAATCGATTTTCTAAAAGTTACAGTGAAATAGAATATAAAACAATAAAGCTATAGAATAAAAAAAAGAATAGAATAGAAGTTAAAAGAATGTAATAAAATAGAACATGACAGTCTTCCAAAATTTGTATAGTATAAATTCGAATTCTAGAATAGATTGAAAATAATTCAGATTTATGGAAACTAAAATAGAAAATAATAGAAAAACAATAGAACAAAATAGAATAAATTATAATAGATATTATATTTTATTCTATTCTGTTCTTTTTCTTTTCTATTCTTTTTTATTCTATTCTAATCTTTTCTATTCGAATTTGAATTAATTCTTTACAAAATTAAAATTTCTTATTGAATGAAATCGAATTGGAATAGAGAAGATTATAATAGATTAGTTTCATATTAGAATTTGAAAACATTTTGACCGAATTCATAAATAGTCAATCAAATTTGATTGAATCCAAAAAAATCTACCGCATGTGAAAAAAAATCTACCGAATTAGAAAAAACGATCACATTTGAAAAAAAATGATAGAATTCGAAAAAGTAAACTATATATTACCATTTTCTAAAATTTGAATTTCGTATAGAATGAGATTGAATTAGAATTGAATTGAATTAGAATAGAAAATATTAGAATAGAAAAAAAATAATAGAAAAGAATAAACTAGAGAAACAATAGAACAGAATAGAATAAAATATAATATTTTGTTCTATAGTTTTTCTAGTCTATTCTTTTCTATTGATATCTTTTCTATTCTAATTCAAATTCATTCTATATGAAATTTGAACTTCTTTGTTTCGTTTTGTTTAAATGCGGTAGCATTATGTCGAATTGGATATTTTTTTTAAATTCGGTCGATTCGTTTTCGAATGTGGTAGAATTATTTGGAATGCGGTAGAGTTTTTTTGAATGTGGTTGAATTTTTTCGAATACGAAATGAATCCCAAAAACGAACATAATGAATGCAACGAACTTAACTAAACAAATTTAGTTAAATAACGAATCGAAACAAAACAAATTATTTCATCCTGCACATGTCTAAAAAAGGTCATAGATAACTGTTGAAATGTGTATACAATTTTTGTGGGTCCCTTTGTATATAATATCAAAATACAGAGTCTGACAGTCTGAAAATCATACTATTCCATAACTCTACATGCAGCTTAACCACTTAAGGACCGCCTCCTGCACATTTACGTCAGCAGAATGGCACGGCTGGGCACAGGCACGTACAGGTATGTCCTCTGCTAGTACCCTCCCCCGGGCGCGCGCCTGCGACCCGGTCCAAAGCTCCGGGACTGTGGGACCCGATCGCCGCTGGAGTCCCACGATCGGTCCCCGGAGCTTCCCCATTCTTCACTGTTGCGTCGTCATTGATCGTGTGATCCCTTTTATAGGAGGACACAATCGATGACATCACACCTACAGCCACACCCCCCTACAGTTGTAAACACACATTAGGTCACACATGACACGTTCAGCGCCCCCTTGTGGTTAACTCCCAAACTGCAATTGTCATTTTCACAATAAACAATGCATTTTAAATGCATTTTTTGCTGTGAAAATGACAACGGTCTCAAAAATGTGTCAAAATTGTCCGAAGTGTCCGCCATAATGTCGCAGTCACGAAAAAAATCGCTGATCGCCACCATTAGTAGTAAAAAAAAAAAAAATTAAGAAAAATGCAATAAAACTATCCCCTATTTTGTAAACGCTATAAATTTTGCGCAAACCAACCGATAAACGCTTATTGCGATTTTTTTACCAAAAATAAGTAGAAGAATACGTATCGGCCTAAACTGAGGAAAAAATATGTTTTTTTTTTATATATTTTTGGGGATATTTATTACAGCAAAAAGTTTACAGCGCAAAAAATAAAAACCGCAGAGGTGATCAAATACCACCAAATGAAAGCTCTATTTGTGGGGAAAAATGGATGTCAATTTTGTTTGGGAGCCACGTCGCACGACCGTGCAATTGTCAGTTAAAGCGACGCAGTGCCGAATCGCAAAAAGGGGCCCGGTCATCGAGCAGCAATATGGTCTGGGGCTGAAGTGGTTAAAAGTATCTACCAAGCATTTAATTTGAAGAGTTGCTTTTTTTTTCCTCTGATGCTTTCAAGGTTTCATTAAAAAAGTGAACCATTTGCCTACTGTATGTTTTTTCTTTTTCTTTGCTTTGTTAAGGGTCTATTATAGCACTGCACAGGTTACCATGACATTTTTTTTTACAATGGCTTGCCTATTAGCCTTAAAAATGGCCATAATGTAGCATCGAGATTCTCCCCCCTATTGACATCAATGGTGTTCGATGCTAAGTTCAGGTTTCACAGAATTCAAGCAGGATTCAATGAACTCACCACTAATTAAACCTAGGCAAATTTACTCATCTCTAGTCATAGTTCTTGTGGTACTTGCTAGGCAATGTCATTGCTGGGTGGGTGGATGGATCATTTTCGTGGCATTTCAATGGCGCTCAAACTCTTTGCACACAGCTATGCCGAACAATGCCCCTAAGATTCTGAAGGGTGTTGCTTGGTTGCAGAAGTTGGATAATTTTAATAAGTATCTCAGTGGCCTTGCTCTTCTTTGCATGTAAGCCCTGTAAAGAATGTCGAAGTATTCCTTTCATGGACATTTATTGCAGTCTGACTTTTATTGAGAGAAAATTACTTTTGAAAAAGCCGTAACTCAAGTCGACTTTTCTTTCGAAATTTAATGAGACCTCACATGTCCAGTCCTAAATAGCGTCATGCAGGGTAGACTAATATTAGTGTTATAACAGTAGGGTACAGAGCTGAGGACAATCGACTGATGTTAAAGAATGCCCTGATCCCGAGGAGCCTTTGTCGTCCAACAGCTTCATTTGTAGACAAGCCATGCTGGGTTGGAGATAGGAAATAATTAGTGGTGATAGCGATGGAGACCTTAGTCAAGCAAAAGCTAAGGCCGCGTACACGCGGCAGAGAACCTCGACGGGCCAAACACATCGTTCCGCCCGTCGAGGTTCTCGGCCGGCCGTCAGAATCGAACCTGCTCTCTATTTTCTCTTGGCGGCTTTCCCGACGGAATGCTTGCCGAGAGTGTACACACGGCAGAGGTTCTCGGCAGAATGAGGATCCCAGCGAGCTTCTCGCTGGTTTCTGCCGAGAACCTCGGCCGTGTGTACGGGGCCTCGCAGTTATGTTGGTCAGGATATCATGAAACACACACAACCCATGTTCCTGAAGTCTTTCCATACCAGACACAAATATAACATACGTGGTATTAGCAGAGCAACACAACAACAGATTACATAGGAATTCTGTAATATTAATGCACTAAAAAAGAGACCTATGGACTTGGAGGATGCTGGGAATTGTGCCGAATATATGCTGCTGGGTGGTTTTGAGGTTTTCGTAGCGCACCCTGAAGACTTCATCGTAATACTTGTTGATGAGTTCCAACTGCTCCACATATTGCTGCTCCATCATTAGTAGATCTCGGGCTGTGTGGCTCCTCTTCAAACCCCAGAGGTGGCAAACACAAGGCCCGCGGGCCGAATTCGGCCCTCCAGGCCATTTCATGCAGCCCTCGCACCTCTCTAGTCATCCTCCAGACCCTTACTTTCTACTTTCAAGCAATGCATCCAACTTCTTCCCAGCAGCAGCATAAGGAAAGGGGGGGTGCACTGTGATGTAAGGGAGAGGGGGGGACTCAACTTCTGATGGTGGGGTGGCTCTTGATGTCTAATATAAGGGGAAAGGATGTGCTGGACATCTAATCTTACAGATACAACCAGCCCTTTTGAGGGCAACCATAATACTGATGCGGCCCACGATGAAATTGAGTTTGACACCCCTGTCCTACCCCATCACTGCAGCTGCCCCCCCCCCCCCCACCGTGTTCTCTGTCCAGCCTGACTCCAATAGCAGTATCATCAATAATATTTATAGTTTTTATTGTATAGTATATAATTAGTATAACATGTGTAGTTTTTAATACATAGTACCGGTATATATCAACAGCGCAGCTTTTTCAGTTGTGACACCTTTAAAAATATGCAAAATCTTGAGGCCAACTAGTCGGAAATATAAGAAAAACAAAAACATTACTTATTAGTAGGAAACCTGAGCCTGGGACAATGCACACAAACAGCTTGATTAAATTAACTTCACCTTTAGGAGCCCCCTTAAAAATCAAAGGTCCCACTTGACATCAACGTTCCCCCAATCACATCAGAGACCCCTAATGATATCAGAGTCCCCCCTTCACATCATAGACCCCCCCCCATCATATCAGAGGCCCCCATTCATATCATAGACCCCTTCACATCAAAGGTCCCCCTTCACATCCAAGATCCCACTTGACATCAGGGTTGCCCCAATCATGTCAGAGGCCCCTAATCCTATCAGAGGCCCCCCTTCACATCATAGACCCCTCATCATATCAGAGGCCCCCCTTCACATCATAGACCCCCCCAATCATATCAGAGGCCCCCATTCACATCATACACCCCCTTCACATCAAAGGTCCCCCTTCACTTTAAAGTTCCCCCAATCACATCAGAGGCCCCTAATGATATCAGAGGCCCCCATTCATATTATAGACCCATTCACATCAAAGATCCCACTTGACATCAGAGTTGCCCCAATCACGTCAGAGGCCCCTAATCATATCAGAGGCCCCCCTTCCCATCATAGACCCCCCTTCACATCATAGACCCCTCATCATATCAGAGGCCCCCCTTCACATCATAGACCCCTCATCATATCAGAGGCCCCCTTTACATCATAGACCCCCATCATATAAGAGGCCCCCATTCACACCATAGACCCCTTCACATCAAAGGTCCCCCTTTAAATCAAAGATCCCACTTGACATCAGAGTTGCCCCAATCACGTCAGAGGCCCCTAATCATATCAGAGGCCCCCCTTCACATCATAGACCCCTCATAATATAAAAGGACCCCCTTCACATCATAGACCCCAATCATATCAGAGGCCCACATCATAGACCCCCTTCACATCAAAGGTCCCCCTCCACATCAAAGTTCCCCCAATCACATCAGAGGCCTCTAATCATATCAGAGGCCCCCATTCATATCACAGACCCCTTCACATCAAAGGTCCCCCATCACATCAAATATCCCACTTGACATCAGAGTTGCCCCAATCACATCAAAGGCCCCTAATCATATCAGAGGCCCCCCATCACATCAGAGTTCCCCCAATCACATCAGAGGCCCCTAATCATATGAGAGCCCCCCCCCCTTCATATCATAGACCACTCATAATATCAAAGGACCCCCTTCACATCATAGACCTCTCATAATATCAAAGGACCCCCTTCACATCATAGACCCCAATCATACCAGAGGCCCAATTCACATCATAGACCCCCTTCACATCAAAGGTCCCCCTTCACATCAAAGTTCCCCCAATCACAGAGGCCCCTAATAGTATCGAAGGCCCCCATTCATATAACAGACCCCCTCACATCAAAGGTCCCCCTTCACATCAAAGATCCCACTTTACATCAGAGTTGCCCCAATCATGTCAAAGGCCCCTAATCATATCAGAGGCCCCCCATCACATCAGAGTTCCCCCTTCACATCATAGACCCCTCGTCATATCAGAGGCCCCTCTTCCCATCATAGACCCCCCTTCACATCATAGACCCCTCGTCATATCAGAGGCCCCCCTTCCCATCATAGACCCCCCTTCACATCATAGACCCCTCGTCATATCAGAGGCCCCCCTTCACATCATAGACCCCTCATCATATCAGAGGCCCCCTTTACATCATAGACCTCCATCATATTAGAGGCCCCCATTCACATCATAGACCCCTTCACATCAAAGGTCCCCCTTTAAATCAAAGATCCCACTTGACATCAGAGTTGCCCCAATCACGTCAGAGGCCCCTAATCATATGAGAGCCCCCCCTTCACATCATAGACTCCTCATAATATCAAAAGGACCCCTTCACATCATAGACCCCTCATAATATCAAAGGACCCCCTTCACATCACAGACCCCAATCATATCAGAGGCCCACATCATAGACCCCCTTCACATCAAAGGTCCCCCTTCACATCAAAGGCCTCTAATCATATCAGAGGCCCCCATTCATATCACAGACCGCTTCACATCAAAGGTCCCCCTTCACATCAAAGGTCCCCCTTCACATCAAAGATCCCACTTGACATCAGAGTTGCCTCAATCACTTCAAAGGCCCCTAATCATATCAGAGGCCCCCCATCACATCAGAGTTCCCCCAATCACATCAGAGGCCCCTAATCATATGAGAGGCCCCCCCTTCACATCATAGACCACTCATCATATCAGAGGCCCCCATTCACATTATAGACCTGAGAAAAAAATTGAAGTTGCGCTAATAAAGAAAAGAAATAAAAATAAAAATAAAGAGTGATAACCAAATGGTTTTTAAATCATGTGCAAAAAAATATCTTAATGTGGATCTAAAGTCCAATGTACTCAAATGGTTAATATAAATCAAGAGAGTGTAGATGATGAACCAAAAATCGTTGAAGATATTTTTTTGCACATGATTTAAAAACCATTTGGTTATCACTCTTTATTTTTATTTTTATTTCTTTTCTTTATTAGCGCAACTTCAATTTTTTTCTCCTGTATATTTTAGTGTGTGTATAACACTTAGTGGTTGCTGCTTGTAGTTATTGTTATTTGTGTATGTTAGTGCGGTAATTTCTTTGCACACATTATAGACCTCCCACATTATATGAGAGGCCCCCTTCACACCATAGACCCCTCATAATATCAAAGGACCCCCTTCACATCATAGACCCCTCATCATATCAAAGGACCCCCTTCACATCATAGACCCCTCATCATATCAAAGGACCCCCTTCACATCATAGACCCCTCATCATATCAGAGGCCCCCCTTCACATCATAAACCCCCCATCATATCAGAGGCCCCCCTTCACATCATAAACCCCCCCCCCCCATCATATTAGAGGCCCCCATTCACATCATAGACCTCGTCGCATAAAAGGTCCCCCTTTAAATAAGATCCCACTTGACATCAGAGTTGCCCCAATCACGTCAGAGGCCCCTAATCATATCAGAGTCCCCCCTTCACATCATAGACCACTCATCATATTAGAGGCTCCCATTCACATTATAGACCTCACACATTATATCAGAGGCCCCCTTTACATCATAGACCCCTCATGATATCAAAGGATCCTCTTCACATCATAGACCCCTCATAATATCAAAAGACCCCCTTCACACCATAGACCCCCATCATATCAGAGGCCCCCATTCACATCATTTTTTTTCTATTTCTACTTGTAATGTTGGTAATCAGCGACTTAAAGCGGGACTGCAATATTGCGGTGGACAAATTAGACACCTAACTGACACTTTTGACACTTTTTGGGGACCGGTGACACCAAGGGCCCTTTCAAATTGGTGCGTTTTTGCGGTAAAAATAGCGGTAAATAGCGGTAAAAATAGCGCTATTAAAATGCTCCCCATGCCCCTCTCCATTGAAATGAATTAAAAACCGCGGTAAAACGCAGTAAAATTGCGGTGTTTTGCCGCAATTTTAATCGCGGAAAAAACACAGAGATTTTCTGCGATTTTACCGCGTTTTTAATTCATTTCAATGGAGGGGGGCATGGGGGGCGTTTTAATAGCGCCATTTTTACTGCAAAAAACGCACCAGTGTGAAAGGGCTCTTAAGCCCTGTACACACAATCAGTTTGTCCGATGAAAACAGACCGATGGACTGTTTTCATCGGACAATGTTTCAAATTTTTCCTATGGATAAAAAAAAAACGATATAAAAAAAAAAATTGTCTGTGTGGAAGTCCATTGTTTAAAAATCCACGCATGCTAAGAATCAAGTCGACGCATGCTCGGAAGCATTGAACTTTGTTGTGTTTTACGTCACCGCATTTTGGCACGGTCGGATTTTTGACTGATGGTGTGTAGGCTGATGAAAGTCAGCTTCATCGGATATCCGACGAAAAAATCCATCAGATTAGATTCCATCAGATATCCTATCGCGTGTACAAGACTTAAGCGCCAATGACAAGTTAAAAATGCTCCCCAAACACTCCCCAAACGCCCTATGGGCAGTTTTGAAGCGGTTTAAGAATGTTACAGTGTGTTAAACCTGCTCCACAAACGCCTTTTCCATTACAGTTAATATACTTATCTTAACGCCCTGCAACCGCACCGCAACTTGCTTGCCAGAGCGTTTGGGAAGCGCTATCATAGACTTGAATAGGCTTCAAACGCCTGCTGACTGGACATAAGGCTTCAATTCTGAAGCGACACAACGATAACGCTTCTTGTTTTGATTGTGTGCTGTGCATCATATAATTTGCTTTGGCGATTGAGGGATGTTTTTAAAGGGGGCTCTGATGGTAATGGGGGCTATGATGGTAATGGGGGCTCTGATGGTAATGGGGGCTGTGAATGTAAAGGGGGGCTCTGATAACAATGGGGGCTCTAAATGTAAAGGGGGGCTCTGATGGTAATGGGGCTCTGATGGTAATGGGGCTCTGATGATAAAGAAGGGCTCTGATGGTAATGGGGGCTCTGATGGTAAAGAAGGGCTCTGATGGTAATGGGGGCTCTGATGGTAGTGGGGGCTCTGATGGTAATGAGGCTCTGAATGTAAGGGGGCTCTGATGGTAATAGGGGCTCTGAATTTAAAGGGGGATCTGATGGTAATGGAGCTCTGAATGTAAAGGGGGGCTCTGATGATGATAATGGGGGCCCTGATGATAATAGGGGCTCTGAATGTAAAGGGGGCTCTGATGGTAATGGGGGCTCTGAATGTAAAGGGGGGCTCTGGTGGTAATGGGGGGTCTGATTATAATGGGGGCTCTGATGCTAATGAGGGCTCTCATGATAATGGGTGCTCTGATGCGAATGGGGCTCTGAATGTAAAGGGGGCTCTGATGATAATGAGGGCTCTGATGGTAATGGTGCTCTAGTGGTAAAGGAGGGATCTGATGGTAATGGGGGCTCCAATGATAATGGGGGCTCTGATGGTAGTGGGGGCTCTGATGGTAATGAGGCTCTGAATATAAGGGGGGCTCTGATGGTAATAGGGGCTCTGAATTTAAAGGGGGATCTGATGATAATGGGGCCTCTGATGATAATGGGGGCTTTGATGATAATGGGGGCTTTGATGATAATGGGGGCTATGATGATAAAGACATTTTGACAGGGGTGCAGTCTCAGTGCTTGGCATAGACGCCATTTGCACTAGATACGCCTTTGCATACCGGAATTTAAAGTCACTTTAAGAAGTAAAATTTCCGGAATGATGAACATTCTAAGCACTTACTTAAAGTGAAAATATTTTGTCATAGTCACACTGACAAAGTGTCTGGCTTAGCTATAGACATGTCAAAGATATCACAGCTGTAGGTTTAATGCTTCTCCTGGTAGACAGTTATTTTTTGATTCAGCCAACCACAGGATTTAGGGAAATGAGTTTGTCTGGTTGTATAGAGAACTCTGAATCATTATTTTGACAGCTTACTAAGACGGTAAAATCCCTCTAAAGAAAGTGGTAACATTTTACTGCTTCCCGAACGAAATGTCACAAGGACTCATTGAAGGATTTCTGGAGATCAGCGTGATTAAGTGCGATTCAGCAGGCCAACAATGAAATGTCTTTGAAGTACTTTACTATGTTGCTTTTAGTTTCATCACACATTCAAGAAAATAAAGTCGTTGGCATTGCTAAATATCACCCCAGAAACTTCCAACTCTTTGGTCTAGGACTGGCCTGTGGCCCCTTACCAGGAAAGAGTTTTCATAATAAAAAAGCAGAACTCTTTTGTAACGGAAGGGCCCGTGGGACCCAGAAGCTCTTAGAAAGTATGAGATACTCCTGTTTCAACTTCCCCGACGCCTCTTATGTGTAGATCACCCTGTGTCTCTAATAGGGGCAGAGGGTGAATGAGAACCCCACTATGGTCTGTGCTAGTCAGATTTAATGCTGTATATATATATCGTGTGTTGGCTGTAGTGTACTATAAAGCTTGCTGTGATGAGGTGGTGTGTGATTGCATTCTATTGTCTATTGTGTTAATTAAGTCTGCTACTGTGATAAATGTGTATTGTAAGTTAACAAACAGCCTAAAGGTCAGGCGTCTGAGTCATCAGTTGTAGTTAATTAGCTCATGTAAATTAGGTCAGGACTCGGAGTCAGGATGTCTGTTAAAAGATGTGTATTGGAGGCTCATTAGGTAACCATTGTGTGATGTTGTGGGACGGAGTTGCATCATTGTTCATTTGGTTACTGCAGTATCCTAAAATGTATATAAGAGCTGTACCTTTCAATAAAGGGTCATTCCTGTTGAACCTCAAACAGAGCTGTGTGTCTCGTTAATGGGGGAATTCGTATGGGTCGTGTTTGCCGGATTGTGCAGTATCGGTAGCTGCCTTGTGTTCAGGAATGGAATATCCTAAACTGCTTTAACCCCTGTCACATTTGGGGTTCCGTTACATCTTTGGTCTAGGACTGGCCTGTGGCCCCTTACCAGAAAGAGTTTCCATGATAAAAAAGCAGAACTTTTTTAGCTTGGCTGGACAGGCAAATGTTTGAGAAAAAGCTATGATGATGCTTGGTTGAGCCAGATCTGAGGGGGGGGGGGGGGTTAGAGAGTCTTCATGTTTGGGGGGGGGGTCCACGAGGCGGTAGCCTATAGAGCATGGGTGGCCAACCTCGACACTCTCTTGTGGTGAAAGTCCCATGAGACTTTTTAAGACTCAGAAAAGCCACATGCATGTCTCCCAGAGGAAGAGGCATGGTGGAACTTATAGAGCCGGCAACTCGAAAGATTAAAATCCAATCTTCTTTAACCACTTCCTCCTGCCAAGACCAATGTTCAGCTTTCAGCACTGTCGCACTTTGAATGACAATTGCACAACGCTGTACCCAAATGACATTTTTATAATTTTTTCCCCCACAAATAGAGCTTTCTTTTGGTGGTATTTGATCACCTCTGCGGTTTTTATTTTTTCTTTAAAATATGTAAAATACAGATTTTTTTTTTTATATATATATATTTTTTCAATTTTGTTATAACATTTTTCAAACGGGTAATTTTTCTACTTCATTGATGTACGCTGATGAGGCTGCACTGATGGGCATGGATGGGCTGCACTGATGGGCACCGAAAAGGGCGGCACTGGTGGACACTCATAGGCAGCACTGGTGGGCACTGGGAGATGACACTGAGAGGTGGCACTGATGGGTGGCACTGAAGGGCATTGATAGGTGCCCCCCATACTTACCTGAGCCCAATCTTCCTCCAGCGATGTGCACGAGAGAGCCTCAGCTGTCCAGGGACTCTCCCTCCTCTCATTGGCTGAGACAGAAGTGGGAACCATTGGAAAGAGAGGAAGTGGGGCAGAGCTGTGGCTTTGTGCGTGAACGGACACATTGCAAGCTGTTTTCTGTGGGGGCCAGAGGTGTATTTAGGTTTTGTGCTGCCCTAGGCCTGACTAAACTCGTGCACCCCCTAATTTAAATATGACCCACCCCTTCCTGTCACGGCCACACCCTGTGTTGTTTAAGACCCACCCTGAAATTTTCAAGTGAGGACACTAGTTCTGAGGGCCAGGGGGGGGGGGGCAATGGATTCCCTTAATTTACTTAGATTTCCTCTTACTTCCTGGTTGCCCATAGAGCAGGAAGTGAAGGGAAATCTTCGCAATGGGACAGGGATGGTAAAAAAAATAAACTGACAGGGGCTATAACCCTCCCTTACTCTACCCAAAATGAAAATGTTGCCCATAGTTCTACTTTAAGTAGATGGTGCAGCAGAAACATATAGCACAGTTTGGGGGCGCTAGACAAATTTTCCTAACAGTGTAGCGCAAGCCGGCGGGGACTCTTTTCGTGCTGCCCCCCTGCAAAGTGCTGCCCTAGGCCTGGGCCTTGTTGGCCTAGGCCAGGATACAGCTCTGGTGGGGGCACTTGGAAGGACGGAGGAGCCAGGAGCACCGGTGGGGGGCCCGAGAAGAGGAGGATCTGGGCTGCTCTGTGCAAAACCATTAGAGCCGGTTCACACTGGGGCGAGTCGCTGAGCAGCCTAACGAGTCGTGTCCCATTCAATGTAATGGAACCATTCTAATAGGAGCGACGCAAGTCGCTCCGACTTAAAAAAAGGTTCTTGCACGACTTCGGGGGCGGCCCGTTTTGCTGGTCACCCCTAAAAAGGTCCTCAGGACGACTTGCAGAGTCGCCCCCGAAGTTGTGCCTCGGCAGTGTGAACCGGCTCTTACACAATGCAGAAAAGTATAACATGTTTGTTTATTTATTTTAAATTACCACTTTTACATTTTTACCTACAGGCCTAAAAGGTCAATTGGATACAAAAGACTGCACATGATCAGAAACAATAAACAACAACAAAAAAAAAGCCTTTGCCCTACAAATATTTTCATACATTAGTTCCACTCACGAGTGGTTCGGCCCTGCCATCCATGTCAATGACAGACTGTACACAAATGGCGGTGCGTCCATAGTGGGTGCAGGAGCACCGCCCCCACCCCCCATCTCCTGCACTCATTACTCAACAATACATAAATGCATGCATCTATGTATTGTCGCCGCTGCCGCCCACTATTCAGGTGGCAGGCCCCCTGGTGAGCGCCGGCCATCTGAATAACAGCGGTGGGTGTGTTTTGAAAGTGTCTATCAGAGCCAGCAGCTTCCTGATTACAGCTTGTGGGCTCTAATCGGTTTCCAAATGGTTAACCACAGGGTGTGCGTTCCCTGGCTAACACTGAAACACCTATCAGCCAATCAGGTTCACCGGGTCTGGTTACCGGTCACCTGATTGGCTGAAACGACATCGAGGGTGGAAGAAGACATCAAGGGATCGTGAAGAGAGGATAGCTGACCCGAGAAAGGCAAGTGCCGGGCGGGGGGGGGGGGATCTGACTGCCTTTTAAGGGGCAATCTGGCAGCATTTTACAGGGCAAACTGGCGCCAATTGATGGGCACAGTTGCGACAATTGATGGCACAGTTGCTACGTTTGATGGGCACAGTGGCGACAATTGATGGAACAGTGCCTGCGTTTGATAGGAAAGTGGCTGCATTTGACGGCACAGTGGCGACAATTGATGGAACAGTGGCTGCGTTTGATGGCACAGTGGCTGTGTTTGATGGCACAGTGGCTGCGTTTGATGGCACAGTGGCTGCGTTTGATGACACAGTGGTTGCGTTTGATGGCACAGTGGCTGCGTTTGATGGCACAGTGGCTGCGTTTGATGGCACAGTGGCTGCGTTTGATGGCACAGTGGCTGCGTTTGATGGCACAGTGGCAACGATTAATGGCACAGTGGCTGTGTTTGATGGCACAGTGGCTGCGTTTGATGGCACAGTGGCTGCGTTTGATGGCACAGTGGCGACAATTGATGGGCACAGTGGCGACAATTGATGGGCACAGTGAGGCTGCAATTGATGGTTTGTTTGTTTTTTTGTGCCCCCCAAAAATGTTGAGCACCAGCCGCCACTGCTGTACACTACACATGGGCTGCCCAGGCAGAGGAGATACAGCGGGAATTATGTCAAATGGCCTCAGACGACCCACATGCATGAGCCCAAAGTGACTACAAATAACGTCTGGTGATTTATGGCAGCAATTAAATTGAACTGACCATTATTAAATTGATTTGTTTTTTAGTCATTTGTTTTCTTGAAACTCTTTAAAAAAAAAATGGACATTATTCATTAGAAATGTAGCAAATAAATTGTCCTTTTTGTTATATCTACTTTAATTATAAACAGAAAATAGTTGCAAGTATAATATATAAACTTTTACAAAATAATATTAACCTCTTCCCCTCTGAAAGATTTACCGCCCCCCCCCTTCATGACCAGGACATTTTTTAGTGGCCCATCTTTGGTGTCAGTGGGAGGAATAGTGGCCCATCGTTGGTGTCAGTGGGAGGAATAGTGGCCCATCGTTGGTGTCAGTGGGAGGAATAGTGGCCCATCGTTGGTGTCAGTGGGAGGAATAGTGGCCCATCGTTGGTGTCAGTGGGAGGAATAGTGGCCCATCGTTGGTGTCAGTGGGTAAAATAGTGGACCATCGTTGGTGTCAGTGGGAGGAATAGTGGCCCATCGTTGGTGTCAGTGGGAGGAATAGTGACCCATCTTTGGTGTCAGTGGGAGGAATAGTGGCCCATCGTTGGTGTCAGTGGGAGGAATAGTGACCCATCGTTGGTGTCAGTGGGAGGAATAATGGCCCATCAATTGCCGACACTGTGCACATCAAACGCAGCCACTGTGCCATAAAATTGTCGCTATGCCATCAAACGCAGCCATTATGCCCATCAATTGTTGCCACTGTGCCATGCCAAACACAGCCACTGTGCCATGCCATTGTCGCCACTGTGCCCATGAGATGTATTTCTAATCAGTTAATGCTCATGAATCATCTTTCCTTACTCAAGTTGGCTGTGGCTAGAAATGCTAGGATGGTTAAAACAAATATTAAAAATATAAAAAATAAATTAAATAGCTTTTTTCAGTTTGCTCTGATACAGTGTACTTCCGCTTTAAGATTCCCCCCCCCCCCCCCCCCCCCCCCCCCCCCCAGTTACGGCACGCCTTAAATTTAGTTAATAAAGTTATTCTAATTCTGCATATTTGCAATTCAGCAAGTACTGTGCTTCAGAGAATAGAGAGGCAGTCCTGTTTGCCCTGTTAACTTTCCTTTTAAATAAAAAGTGAATATTCAAAAAAAATAAAAACTTTGGCCCAGATTCACAGAGCAATTACGCCTGTCTAACTGGTGTTAGACAGGAGTAATTTCAAATTTCGCGCGCCGTATCACTAGTTTGAATCCTCAAACCATGATACGGCGGCTTCGGGCTTCGATCCGAGAGGCTTACGTCTTCGTAAGCCTTCGGATCTACGCTGCGATATTTTTGCGGCCGCTGGGAGGAGTTTGCGTCGTTTTCATGCGTCGGGATATGCAAATGAGTTTTTACGGCGATCCACGAAGATACGAGCGGTCTTCGCAATCGCTTACGTCTATTTTTTTTACGTACTGTTAGACCAGCTTTTTGCTGGTCTAACGGTGCGTAGCCCATGTTAAGTATGGCCGTCGTTCCCGCGTCGAATTTAATTTTTTATTTTTTTACGTAACTCGTTCGGGAATAGGAATGTCCGTAAACGACGCTACTCAAACAACGAATGACGTAACGACGTGATTTCGCGCAATGCACGGCGGGAAATTTCTGAACGGAGCATGCGCAGTTCGATCGCCGCGGGAACGCGCCTATTTTAAATGCTTCACGCCCCCTACTCGCGTAGATGGCTTGCACCGGGAGAAATACACTACGCCGCCGTAGTTTACTGGACAAAATCTACCGGGATTCCACGTAGAGCCAGGTAAAAAACGGCGGCGTAGTGTATTTCTGATACTCTACGCGAATCTAATTGTATGTGAATCTGGGCCTTTTCTTTTACCAGCTGATAATTTTATAGCCAATACTCTGTGCGTTCTCATCCAACCTCACACTCCCCCTACTGGACGGGGGTTCACTGTTACAAACTTGAGATGTAAAACGATACAAAGTACAGTAATAACACAATACAGTATTAATACAACAGCATACATGACAATTTTAGCAATGCAATTTTTTCCCTCCAAAATGCAAACCTGTTTTTTTTTTTAATTGTTATTTTCTTTTTTACTTAAAAAGTATGCAAATGACAAACAGATACCTCACCTTCTACTGGCCAGCTACATGCATTTAAAGAATTACAGGCAAAAATCGGTTTGTCATGTGCTTACCTTTTTTTGTATGATGCAAAAAAAAAAGAAATACAAAAAGATTTAAAGCAATTGAAAATAAACTAAAAAAAATAGATGTTAAAAATAAATAATACAATTACTTTTTTTTCCTATTTTTCTCTCTACTGGCCAACTGCAAGCATTTCAAGAGCTGAAGAGCCAAACATCAGTTTGTCATTTACTTACCTTTTTTTTGTAAGACGATAAAAAAAAAAAACGACAAAAAGATTTAAAACAATTACAAATAAATAAAAAAAAAATTGATGTAGAAAATAAATAATACAATGACTTTCTTTTTATATATATATATTTATGTATATATATATATATATATATATATTTATGTATATATATATATATATATATATATATATATATATATATATATATATATATATTTATGTATATATATATATATATATATATATATATATATAAAATCTTTGGGGCAGATTCACAAAACAATTACGCCTGTCTAACTGGTGTTAGACAGGAGTAATTTCAAATTTCCCGCGGCGTATCACTAGTTTGAATCCTCAAACCATGATACGCCGGCTTCGGGCTTCGATCCGAGAGGCTTACGTCTTCGTAAGCCTTCGGATCTACGCTGCCATCTATTTGCGGCCGCTGGGAGGAGTTCGCGTCGTTTTAATGCGGCGGGATATGCAAATGTGTCTTTACGGGGATTCACGAACAAACGAGCGAGCGGCGCAATCGTTTTCGTCTATTTTTTTATACGTAATGTTAGAGCAGCTTTTTGCTGCTCTAACTTTACGTAGCCCATGTTAAGTATGGCCGTCGTTCCCGCTTCGAATTTATTTAAATTTTTTTTTTATTTACGTAACTCGTCGGGACGTGGATCGCCCGTAAAGTACGCTACATAAACAACGAATGACGTCACGACGTGATTTCGCGCAATGCACGGCGGGAAATTTGCGAACGGAGCATGCGCAGATCGATCGCCGCGGGAACGCGCCTAATTTAAATGTTTCACGCCCCCTACTCGTCTATATGGATTGCGACGGGAGAAATACACTACGCCGCCGTCGTTTACCGTAGAAAATCTACCTGAATTCCACGTAGAGCAAGGTAAAAAACGGCGGCGTAGTGTATTTCTGATACGCTACGATAATCCATTTCTCTGTGAATCTGCCCCTTTCTGTCTACTGGCCAACTGCAGGCATTTCAAGAACTTCAGCCAAACATCAGTTTGTCATTTACTTACCTTTTTTTTGTAAGACGCAAAAAAAAAAAAACTACAAAAAGATTTAAAACAATTACAAATAAACTTTAAAAAAAATAGATGTAAAAAATAAATAATACAATTAAAATGTCATTTTTGTTTTTTTTAGTTTTATATCTTTCCTTCTACTGGCTAACTGCAGGCATTTCAAGAACGTCAGTCAAACATCAGTTGGCATTTGCTTACTTTTTTTTGTACGATGCCAAAAAAACTACAAAAAGATTTAAAACAATTAAAAATAAACTAATTAAAAAAAAATACAATTACTTTCTTTTTTATTTTCCTATTCTTCCCCTCTACTGGCCATTTCAAGAACTTCAGCCAAACATCAGTTTGTCATTTGCTTACCTGTTTTTTGTATGATGCAACAAGAAAAAAAAAAAATCTACAAAAAGATTTAAAGCAATTAAAAATAAATTAAAAAAAACAATTACTTTCTTTATTTTTTTTTTAAATATCTTTCCCTCTACTGGCCAACTGCAGGCATTTCAAGAACTTCAGCCAAACATCAGTCTGTCATTTACTTACCTTTTATTTTTATATGAAGCTAAAAAAAAAAAAAAAAACAATTACAAATAAACTTAAAAAAATTGATGTATATATATATATATATATATATATATATATATATATATATACACACACCCTGTTTCCCCAAAAATAAGACCTACCCTGAAAATAAGACCTAGCGCTATTTTACAGGAGGGCTGCAATATAAGCCCTACCCAGAAAATAAGCCCTAGTTAAAAATGCTTGTAAAATCCTCTCTATTACAGATTTATATAATGTACAATGTGTGTGTTTCTGTAATATAATTGTGGGGGAGAGAGCTCAGGCGGGTCACTGAAGCGCAGAATGGCGCTATAACGAAGGTATTTGGCACATTTATATTACAGAAACACACATTGTACATTATATAATACTGTAATAGAGTGGGTTATAGGATTTTACAAGCATTTTAACTCGGTTCACACTAGGGATTCCTGACGAGCAGGGAGAGAGAGGGGGAGAGAAGACAGCACATTACATGGTAAGACCTACCTCCGAAAATAAGCCCTACTGTGTCTTTTGTTGGCATAATTTTCGGGGAAACATATATATAAAAACTTTCCGTCTACTGGCCAACTGCAGGCATTTCAAGAACTTCAGCCAAACATCCGTTTGTCATTTGCTTACCTGTTTTTCGTATGACGCAATAACAAAACAAACTACAAAAAGATTTAAAGCAATTAAAAATAAACTAAAAAAACAATAACCTTTTCTTTATTTTTTTAATATATTTTTTTAATGTCTTTCCCTCTACTGGCCAACTGCAGACATTTCAAGAACTTCAGCCAAACATCAGTTTGTCATTTACTTACCTTTTTTATACATGACGCAAAAAAAAAAATGCAAAAAAAGATTTAAAACAATTACAAATAAATGTAAAAAATAAAAAAAATAAAATAAAAAAAATAAAGCAATTAAAAATAAAATAAAAAAACAATTACTTTTTCTTTATTATTTTTTAATTTATGTTTTTAATATCTTTCCCTCTACTGGCCAACTGCAGGCATTTCAAGAACTTCAGCCAAACATCAGTTTGTCATTTACTTACCTTTTATTTTTATATGAAGCTAAAAAAATAAAAAAAAATACAAATAAACTTAAAAAAATTGATGTAAAAAATAAATAATACAATTACTTTCTTTATATATATATATATATATATATATATATATATATATATATATATATATATACACACACACCCTGTTTCCCCAAAAATAAGACCTACCCTGAAAATAAGACCTAGCGCTATTTTCCAGGAGGGCTGCAATATAAGCCCTACCCAGAAAATAAGCCCTAGTTAAAAATGCTTGTAAAATCCTCTCTATTACAGATTTATATAATGTACAATGTGCGTGTTTCTGTAATATAATTGTGGGGGAGAGAGCTCAGGCGGGTCACTGAAGCGCAGAATGGCGCTATAACGAAGGTATTTGGCACATTTATATTACAGAAACACACATTGTACATTATATAATACTGTAATAGAGTGGGTTATAAGATTTTACAAGCATTTTAACTCGGTTCACACTGGGGATTCCTGACGAGCAGGGAGAGAGAGGGGAAGAGAAGACAGCACATTACATGGTAAGACCTACCTCCGAAAATAAGCCCTACTGTGTCTTTTGTTGGCATAATTAATATAAGACCCGGGCTTATTTTCAGGGAAACACGGTATATATATATATATATATATATATATATATATAAACTTTCCATCTACTGGCCAACTGCAGGCATTTCAAGAACTTCAGCCAAACATCAGTTTGTCATTTGCTTACCTTTTTTTTGTATGACGCAAAAAAAAAAATACAAAAAGATTTAAAACAATTACAAATAAACTTAAAAAAAAATAAAATAAAAAAATAAAGCAAATAAAAAAAAAATTAAAAATAAATGACTTTCTCTTTATTTTTATTTTTTTAATATCTTTCCCTCTACTGGCCAACTGCAGGCATTTCAAGAACTTCAGCCAGCTTTAATTTTGTATTATTATTATTTATCTTTTAAATGTATTTTATTAAGTTGTTTTATTTTCTTTTACAGTTTTATTTTTATTTTGTAATGCAAAAACAAAACAAAACAAACAAGTAAGAAACTGACAAACTGATATCTCTTTCACCACTGGCCAACTGCAGGCTTTTTAAGAACTCCAGCCAGCTTTACTGCAGAATCCTACCTGCTTTTGTATTTCGGATACTGATGCAAAGTGCAAACCACTTCAGTTACCTTGCCAAAAGAAAACACTAATTGGGCTAATTTCCTTGCTTTCATTTTTATCATCAGTCTCATTGTTGTAAATAAAAACATCACAAGCCCCCAGTGTTCCTTTAATCCTGCAGCTTCCATGCAAAGTATCTCATCAAAGATGAAACTGTTAGTGCAGAGCGTTGCTGTTGATTCGCATCGTTTGACCCGGAGCCCTGGAAAGCGACGAGCCAATTACAGCAGCAGGAAATGTCATTAATGGACCGAGATCTATCGCCGTGATCACCGGTAAGATAAAAAAAAAAAAAAAAACATTTTTGGCAGTTATAGAAAAATGTAATTGTTGGCAGAATACAATGTAATAGGCAATGTTTAATGTGATGAAACAATGTAATGGTTTGTACAGATATTATGTGTTATATTATATATAGGGTTGTCCCAAAGTACTTGCCGATACCGATATTTTTTTTTAATGTCATGTGACAATGGCAGTATTTTAATTTTTTGTCTTTTTTACAATGCTTTTTTTGCGTTTTTTTTTTTTTGGGGGGGGGGGGGGGGTGGATTGTCAGTGTGTTTTTTTTTTATTTACATTTTTATTATTTTCACTATCACTGACTCTGTTCATTCGGAAAAGGTTGGAGCCAGATTTAGCGGCTCCTTCCTCCGCTCTCCATCCTGACAGATCGAGGGGGTGGAGCACGAAGCAAGGAGAGGGACAGCACAGAGATGGACAGCACGGAGCACAGAGAGCAGCAAGGAGGGGGGACAGCACAGAGGGGGACAGGATGAAGCAAAGGGGGGGCAGCACATAGGGGGACAGCACAAAGCAAGGAGGGGCACAACACAGATGGGGACAGCACGGAGCATGGAGGGGTACAGCAAGGAGCACAGCCACAGAGGGGGACAGCACGGAGCATGGTGGGGGACAGCAGGAAGCAAGGAGGGGGACAGCACGAAGCAAAGAGGGGGACAGCACGAAGCAAAGAGGGGGACAGCACGAAGCAAAGAGGGGGACAGCACGAAGCAAGGAGGGGGACAGCACAGAGGGGGACAGCACAGAGGGGGACAGCACAGAGGGGGACAGCATGGAGGATGGAGGGGGACAGCACAGAGCACGGAGGGGGACAGCAAGGAGCACGGAGGACGAAGGGGAACAGCAAGGAGGGGGACAGGATGGAGCATGGAGGGGGACAGCATAGAGCACAGAGCACAGAGGGGGACAGGACGGAGCACAGAGGGGGATAGGACAGAGCACAGAGGGGGACAGGACGGAGCACGGAGGTGAACAGCAGGGAGCACGGAGGGGGACAGCATAGAGCATGGAGGACAGAGGGGGACAGCACGGAGGGGGAGAGCAGCACAGAGGGGGAGAGCAGCACAGAGGGGGAGAGCAGCACGGGGACAGTCATCGGTCATCAGTGATCGGTGCGGCTTTGGGGGAGTTACAAGCACCGATCACCACTGTATAACTTTAACTAAAGCAGGTTTCGGTCAAAGCATCACAGCATTTCCATGAGTACAAGTACTTGTATCGGTATCGGGACAGCCCTACTTATATACTTCATTTTTATTTATTTTTAACCACTTCCATACCAGGCACTTATACACCTTCCCGCCCAAGCCAATTTTCAGCTTTCAGCACTGTCGCAATTTGAATGACAATTGCGCGGTCGTTCTACACTGTACCCAAATGACATTTTTATCATGTTGTTCCCACATATAGAGCTTTCTTTTGGTGGTATTTGATCACCTCTGCGATTTTTATTTTTCGCGCAACAACTAAAAAAAGACCGACATTTTTGAAAAAAATTAAGTTTTTATTTTTTCCTGTTATTTTTTTTGTAAATAAGTACGTTTTCTTCTTCAATTATAGGCACTGATATGGCGGCACTGATGAGCACTGATGGGCACCGATGAGGTGGCACTGATGAGGCGGCACTGATGGGCACTCATAGGCGGCACTGATGGGCACTCATAGGCGCACTGGGCACTCATAGGCGGCACTAATGGACACTCATGGGTGACACTTATGGGTGGCACTGATGGGCACTTATGGGTGGGCACTGGGCATAGATGGGCACTAAGAGGTGGCACTGATGGACACTGGGTGACACTGAGGGGGGGCATTGATGGTATTGCTGGGCATCATTAAGTCAGTGCCCATGTTGCCAATCAGTGCCCATTTGTGGGCACCGATTGGCATTGATTGTATTACATTTTTTTTTATTGTTTTTTGTTTTCATCTATTTGGGGGGTACTCCCTGGTGGTCCAGTGTGGGGATCCAAGGGGGGGCTGCACTGATAAACAATCAGCGCGAACCCCCCCTGTCAGGAGAGCTGCCAATCGGCTCTCCTCTACTCGCGTCTGTCAGACGGCTCTTCCTGTTTACATCGTAATCAGCCGTGATTGGACACGGCTGATCGCGTGGTAACGAGCCTCTGCCGGAGGCTCGTTACCGAGATCGGAGATGCAGGGTGTCAGACTGACACCCCACATCACCGATCGCCGCGCTGCACGCCCCCACGGGCGTGCACCAGCATGAAATCCTGAGGACGTCAATAGACGTCCAGTCAGGATTTCAGAACCACTTCCCGGATGTCAATTGGCCATTGACCGGGCTGGAAGTGGTTAAAGAAATAGGGCCAGATTCAGGTAGATGGGCGAATCTTTATTCTGGCGTAACGTTGCTCATTTACGTTACTCCGCCGAAACTTTAGGAGAAAGTACTGTATTCACAAAGCACTTGCTCCTAAAGTTGCGGCGGCGTAGCGAAAATGGGCGGGCGGAATTCAAATTGGGCGGGTAGGGGGCGTGTAGTATTTAAACTAGGCGCGATCCCGTGGCAAACGCACTGCGCATGCGCCGGCCATCAATGTATCCCAGTGCGCATGCTCCACATTAGGACGGTGTTTTCTACGTGAACATCAATGACATCAATCCCAATTCACGGACGAGTTACGCAAATGACGTTCAACTTTTTCAATTCGACGCGGTCACGACGGCCATACTTAACATAGAATTTGCGTGCTTTTTGTTGCTTTATCTTTACGCCGGGAAACCCCTTCCGGAAACATCGTAAAGTGACTGCGTCGGGCCCGCGTACGTTCGTGAATTGCCGTATCTCGCTGATTTACATATTATCGGCGTAAATCAGCGGGAACGCCCCTAGCGGCCATTTTAAAATTGCAGTTCCGATACGATGGCGAAATACAATTACGCCGATCGCATCTGGACTCAGTCCCGGCGTATCTTGTTTTCTGCATACAGAAAACAGATAAGCCGGCTTAAAGTGTGAGTTATGCCGGCGTATCACTGATACACCGGCGTAACTCTACCTGAATCTGGCCCACAGAGTTTTTCTTTAAAGCCACAGATCCTGGTTCTTTCAGGGGAGAAGAGACAGATCACATGTACATACAAAGTAGGAACTGCGATACGTCATCTCCCCCAGTAAGTCCCATCCTCCCTACAGTTAGAACACAGTGAGGGACCACAGTTAACCTCTTGTTCGTCCCCTAGTGTTAACCCCTTCCCTGCCTGTGACATTTTCACAGTAAACAGTGTATTTTTCTAGCACTGATCGCTGTACAAATGTGAATGGTCCCAAAAATGTGTCAAAAGTGTCCAATTTGTCTGCCACAATATCACAGATCGCCGCCATTACTAGTAAAAAAAATAATAATAATAAAAATGACATAAAACTATCCCCTATTTTGGATGATAGGGTGACACTCGGAACGGTTCGGAGCTGTTCGGAAGTACTCGGAAATACAGTGGAACCTGAATTGGTTTACGAGTAACGTGGTTAACAAGCATTTCGAATAATGAGCAACTTTAAAAAAAATAATATCTTAGTTTCTATTGACTTCTTTGGGGAAACTCGCTTTGATATGCGAGTGCTTTGAAATTCAAGCATTCTCCTGGAGCGGATTATGCTCGTAATCCAAGGTTCCACTGTACTGTGATTCTGTACTTGCTAAATATACAGCGGAAATCTCCCTCCACTGAGTCTGGCTGCCGGCATTTTACTGTGGACAGCTGAAGCTGCTGCCTGTTCCTGTTCACTTCCTGGATTTACTCACACACACAAGGCACACCTCCAGCTCTGCAGCTCTCATTGGCCCTCTTATGACTCACCCCCGTCTTTCCTGGCAAACTCTCAGGAGGGAGAGAGAGAGAGAGAGAGAGAGAGAGAGAGAGCTGTGCATGATGTCATAAGCCTAGGCTAATGACCAGACAAGAAACAGGAAGTGGGCTGTATAAAGGATTTACTGGCATAAAAAATTCTTTACTATCCCAAAGTTAAAACAAAAAGGGCAGAAGATTTAATAGATGGAAAGATGAAACAAATTACTGAAGGTCCACTTTAAGGCCAGTGCGAACTTATAAATACAGGTATCACTGCTACAAAATATGCACTGTCACTGTACTAATGACAGGGAAGGGGTTAACATCAGGGGCGAGCATAGGGGTTAAATGGATGCCCAGGTTGTGCTTACTCACTGTGGGGGAGGTGCTTTGACTAGGGAAAGGCAAAGTTTTGCAGAAACACAGGATCAAAGCCTTCCCTACAGACAGGACGACAATCTGCCTTGTTTACATAGGGTGACCACATTTCCAAACTAATATTCAGGGACGCCCCCCCCTTCCCGAAAATCAGCTTGTGCTGTAACGAATCACAGCACAGTGATTGAACACAAGGGGCGGGATTTCACCAATCACAAGCAGGGGGCGGGGATTGTGCTCCTCCAGGCATTCCCGGCCAGGACAAGTACTGTCAGTGAGTAAATCAGATTGGCCCCTGGGGGGTGGCTGTGTCCGACACTGTATTGTCCTGGCTTAAAGGTACCGGGACAGACCTGCAAAATACGGGACTGTCCCGGGCAATCCGGGACACGTAGTCACCCTACATAGGCAGACTGATGTTCTGCTTGTGTCCCAAGTGATTAGTGGGTCCTGACAGACATTGAGTCCGCCATAGCCGCCGATTGGCTCCCGCTGTGTCCAGTCACAGCACAGTGATTGGACACAAGGGGCGGGATTTCTCCAATCACAAGCAGGGGGCGGGGATTGTGCTTCTCCAGGCATTCCCGGCAAGGACAAGAACTGTCAGTGAGTAAAGCGGTGATGTGGCGGCCTTTTTTGAGGGCATCAGATTGGCCCGGGGGGTGACTGCGTCAGTTTTATTCTGGGACACTGTATTGTCCTGGCATGAGGGTGCCCGGGACAGACCTGCAAAATGCGGGACTGTCCCGGGCAATCCGGGACACGTGGTCACCCTACATAGGCAGACTGATGTTCTGCTTGTGTCCCAAGTGATTGGCGGGTCCCGGCGGACATTGAGTCCGCCAGAGCTGTTGATTGGCTGTGTCCAGTCACAGCAGGAGCGGATCGCCGGCGGCGTGAGTGCGTGCCCCCAGACCCGGAAGGGCAGAAGATTTAATAGATGGAAAGATGAAAAAACGACTGAAGTTCCGCTTTAATGTAATGTAATTACACACTGGGCTTCACGCTGACAGCCAGGACATTGAACTTGTTTCCTTGGAATCGTTACAAAGTATCAGCAGGTGGTTATTATAAGAGACGACTGTCCTAGGATGAGAGCATCAACACACAAAAAAACACAAAGGAATGTTCCACTTGCTTAACCCCTTCATGACGGAGGGTAAGACAAATATTAACCGCTTGCTAACTGACCACCACAGTTTTATTGCGGCAGGTCGGCTCGGCTGTGCAAAATCACGTTATATTACATGATGTTGCTCTGTGCCCCCTGCTGGCCCCTGGTGCTGATGCGAGTTCCCCGGGCGCACGATCACCGCCGGGCACCCGCGATAACTCGTCACAGAACGAGAACCAGGAGCTGTGTGTGTAAACACACAGCTCCCAGTCCTTTCAGGGGGGGGGGGGGAATGACTGATCGTCTGTTCAGACAATGTATGAACAGCGATCTGTCACTTCCCCTAGTCCAGTGATGGCGAACCTTGGCACCCCAGATGTTTTGGAACTACATTTCCCATGATGCTCATGCACTCTGCAGTGTAATTGAGCATCATGGGAAATGAAGTTCCAAAACATCTGGAGTGCCAAGGTTTGCCATCACTGCATTAGTCAGTCCCCCCCCCCTTCAGTTAGAACACACCCAGGGAACATAATTAACCCCTTGATCGCCCCCTAGTGTTAACCCCTTCCCTGCCAGTGACATTTTTAACACTATCAGTGCCCATCAGTGCAGCCTATCAGTGCCCATCACTGCCACCTATCAGTGCCCTTCAGTGCCACCTCTCAGTGCCAACTATCAGTGGCCACCAGAGCCACTTATCAGTGTCCATCAGTGCCGCCTATCAGTGCCCATCAGTAAAGGTTAATCAGCGCACATCAATGAAGGAGAAAAATTACCCGTTTGCAAAAATGTTATAACAAAATATTAAACCGTTTTGTTTTTTTCAATATTTTTGAACTTTTGTTTTTGTTTTCTTTTAACAAAAATAAAATAAAAATTCCCAGCAGTGATTAAATACCACCAAAAGAAAAGCTCTATTTGTGTGAAAAAAAAATGATAAACATTTAATTTGGGGGCAGTGCTGCATGACTGCGCAATCAGTGTTACCAACTGTCCGTATTTTTACGGACGGTTGGTAAAAACGGGCACTTTTTTCCCCCGTTCGTAAATGTCCGTGGTTGCGGAAATGTGCCAGTAAAAATAGCCGGATCGGTTCGGCTTGGAACTGCGCATGGAGATTAGAGGCAGGAGGTGATGGTGGCTGCGGTGGCACCACAGAGGGGGGTGGAGGCAGGGGGCAATGGATGCAGGGGGTGATTGGAGGCAGGGGGTGTTGGTGGCACCGCAGAGGGGGGTGGAGGCACCGCAGAGGGTGGGGGATGGAGACAGGGGTTGTTGGTGGCACCGCAGAGGGTGGGGGATGGAGACAGGGGTTGTTGGTGGCACTGCAGAGGGGGATGGAGGCAGGGGACGATGGAGGCAGGGGGTGATTGGAGGCAGGGGGAGATTGGAGGCAGGGGGAGATTGGAGGCAGGGGGAGATTGGAGGCACCGCAGAGGGGGGTGAAGGCAGGGGGTGTTGGTGGCAGAGGGGGATGGAGGCAGGGGACGATGGAGGCAGGGGGTGATTGGAGGCAGGGGGAGATTGGAGGCAGAGGGAGATCTGAGGCAGGGGGAGATTGTGGCACCGCAGAGGGTGGTGAAGGCAGGGGGTGTTGGTGGCAGAGGGGGGTGAAGGCAGGGGGTGTTGGTGGCAGAGGGGGATGAAGTCAGGGGGATGATGGAGGCAGGGGGTGATTGAAGGCAGGGGGAGATTGGAGGCAGAGGGAGAACTGAGGCAGGGGGAGATTGTGGCACCACAGAGGGGGGTGAAGGCAGGGGGTGTTGGTGGCAGAGGGGGGTGAAGGCAGGGGGTGTTGGTGGCAGAGGGGGGTGAAGGCAGGGGGTGTTGGTGGCAGAGGGGGATGGAGGCAGGGGGACGATGGAGGCAGGGGGTGATTGAAGGCAGGGGGTGATTGGAGGCAGAGGGAGATCTGAGGCAGGGGGAGATTGTGGCACCGCAAAGGGGGGTGAAGGCAGGGGGTGTTGGTGGCAAAGGGGGGTGAAGGCAGGGGGTGTTGGTGGCAAAGGGGGGTGAAGGCAGGGGGTGTTGGTGGCAAAGGGTGGTGAAGGCAGGGGGTGTTGGTGGCAGAGGGGGGTGAAGGCAGGGGGTGTTGGTGGCAGAGGGGGGTGAAGGCAGGGGGTGTTGGTGGCAGAGGGGGGTGAAGGCAGGGGGTGTTGGTGGCAGAGGGGGGTGAAGGCAGGGGGTGTTGGTGGCAGAGGGGGGTGAAGGCAGGGGGTGTTGGTGGCAGAGGGGGATGTGACTAAATAATTTGCCCTTATTATATCGAAAATAACAAAAATATGTTTTTTGCCTTAATATCTACCTTCAATTCAGTTGCTTTTTGTCTAGCGTACTGGTTTGTAGCCTAAATACTGAAATTTGCACCAAAAAATGTAATCTAGTAACTTTTGTGAAATGCCAGAAAAAACGTGCCTGCGCCAGTAAATTTCGGGTGTCGTGCCAATAAATTTGAATCTGGTAGGTTGGCAACACTGAAAGCTGAAAATTTGTCGGGACAGGAAGGGGGGGGGGGGTAAAAGTGCCGGTAAGCAAGTGGTTAACACATGATATGGACACATAGGGCCAGATTCAAATACAATTTGCATGGCGTATCTGTTGATACGCCGCGTAAATTCTCGGATATTCATAAAACAAGATACGCCAGAATTGTGCTAAGATACGAGCGGCGCAAGTCTCCTACGCCGTCGTATCTTAGTTGCATATTTACGCTGGCCGCAAGGTGGCGCTTCCGTCGATTTACGCGTCGAATATGTAAATTGGGTAGATACGCCGATTCACGAACGTAGTTGCGGCCGGTGTATCTATTTGCATCAATTACGTTAGGCTAACGCCCGGCGTAAAGTTACCCCTGCTATAATGAGGCCCAGCCAATGTTAAGTATGGACGTCGGGACAGCGTCGTATTGTACGCCGTTTACGTTGTTTGCCTAAGTCGATTCAGAATGGGGCTGGGCGTAAGTTACGTTCACATCGTTTTCATTGACTATTTGCGAGCATGCACACTGGGATACACGTTCACAGCCGGCGCATGCGCAGTACGTTCGGCGCGTCATTTACGTGGGGTCAGTGTTAATTTAAATACAACACGCCCCCTACCTGCCCTATTTGAATTACGCGGGGATACGCCGGCCCATTTACGCTACGCCGCCGCAACTTACGGAGCAAGTACTTTGTGAATACAGCACTTGCCTGTAAAAGTTGCGGAGGCGTAGCGTAAATCGGATACGCTACGCCCGCACAAAGATACGCTCTTCATCCTGAATCTGGCCCATACAGTAGTAATGAAGATTTCTACTATTAGCGCATTCAACAGAAAATAATCTTTGATGGCTACAAGATGGGTCGCGGTCTCACAGCTGCGTATCTTCAGGCTGTATTACCGGGTTCATGGCCTTTTAACTCTCGCAAATGTCAGGTTCTGACGGAATGTTCCAACGCTACGCATGTTCACTTTCCCAACTCCCAAGTATTTTTCATCTCATAATGGTTGTGGAGTTATGGAATGTGTATAAAAATAACCTATGGCCACTTTTTACATAAGTCAGAATGTCTTCATACACTGAATTCTTGAAACCAAAGAAAAGTCAGTATGTACTGACACTGTAACTATAACATGACCTCTTATACGTCAGTATGTACTGACACTGTAACTATAACATGACCTCTTATAAGTCAGTATGTACTGACACTGTAACTATAACATGACCTCTTATAAGTCAGTATGTACTGACACTGTAACTATAACACAACCTCTTATAAGTCTGTATGTACTGTAACTATAACACAACCTCTTATAAGTCAGTATGTACTGACACTGTAACTATAACATGACCTCTTATAAGTCAGTATGTACTGACACTGTAACTATAACATGACCTCTTATAAGTCAGTATGTACTGACACTGTAACTATAACACAACCTCTTATAAGTCTGTATGTACTGTAACTATAACACAACCTCTTATAAGTCAGTATGTACTGACACTGTAACTATAACATGACCTCTTATAAGTCAGTATGTACTGACACTGTAACTATAACATGACCTCTTATAAGTCAGTATGTACTGACACTGTAACTATAACATGACCTCTTATAAGTCAGTATGTACTGACACTGTAACTATAACATGACCTCTTATAAGTCAGTATGTACTGACACTGTAACTATAACACAACCTCTTATAAGTCAGTATGTACTGACACTGTAACTATAACATGACCTCTTATAAGTCAGTATGTACTGACACTAACTATAACATGACCTCTTATAAGTCAGTATGTACTGACACTGTAACTATAACATGACCTCTTATAAGTCAGTATGTACTGACACTGTAACTATAACATGACCTCTTATAAGTCAGTATGTACTGACACTGTAACTATAACACAACCTCTTATAAGTCATTATGTACTGACACTGTAACTATAACACGACCTCTTATAAGTCAGTATGTACTGACACTGTAACTATAACACAACCTCTTATAAGTCAGTATGTACTGACACTGTAACTATAACACAACCTCTTATAAGTCAGTATGTACTGACACTGTAACTATAACATGACCTCTTATAAGTCAGTATGTACTGACACTGTAACTATAACACGACCTCTTATAAGTCAGTATGTACTGACACTGTAACTATAACACGACCTCTTATAAGTCAGTATGTACTGACACTGTAACTATAACACAACCTCTTATAAGTCAGTATGTACTGACACTGTAACTATAACACAACCTCTTATAAGTCTGTATGTACTGAAACTGTAACTATAACACGACCTCTTATAAGTCAGTATGTACTGACACTGTAACTATAACACGACCTCTTATAAGTCAGTATGTACTGACACTGTAACTATAACACGACCTCTTATAAGTCAGTATGTACTGACACTGTAACTATAACATGACCTCTTATAAGTCAGTATGTACTGACACTGTAACTATAACACAACCTCTTATAGAACACGGAACACGAGATTAATGGAGAAAAAAAAAAAAAAAAGAAGAATAGAAAAGGATAGAAAGGCATTAGTGTAAAGCGTTAGATAACAGTTGCATTTGAATAAAAACATAAATAATCAGAAAATCAGGTAATAATGAAAATACTACTAAACGGTTGTGGGCATGCGCGGGCTCTAGAGGAGCAGACATGCCTGCCTAGAGCTCCGCTACTCGGGGAAGAAAGCCGTGGATAACCCGGTATTTGATCCGGTCAAACCATCCCATAAACGGACCACAAGCTGTAGGAAGGTGAGGGGGACATTTGGGTGAAAGAATGGTGCTAGGAGGTGCCAGAAACAGGACAAAAACGAATTCTCCATGCAGCCCTCAGCTGAGCAAAGGCACCACTAAGGCCGCGTACACACGAGGGGATATGTCCGCTGAAAACGGTCCGATGGACCGTTTCAGCAGACATCTCCGCTCGTGTGTATGGGCTAGCGGACAGATTTCTCCACCCGACAGATTTCAAAGCAAGCTTTGAAATCTATCCGGTGGGAATCTGTCCGCCCGACATGTCTGCTGGTTAGTACACTTACCAGCAGACATGTCGGCTCCCACCACCGCCGCGCCGCTGCCGAATGGATTCGGCGCATGCGCGGAAGTGTTTTACTTCCTGGTGCGGTGACGCGGCGGCGTCGTCAACGTCACCGCCGCGTCACCACTACGTCACCGCGCCGTCCGGCGGCGGGGAATTTGATCCGATGGTGTGTACACGCCATCGGATCAAACTCCCGATCGGACATATCCGATGGAAATGGTCCGCGGACCGTTTTCATCGGATATATCCGATCGTGTGTATGGGGCCTAAGACAGCACTGCTCGCCTCAGAACAGCTCCCCTCAGGGAAACAGAGAAAGCAAACGGCAGCTAAAACTGCCAAAACAACTAATCCTATGGCATCTCTGTCCAATATTACCTCAGATAGTGAGGGAGAGGACTCAAATGTGTCACCACAGTTGGATAAAGGTGACAAGGAAATCCCCTCAGGATTGCTCAAACAATTTGAAAAGATGCTTCACAGAGCACTTAAACAGACATCTGAACAAATCACCTCAAGTCTCACAAGAGAGATAAGGGAGATAGGGAACCGCACAGATGCCCTGGAAACCAAGGTAGATGAAATAGAAATCTGCAAAATAGACTGGAGGATTTTGAGAATCGGGCAAAAAGGTCAAACCTGAGATTTAGGGGCATACCAGAGTCTGTAGTAGACCTTCAATCCACCATTCTTGCCCTATGCCAAGAACTGCTCCCAGGCATCCCTGTAGAGCGCCTAGAAATGGACAGGATTCATAGGGCTCTCACCCCTAAAAAGGCTGACGGTCCCCCCCAGGGACATAATAACCAAATTTCATTACTATAGGTCCAAATAGCAAATACTGCAGGCAGCAAGAGGAAAAAACATCTTGACTTTTCAAAACTACAACTACCAAATTTTTGCGGACATCTCACAACAGACAATTAACAAGAGAAGAGCCATGAAGCCCCTCCTGATTGAGTTACAGCAACGTAACATTAAATACCAATGGGGTTTCCCTTTTTCCCTCCGTTTTACACTGCAAGGGACAAAGATATTCTGCAGGTGTGACCAGTTACATCAAGCCCTTGTGGACTTCAAATTAATTGAGCAACCCTCTGCCACATCATTCACACGCAGAAGATCGCCATCATCCTCAGCCAACAACCATGCTACGCAGCAGGACCAAAATGAAGACTTCCATCAGTCAAGCAAACGAGGCAGAATCGTGTCACAACCTCCTGAACGAGAAGACTCAATGGACTGATCATCTTACATTATTAACCATTTTTCCCTTTCTCTCTAGGCTGGAACTCTGGTCACTTGCATCTGAGTTGCTTGTACCACTCTTAGGGTGACCCCCCCTCTTCTGGTAACGACCCCAAATCCATTCACTAGGTAAAAATATTGTAACCACCACCCTACCCTTTTATCACACATTCCCCATAGTAGCCTACCCAACTATACCCTTCCCTCCTTTCCTGGAACCACATCCATGGCTCTGTACTCTGAAACTTTGGTGAAATCCAGAGAAAGCAAGAATAGTTTATCACGCCAATCCCTCCTACCCGGCACAAATTCATGACCACCTTCCTTTAATTGTTAAATCCACTCTCTTTAAGCGAACGGTTGCCTACTGCACCCCCCTCTCCCTCAAGTCATTCTGGCTATCGCAATAGATGACAGCAATATGGATTTAATCCTATTGTTCTAATCTATCTCTAATAATCCAGACTCCACTCTACTCCCACTCCCAAACTAACCTCCCGGTATATCTCCTGGGTGATCCCTCCTGTCCCAAGACCCCTATACCCCATTAGGCAGTACCATTCACCTCAGGGACGATAGGGTTCCCCCTCCCTTGCTCAGCTAATATTCTAGTATTCTACATAGCCAAGCACATCCTCTCACCTCTTACAATTGCTCTTCTCTCCCCTTTTTGTACACTACGGAACGCGGCACTCTGACCCTTGGAAAAACAAGTGCCCCATTTGGTCTAACTCAGACCCCCAACTTAATATGTGGGGATCTGACGGAGACCCCCTTTTCCCTGGTGGGGATCCTTTTCCCCAACCACGGACTTATGCGAAATATGTTTGTTACAATTTGTTAACTGTTGTTGCACTAACCTTTGTTGTCTTTTATTTTTCCCTGAAACCTCCTTTCCTGCCCTTCTCCCCATCCAGTCTGCACGGAGTGGTCCGGGTAATTGCTACACGCAGAAGCACGGTAAGATTGAGTTGTCGGTTTGGCTACCATGGCACCATTGAACTTATTGTCACTCAATGTTCAAGGCTTAAACATACCACAGAAGCGATCAAAAGCTTTCAGGCTTTTCCAGTCAAAAAAGGACCACATAGTCTGCCTTCAGGAAACTCATTTCACCCCAAGCACAACCCCTAAGTACTTTCACACAGCTTATCCACAAGTTTACAATGCATCCGCCACAGTAAAGAAAAGAGGCACCCTTATAGCCTTCCACCGCTCGACTCCTTTCACATTGAACACAGAAATCAGAGACCCAGAGGGGAGATACCTGATCTTAACAGGCTATATTTTAGACACGGCAATTACGATTGTCTCATACTATCAGGGCTTTTTTTTCTGGGGGAACTCAGTTCCACCACCTTTGGCTCAGACCCTTTGGTGCCTGCTCACCACAATCACTTGTAAACACAGAAGTCTGGTTTCTGTGTTTACAAGTGCCAGCTCTTCACTCTGTGTGTAACCTCCCCTGAACTCTGCACTCTGTATTAGTGCAATTCTGGTATTTAATGCCCCTTTAAGACCCTTCTACTGTTTGTGAAATCTGAACGGGTCGTGGTTGAGTTCCTGCACCTATTTTCTGAGAAAAAAAGCTCTGCATACTATGCCCCTAACCTCAATCCTATGCCATTCATGTCTCACCTTCTTCAAACCATAAATGCTCATAAACTTGGCTCCCTTCTGATTTGCGGAGACTCAAACCAGGTTCTTCTCCATTTCTTAGACAAGTCCCCCTATATTCAACACTAACACCATCCTAAATGGAATCTTCCCAATCTCCTCTCAAAATACAACCTGGTGGACTCATGGAGGGAGATGAACCCAACAAAACGCAACTTCACCTATTTTTCAAATCCGCACCAATCATTTAGTAGAATAGATCACATATTCCTAACAACCGGAATGATGCCTGAAGTCCTCCACTCCAATATAGTCCCTATTCCGTGGTCAGACCACAACGCAGTTCTTACAACTATAGCCTCAACCATTCCAAAAAAACATGACCGGTCTTGGTATATGCCTGAGCTATTACTTAACCACCCCACTCACTGTCTAGAAATAGAACAATCTTTAAGAGACTATCTAACCCACAATGAGAGCCCTGAAATATCCGCCCACACACTATGGGAAGCCCACAAGCCAGTTCTAAGAGGGACTATTCAGAGACAATTAGGGATCCTCAAAAAACAAAGGAAACAAATGGCGATGAAATTGGAAAAATAATTGAATCTAGCATTTTTAGACTTCCAAGACAATTATTCACCCAGGACTAAGGACCGCCTAGACAAAGCTCGCTTAGAGTACGACCTATTCCTTACAGAATCAGCCAATAAAAGTTTAAACAGGTCCAAACACACCTTTTACAAACAAGCCAACAAGCCGGGGGCTTATTTAGCAAGATCATTAAATTTCTTTAAGAAATCTTATACCCCCATTAAACTGAAATTGGCTAACAACATCATTTCTAGCAACCCCCTTAAAATCGTACAAAAATTTAGCTCCCACCTGAAAAAACTGTATTCGGATACAAATGTATTCAATGAAAAGGAGGCGGACTCCTTTTATTCGCAACTCCATCTACCCCAAATGTCGGACTCCCAAAGATTGCAATTAGAATCACCTGTATCACATAATGAAGTAAGCAATGCGATAAAGGACCTTAAACTAAATAAAAGACCTGGACCCGACGGATTCACTGCTAAATATTACAAAACATTCACGGAACTCCTCTCACCAAGGCTAGCTGAGGCCTTTAATGACTTGCTAAACCGAAAATCCTTCCGACAGGAATCACTCATGGCCACAATCTGTATGATACCAAAACCACAAACCGATAACACCGCATGCGAAAACTTTCGTCCCATTTCAATGCTGAATACGGACATTAAACTTCTTGGTAAGATCTTGGCGGTGCGCCTAAACAGAATAATAGGCTCACTGGTCCATCGTGACCAGGTTGGCTTTATACCGAACCGACAAGCAGGTGACAATATTAGAAGGGCGTACTTGCTAGCTCATATAGCTAACAAAAGGAGCATCCCAGCGTACTTTCTGTCACTGGATATAAAACAAGCTTTCGACTCTATATCCTGGTCTTACCTAAAATATGCATTACAAAAATGGGGCTTTGGACCCAACTTCATGACATGGATAATGGAATTATACAATAATCCGAAGGCATGTGTCAAATATGCAGGCTTCAAGTCAGACCCATTTTCCATTGGCAGAGGCACAAGACAGGGATGCCCGCTTTCCCCTCTTTTGTTCGCCCTCCTGCGCATAAGATTAGGTCAGACCCCAAGATCTTAGGTATAGAGGTAGGGGGCCATAAGCATAAACTATGTATGTTCGCCGATGACATCCTCCTTTTTCTCGCGACCCCTCGGGTAACAGGCCCAAACCTAATGTCCCTACTAAAACATTATGCGTCTTTCTCAGGACTAGTTATAAACCCCAAAAAGAGCTTGGCTCTCAATATATCACTCTCAGCTTCAGACCTTAATGCAGCTAAGTCTGGTCTTCCCTTTCAATGGTCAGATAAAAACATTTCATACCTAGGAATCCGCCTTACGGCTTCTTTCACAGAGATATTTACAGCCAAATACCCCACCCTTCTAAAAGAGATATTGAATCTTTTAAAATCCTGGTCTCATTTACCTTTATCTTGGCTTGGAAGAATTAACGCAATCAAGATGTCAATTCTGCCTAAACTCCTTTACCTCTTTAGAGTTCTCCCAGCCCCAATCCCATCATACTACTTAAGGATTGTACAAAAAAGAGTTTCCAACTTTGTGTGGGGCTCCTCCAAACCAAGATTAAAACATCAAATCTTGCATCTCCCCAAAGTTAAAGGAGGACTGGGGCTACCCAACTTTTTGAACTATTATAGAGCTGCACAATTAGCCACGTTAGTAAAGTACCACACAACTAGGGGAACCTCTCCTCTGGGTTTCGATTGAAGCGGTGGAATGCGACCCCATCCCGATTTCCAACATTATGTGGATCCCATCCAAATCATGCAAACATATCCATAACCCCATTCTTAAGCACTCTCTTTCCCTATGGGACAATTTAAAGATAAAGAACTCCCTTTTATCCTCCCATGTTCCACTCTTATCATTCTATAAAAATCCATCGTTCTACCCTGCTTGGATCTACCCCAACACCTTTAAAGAATGGGTGAAAAAGGACTGTACATGCCTGTATAAATTCTTGGATTCCTCTACATTTAGGTCCTTTCCGGATATATGCGAAATCTATAACATACCACAATCTGAAATATTTAGATACCTCCAAATTAAAAACTTTTTCAAACCTTATGCAGACTCTATCCCCAGCCCTCCCCGACTATCTGCCTTTGAAAAGCTCTGCAAAAGCACTATGTAAACAAATGGGAACTAGACCTGGATATTGAACTAGATCCAGAAGACTGGAATCAAATATGGACCAAAATCAAATCTGCTTCAATAAATGTACTAGCTTGTGAAACTAACTATAAAGTTCTTACTAGATGGTACCTAGTTCCTACTAGGATTGCGAAATTTGTGCCACACTACCCTGAACATTGTTTCAGGGGCTGCTCATCTCCAGGAACATTCTTTCATATCTGGTGGTCGTGCCCTAAAGCACGGTTATTCTGGTCAGAAATTTTCAGAATAATCAGTCAACTATCGGGTAAGGGGATCCCATTGGACCCCAAAAGCGCATTATTAAACCTCAAACCCAAAAATGTCTCACATTAACAATTTAAACTATTAACACAGCTCTTTACAGCTGTGAAACAAACATTGGCAAAAGCATGGAAAACCCCTAATCTACCAATTAACGAAGTAACGAACAGAATGAACCTAGCTATGACTCACGCCAAAATGATGGCAATCGACATGGATGCGACCGCTGGATTCGAAAGAACCTGGAAACCGTGGTATGAATATGCAATACCCAATGAAATCAACGATATTGTATTATTACCATGGTAGCCCAGCCTGTTTAACAGTCTACCGCTTAGCGTATATTTGATATTGACAGCCAATTCCGGACCACTCCTGCAGACACCCCTTTCTCCCCTCCCCGCTTTCCTCCCCACCCTCCTCCCCCTGCCTTGGGCTCTGACTATGAACCTTGTTATTATACATGTTGTTAGCATTGTTATAAGGTTGATTTTGGTTGAAACACTTACGTTGACGCATCAGGACTTTTGCCTAAACCACAGCCCTAAAACCATCTGGGCTGGTTGGAAGAAACAAAGCATCTTAAAATAAACTCCAGAAAATTGGTCTCTTAGTTATAACCTTATCTATACTATTAATATGTCCATTGAAGCCACCAGACTCACCTGTTGTGAACTTACCACTTATGTAAACCAAGAAGTTATTCTGTGTCTGTAATTAACTTATTTTATTTTGTTGAATTGTACATTTCTCTATCACCTCAATAAAGATATATTGACAAGGAAAATACTACTAAACTCTCTCAATCATTGTTAACTATTTTAACCACTTAAGACCCGGACCATTATGCAGGTCTTTACCTGGCCAGTTTTTGCGATTCGGCACTGCGTCGCTTTAAGTGACAATTGCGCGGTCGTGCGACGTGGCTCCCAAACAAAATTGATGTCCTTTTTTCCCCCACAAATAGAGCTTTCTTTTGGTGGTATTTGATCATCTCTGCGGTTTTTAGTTTTTGCGCTATAAACAAAAATATAGCGACAATTTTGAAAAAAAAACAATATTTTTTACTTTTTGCTATAATAAATATCCCCAAAAAATATAAAAAAAACATTTTTTATCTCAGTTTAGGCCGATACGTATTCTTCTACCTATTTTTGGTAAAAAAAAAAATCGCAATAAGCTTTTATCGATTGGTTTGCGCAACATTTATAGCATTTACAAAATAGGGGATCGTTTTATGGCATTTTTATTAATATTTTTTTTTCTACTACTAATGGTGGCGATCAGCGATTTTTTTCATGACTGCGATATTATGGCGGACATATCGGACAATTTTGACACATTTTTGGGACCATTGTCATTTTCACAGCAAAAAATTCTATAAAAATGCATTGTTTACTGTGAAAATGACAATTGCAGTTTAGGAGTTAACCACTAGGGGGCGCTGAAGGGGTTATGTGTGACCTCAAATGTGTTTCTAACTGTAGGGGGGCGGGGCTGGACGTGTGATGTCACTGATCGCCTTTCCCTATAGGGAACAGACGATCACTGACATTGCCACTGTGAAGAACGTGGAAGGTGTGTTTACCTGTTCTTCAGCTCCTGTGACCGATCGCGTGTCCTGCGGCCGCGTCCACGGAGCTTCAGACCGGGTCGATGGCACGCGCGACTCACGGCTAGGCACTTAAAGGAGACGTACAGGTATGTGCCTGTGCCCAGCCGTGCCATTTTGCCAATGAAAATGTGCAGGAGGTGGTCCTTAAGTGGTTAAAAAAGTATACTGCTAGCATTAGTAAACCAATAGGAAGGTCTATTTTATTTACTTGTTTTCAACTTTTCCTTTTTTTACATTTCTTCAGTTGCTTTCTGGTTTCTGCCCTAAGCCAAAATTATGTCATACATCCCAGGAGTCTCCAGGGCCAGAGGCGTGCGCACAGGTTGTGCCGGGTGTGCCCAGGCACACCCTAATCATCCTGTGCAGCACAAATTCCCCCTACTACCCTGGCTCCCCCCTCCTTCCCTCTGCAGCATTTCCGACTTCCCTCCTCTCCTGCCAGCTGTTGCTGGGGGGATGTTTTAGGATAAGTGAGGGAAGGGGCTGGTAAATATGTATTTACCGGTCCCTTCCCTTGGCAAATGAACATGGTGAGTGATCAGTAGTGTGTATTTGAGCTTTCGGGGGCACACCCTAATTCAATAGGCTGCGCACACCTATGTCCGGGGCATTTTTTGTTCTTCTTTTATCTGGAGGAGGGGGCTATCTTAGCTAAACACACCCTCCTGTCTGCATTCCTAAAACTAAGGGCAGATGGATTCCAGGAAGTAAATAATACATGAATCATTTGCCCTTACTCAAGATGAGTACGGCTAGAAACATTGGGCCAGATTCTCGTAGATCTGCGTTATATTTGCGTAGCGTATCCCATTTACGCTACACCTACACAGCTTTTACGGGCAAGTGCTGTATTCTCAAAGCACTTGCTCCGTAATTTGAGGCGGCGTAGCCTAAATGGGCCAGCGTAAGGCCGCGTAATTCAAAGTAGGAAGGAGGTGGGCGTGTTGTATTTAAATTAAGCGCGCCCCCGCGCCAAACGAACTGCGCATTGCGCCGGCCGTAAACGTAGCCCACTGCACATGCTCCATAGTACGACGCAAATACATTGGTTTCGACACAGAAATCGACGGGAACGCCACCTAGCGGCCAGCGTAACATTACAACTTAGATCCGACGGTGTAAGTGACTTACGCCAGTCGGATCTAAGCAAAATCTATGCGTAACTGATTCTAAGAATCAGTCGCATAGATAGGAGGGCTCAGAAACAGAGATACGACGGTGTATCTGGAGATACACCGTCGTATCTCTTCTGAGAATCTGGCTTATAGCTCCCAAATGTCCCTGATTTCTAAGGGACTGTCCCTGATTTGAAGCAATGTCCCTCTGTCCCCCTCATATTGGTCTGATCTATATAGTTGTATATAGAAATGCACTTTTTATCTTTAAAAAGATGTTTCCGAGCGCTAAACTTTTTATCAAAATTCTAAATTGCTGCATTTGTACATTTTAAAAGCCAATATAAGGGAATAGTAGTAAAAAAAAAAAGTCCTTGTGGATTTAATTAACTTTTTTTGGTTAATTCTCCTTTAAGGGGGTGTGGCAGGGGGCGTGCCCTATGCCTGTATACTTTTGCTGATAGGTGTCCCTTATTCTCATCTCAAAAAGTTGGGAGGTGTGCATGTACTAGGTACATGATCTGGCAAAGAAAAGCGGCTTTGCCGTTGTGCATCCTCGTGATGCATGTTGCAAGCGATTAAAATGAAAAATATTTGTAACCGCTTGCCAAACTACCACCGTTGTTATACAGCGGCAGGTCGGCTCTCCTGTGCAAATCGGCGTAGCTGTATGGTGGCTCGTGGGTTGGGCAGACACGATGTCCACCGGCGACCCGTGATCACCTATTACTGAGGCAGAACGGGGGGAACTTCCTTTGTAAACAAGGAATTTCCCCATTCTGACAGGCAACACGACAGGGATCTACTGTTCCCAGTGATCGGGAACAGCGATCTCTGTCATGTTCCTGGCAGCCCACCCCCCCTACAGTTAGAACACACCTAGGGAGCACATTTAACCCCTTTGATCGCCCCCTAGTGTTAACCCCTTTCCTGTCAGTGACATTTACATAGTAATCAGTGTCAATGGTCCCAAACAATTTTCAAAAGTGTCCAATCTGTCTGCCACAATGTCGCAGTTTCTGATAAAAATCGCCGCCAATATTAGTGAAAAAATTAAGATAATAAAAATGTCATAAATCTATTTCAAAATTGCCACTCTTTGTTTATAGTGCAAAAACCAACCAAGGGACAGGCCAAGGGTCAGGGTCACAGGCAAACAGAAGTAGTCGGGGACAAGCCAAAATCGGTACACAGAGATTAACGTAGCACACGGCAAGCAGGAACACAAAGCTAACAAACAACGTTGATCAGCAAAGCAGACCTGCAGTGCACTAGTTATTATAGAGTTCATGGGATGGCCTGGGGTGGAGCCATACAGGGAGGAGAGATGATAAAGGCAGCCAGATAAGAGAGTCTGGCCTCTAATGAACACATGGAGAGAAAGGTAAGCTGCCAGACATTATTGCATATCCATGAAATGCCCATATTTTCTGAAAGCAGATACCCTGGAGAATAAAATTAGATGCCCAGGTCACCTTTATCTGAAAGCACTTTGCCAGCGCAGGGCTGGAGCAATAGTCGTGAGCTTGCTTATGCTTTAACCCCTTGCCTGCCATGCCGTTCATAAACGTACCTTGGTAGAAAGTGGTTAAGCAATTGGGACTTCGGGGGCCTTCACTTACAGCATGACATACAATAGCTTTTTAAATTATAATTGCACTAGTTTAGTACATTGTGGGAGGACAAAAGATTCTTTCTCTTTCTTTACCCAACAATCTAAACCAAGGAACAGTAGCTCCGTCTTTAGGGAAAGAATGGTAACAATTAGGAAGTCCCGGGAAAGCTTTCAGCTTCTGTTTATTCTCGGGAAAATGAGCTTCCTTAATGGCTTTCACTTTGCATCCATGGATTCCATTAGCGTTAGCTACCCTAGGAACTCCGCAACGGGCACTCCAAAACATATTTTCCTATTTAAAGTTGTAACCCATCAGCGGCAAATCCCCGGAGCAATTTGGTTAATGTTTCATTGGAGTCTTGTATGATTTAAACACATCATTATAATATGGCACCACACTTGACAGAGCTGAAAAAGATAAAAATATCATCTGACATTTTTTGGCACGGTTGTGGTGCACCACTCACACACCAAACCACACTACACTAGATTGAATACCAAGTGGTTCTAAAGGCTGAAGGTTTTTTACCTTCATACATTCTATGCATTAACATAAAGAGACTTCTGTGTGCAGCCCCCCATCTACAGGACCATCTGAATGCAAGGGCACTCCCCAGGGGACCCAGGTACATGGGGGCACCCACAATAATCTTGCATTACATAGTACTTGTCAACTGTCCCGGATTTGCTGGGACAGTCATGCTTTTTAGTTAACTGTCTCGATATGGTCGTGTCCCGGGAAGCGTCCCAGAACCTATACTGTGTCCTTCTGCAATCCCCCCTGTACTGTGCCCTTCTGAAACCCCCCCTGTACTGTGCCCTTCTGCATTCCCCCTGTGCTGTGCCCTTATGCAATCACCCCTGTACTCTGCATTCCCCCTGTACTGTGCCCTTTTGCAATCCCCCTGTACTGTGCCCTTCTGCAATCCCCCTGTACTGTGCCCTTCTGCAATCCCCCCTGTACTGTGCCCTTCTGCAACCCCCCCTGTACTGTGACCTTCTGCAATCCCCCTGTACTGTGCCCTTCTGCAACCCCCCCTGTACTGTGACCTTCTGCAATCCCCCCCTGTACTGTGCCCTTCTGCAACCCCCCTGTACTGTTCTCTTCTGCAACCCCCCCTGTACTGTTCTCTTCTGCAACCCCCCCTGTACTCTGCTCTTCTGCAGTCCCCCCTGTACTGTGCCCTTCTGCAATCCCCCTGTACTGTGCCCTTCTGCAATCCCCCCTGTACTGTGCCCTTCTGCAACCCCCCCCTGTACTGTGAACTTCTGCAATCCCCCCTGTACTGTGCCCTTCTGCAGTCCCCCCTGTACTGTGCCCTTCTGCAATCCCCCTGTACTGTGCCCTTCTGCAATCCCCCCTGTACTGTGCCCTTCTGCAACCCCCCTCTGTACTGTGACCTTCTGCAATCCCCCCTGTACTGTGCCCTTCTGCAACCCCCCCTGTACTGTTCTCTTCTGCAACCCCCCCTGTACTCTGCTCTTCTGCATCCCCCCCTGTACTGTGCCCTTTGTGTTGACTAGTCTTTGATTTATTGTTGACTAGTCTTTGATTTATGGAATGTTTTCCTTTTGTAAAATCGATTTTATTGAAAGTACTAATGAATATATGTTTAATTCTATCAACTATTTATACTTAATTTCTTGAGAGTAGGTGTGTGAATTGGAGCAAGCTGTTGCCCAGGGGCCCATAATGCTTTTAAGATGGGGGGGCTGAGCCCCCCCAATCCTTATCTGAGCCCCCTCCGATCCAGCAATGTTCACAATAGCCTTGGTTATATGGGGACTCCTCTCCCTCCACATTGGCTGAGACAGCAGTGGGAGCCTATGAGGAGAGAGCGGAAGGAACTGCGGCTCTATGTGTGTTATGGATGGCAAGTGACTTTCTCTGGGGTGCTGCTTGAGGGGAAGGAGCGTCAGCGGGGAGGCCAAACAGCAAAGGATCAGGAATGAAACAAGGAAAGACACTCCAGGTGAGTGAGTCTCTGGTTAATTCCCACACACACTAGTCAGGTGCTGGCCCAGCTTGCATGCTGTGTAACATAGAGAAATGATTACGGACTGCTGCACTTCCAAAAATGCTTTTGTTAAAGCTTCATATGACAAGTGGTTGAGAGATGGAGCATGGGACAAAGAGGTAGACGCTTTTTGCTCAAATGTTAGCGTTTATGCCTTGTTGACACGATCGGACTTTACGATGAAAAAAGTCGGTCGGAATATCTGATGAAAAATTCCGACTGTGTGTGGGCCCCATCCTTTGGAAATTCCGGCGGACCTAGAAAGAGATCATCGGAAATTACGTTCGTCCGACACATGCTTGGAAGCATTGAAGTACATTTTTCTCGGCTCGTCGTAGTGTTGTACGTCACCGCGTTCTTGACGGTCCTCCCCAGATGATGTCTCGGCTCTCCTCCCCTCCTCCCCAGATGATGTCTCGGCTCTCACCTCCTCCCCAGCTGATGTCTCGGCTCTCTCCTCCCCTCCTCCCTAGCTGATATCTTGGCTCTCTCCTCCCCAGCTGATATCTCGGCTCTCTATTCCCCTCCTCCCTAGCTGATGTCTCAGCTCTCTCCTCCTCTCCTCTCCTGCTTCCCAGATGATGTCTCAGCTCTCTCCTCCTCTCCTCCCCTCCTCCCCAGCTGATGTCTCCGCTCTCTCCTCCCCAGCTGATGTCTCGGCTCTCTCCTCCTCTCCTCCCCTCCTTCCCAGATGATGTCTCGGCTCTCTCCTCCTCTCCTCCCCTCCTATGCTCTAGTGTATGTTCTTTGTAAAAAAAAATATGCCTATACCTTATATCAGAGCACCGTGTGGCAGTCATGGGACTCCTCGCTGCTCTCCTCCTCAGGTATGTCTCAGCTCTCTCCTCCTCTCCATCCCCAGATGTCTCGGCAGTCTACTCCTCTCCTCCGCTCCTCCCCAGATGATGTCTTGGCTCTCTCCTCCCCAGCTGATGTCTCGGCTCTCTCCTCCCAAGCTGATGCCTCAGCTCTCTCCTCCTCCCCAGCTGATGTTTCAGCTCTCTCCTCCCCTCCTTCCCAGATGATGTCTCAGCTCTCTCCTCCTCTCCTTCAACCCCCCCAAGCTGATGTCTCAGCTCTCACCTCCCCATATGATGTCTCAGCTCTCTTAGTCGACTGGGAACCTGATGTAAGGCAAAATCTGATGGAGAACAGTTGTGATTGGGACTCCAATGTAAGAGGAGCTCTGATGGGTTTAAGTTTATATGGCATGTATTTGCTTTGTTTTACTGAACTTATTGTTACAAATCACATGATGCTGATTACAAAGCTAAAAGTAAAACATATTCATTTAAAGTGTTTGTAACCCTTAAAAAAAAACTGTATCACCTGCAATACCTGGTTGATCCTGTCTGGTTCTGCCCTCAACTCTGTAAACTGACAACGGTTTATCATGGCTGCTGAACCCTGACACTGTGGTCAGTTTACGTGCTACTGTCAGCCACAGCTCCCCTCTGTCTCTCCTCTGTCCTCAGTCCCCCCTCTCTCCCTGCCTGTCAACTCTTACCAGTGCTCACCCCCTCCCCTTCTGCTGCTGTAATAACTGTAAAGTACATGCAATCCCCTTTGTTATAAAACGTCCTATGTATGTTCTTTGTAAAAAAATATGCATATACCTTATATCAGAGAGCCGCTTGGCAGTCATGGGACTCCTCGCTGCTCTCCTCCTCTCCTCCCCTCCTCCGCAGCTTATGTCTCAGCTCTCTCCTCCTCTCCATCCCCAACTGATGTCTCGGCTCTTTATTCGTCTCCACCCCTCAATCCCCAGCTGATGTCTCGGCTCTATACTCCTCTCCTCCCCTAGTCCCCAGATGATGTCTCGGCTCTCTCCACCTCTCCTCCCCTAGTCCCCAGATGATGTCTCGGCTCTCTTCACCTCTCCTCCCCTCCTCCCAAGATGATGTCTCGGCTCTCTCCTCCTCGCCTCCCCTCCTCCCCAGCTGATGTCTCAGCTCTCTCCTCCTCTATTCCCAATCTCCCCAGATGATGTCTCGGCTCTCTCGTCCTCTCCTCCCCTCCTCCCCAGCTGATGTCTCGGCTCTCTCCTCCTCTCCTCCCCAGATGATGTTTCAGCTATCTCCTCCTCACCTCCCCAGCTGATGTCTCGGCTCTATCCTCCTCTATTCCCCTCCTCCCCAGATGATGTCTCAGCTCTCTCCTCCTCTCCTTCCCTCCTCCCCAGCTGATGTCTCGGCTCTCTCCTCCTCTACTCCCTTCCTCTCCAGATGATGTCTCGGCTCTCTCCTCCTCCCCAGCGGATGTCTCAGCTATCTCCTCCTCTCCTCCCCTCTTCCCCAGATGATGTCTCGGCTCTCTTGTCCTCTCCTCCCCTCCACCCCAGCTGATGTCTCGGTTCTCTACTCCTCTACTCCCCTCCACCCCAGATGATGTCTCGGCTCTCCCATCATCTCCTGCCCTCCTCCCCAGCTGATGTCTCCGCTCTCTACTCCTCTCTTTCTTCCCAGATGATGCCACGGCTCTCTCCTCCTCTCCTCCCCTCCTCCCCAGCTTATGTATTGGCTCTCTCCTCCTCCCCAGCTGATGTCTGGGCTCTCTCCTCCTCTCCTCCCCTCCTCCTGACTGACGTCCGTGAGAGATTCTCAGCTCCTCCCGCTGTAGCTGTCACATCAGAAGAGGGATCAGCGAGGAGTCACGTGAGCGTCGAGTGATGGGCAAATAAGGTAGTGATGGGCATATTTTTTGCAAAGAACATACACTGGAGCCTAGGATGTTTTCTAACAGAGGGGATAGTGTGTACTTTACAAAGTGGCTTTACAACCACTATAAGTAATTTTTTTTCCCATTCTTTTATAAAAACTGATTCTTTTCCACCCACGAATATTTGTAAAATATATGATGTGTTCCTCATTCTGAAATGTTCGAAGACCCTTGACCTAGATGGATGCTATCTTTAAATCCACAATATCCTCTGCATGGAAGATTATGTTTTCTCCCTTGGTGGGTTTTTTATGCGTTTTCTTCCATTGCCCATGCAGTTCATTTGCTTCCAACCAAATTGACTGTAACGTGTTTATGGGTGCTTGCATGGCTGTGTTTGGATATTATAAGTAAGCTCTCTTGAGACAAAGGCTGATGTGAATAATTTCAAGTAACCATGCGATAAGCTTTCATATATGTGGTAGACTAGACTTGCTAAGAAGTGAAATACAACTTTGTACTGTTTAGTAAACTAAAATAAATGCTTCTATGTGCTCTGTATTGCAGCCTTTCTTTGCCTTCTCAACATGGAGAAACCCTTGAAATAAATGTCTTGTTTCACGGAACCCCTGCTAAAAATTATCTACAACTCATGATACATTAGTGTGATGGTCAGCGAAAAGAATGCTCCTTGATCATTGGGAAGAATTCCCCCCTTACAGATACAGCGCCTTGCAAAAGTATTCACCTGGCTTGTTACCTATTGTTTTTACATTACAGCCTTTAGTTCAATGTTTTTTTTAAATCTGAATTATATGTGTAGCGCTACCCCCGAAGGAGCCGCTGGTTGATTTTGGGATCTACTCTCTTTAGCTTAGCTCACCCCTGTTTAATCAGCTCGAACCCGCCCTTGACACATCAGAAGTCTGGTAGTGGGATATTGTGACCCCTACTGGGTTGGAGTCACAATAACAGACATGCAGTATACAATAGCAATATGACAATAAATTACCTGCTGCGGTATTACGACCCCTACAGGTGAGAAAAAGAAATACACTCCACACAGTAAGTATGATTGACTGTAAAGGGGTATGTTTACTGTAGGGCACTTAGAAATGACAAGCATAAGGTTTAAATACAACAACAGTCAATCAACAGTAACCCAAACTGATTTGCAAGGGCCCTTGCAAGAATCAGTAATTAATGTAAGTTAACAAGAATTGTATACCTAAGAGTGGTACCACCTGCCTAAACTCAAGATCAGTCTCTACTCGCGAGCGTCCCTAGCGGACAGTCCTGTAGACTAGTCAATGTTCAACTTAGCGGCCGGTAGGTACACTTTAAATTGTAATCCACGGGTAACGGTTATAGGAAAGAAATCATGCAACAGAACGTCTATGGCAGTAGATCGTGGCGGTGTTGATTGCTCGTCAGCATCAGTCACCACTATGAACACCGAGACAGTTAACTAGGCCTCCGAGTTTCCTAGCTACAGGCCAGACGTGTGTCCGCAGCTGGTAAATAGAGCCTGGGTGTCTATGATAACCAGGTAGTCAAAGGTTGAGCAAGTGCTCTCTCACCCAACAGGCCGATCCACCTGATTCCTCCTCAAGAAGAAGAAAAGGGAACCCGCTGCTCAGGTGTTGCTCCAGAACACACAGGATCCCGGCCGAGGCGGGTTCCACAGCTACGGTTATCAGCTGGACAGCCTCTTCAATCTTCCGGCAATACTGGCTTGGAGTTGAGGTCTTGCTTCCATCTTTATGGCAGGTTCTTCCCCAAATCTAGGCCCAGGCTTCTGGCCTAAGACACGGCAGTCTTCGTCAACCGCTCCGCACAGGAGAGAAGGCGGGTCCCAGAGAGCGAAAAAGGCGCCACTCCCCTTCCCTAAATAATCTCCTTCACCAGTCTAGCGAGACGTCACATCCTCCTGAGGGCAAAGCATTGCGGCAAATGTAGTCCGTCTCTCTCTAGAGTCTATGGAGTCCATATCTCCGCTACTTGTAGTCCCGCAATGCATAACTTTTAAACTATCTCTAACATATTTACAAATGGGAATGTAAGTCCAGCAGGGATGACCTGTCGTAAGGCTTTGACAGGACGACCCCGCTACATATGTGATGGATCAGAACACAATAGTCTAAGTTGGTGAAGTAAAATTTGAAAAATATATACATAAATTATTTTTCAGAGATAAAAAAATGATAATTGGCATGTGTGTATGTATTCACCCCCTTTGTTATGAAGGCCATAAAAAGCTCTGGTGCAACCAATTACCTTTAGAAGTCACATAATTAGTGAAATGATGTCCACCTGTGTGCAATCTCAGGCCCCGTACACACGGCAGAGAACCTCGACGGGCGGAACACATCGAGGTTCTCGGCCGGCCGTCAGATTCGGCGACCAGCCCGTCGGGAAAGGCAACCAGCCATTCATCCCGACGGGGACGTCGAGCAAATAGAGAACCTGCTCTCTATTTCGGCTCGATGGCATTCCCGACGGGATGCTCGCCGAATCCGTACACACGGCCGAGGTTCTCGGCAGAATCAGGATGCCAGCGAGGTTCTCGCTGGTTTCTGCCGAGAACCTCGGCCGTGTGTACGGGGGTTAAGTGTCACATGACCTGTCATTACATAGATACACCTTTCTGAAAGGCCCCAGAGGCTGCAACACCTAAGCAAGAGGCACCACTAAGCAAACACTGCCATGAAGACCAAGGAACTCTCCAAACAAGTAAGGGACAATGTTGTTGAGAAATACAAGTCAGGGTTAAGTTATAAAAAAATATCCAAATCTTTGATGATCCCTAGGAGCCCCATCATATCTATTATAACCAAACGGAAAGAACATGGCACAACAGCAAACCTGCCAAGAGACGGCCGCACATCAAAACTCACAGACCGGGCAAGGAGGGCATTAATCAGAGAGGCAGCACAGAGACCTAAGGTAAGCAGAGACTGGAGTATCTGTACATAGGACGACAATAAGCCGTACGCCCCGTAGAGTTGGGCTTTATGGCTGAGTGGCCAGAAGAAGTCATTACTTTCAGCAAAAAACAAAATTGCACGTTTTGAGTTTGCGAAAAAAGGCAAATCATTTTCTGGTCTCAGGGAACTTCTGCTAAAATTACTATATCTACGACTCATAATACATTAGTGTGATGGTGAGTGGGAAGAATGCTCCTTAAACTTGTGGTCATTGGGAAGAATTAATCACTTACACATAGCGAAAAAGATCAATGGTGTCAGTGAGAACTTATCTGCCAATATTGCTCATTGCTCAAGGAACCCTAGCAACCTCTGGAGGAACCCTTGTCGAAAAACCCTGCTGTAGAATATTGTATTATTCTTATTGGTATGTATTGGTATGTCTTTTACGCTTTTTTCTTCTCTGTCCCCCCATACTCCTCCATTTTACCACCACTCCATTCCTGAAGAACAGTTCATTCACCCAATGAGTACTGATACTGTTATAATGTGTACATGAGTCCCTGTTGTCATTGAAGTTCTTATGCTTACAATACTACCTGTCTGTGTTTGTATTTCTCTGAATATGCTGTTATGAACCAACATACACAATATTATCAAAAGTATTGGGACACATGCCTTTACATTCACATGAACTCAAATGGCATCCCAGTCTTAGTCCGTAGGGTTCAATATTGAGTTGGCCCACCTTTGCAGCTATAACAGCTTCAACTCTTCTGGGAAGGCCGTCCACAAGGTTTAGGAGTGTCTATGGGAATGTGTGACCATTCTTCCAGAAGAGCATTTGTGAGGTCAGGCACTGATGTTGGATCAGAAGGCCTGGCTCGCAGTCTCCATCCTAATTCATATTATCAAATTCTACCAGATAATTCACATTATCAGGTTGAGGTCAGGACTTTGTGCAGGCCAGTCATGTTCCTCCACCCCAAACTCGCTCATCCATGTCTTTATGGACCTTGCTTTGTGCACTGGTCCAAATCATTTGGTGGAGGGGGGATTATGGTTTGAGGTTGTTCTTCAGGGGTTGGGCTTGGCCCCTTAGTTCCTGTAAAGGGAACTCTTAAGGCATCAGCAGACCAAGACATTTTTGACAATTTAATGCTCCCAACTTTGTGGGAACAGTTTGGGGACGGCCCCTTCCTGTTCCAACTTGACTGAGCACCAGTGTACAAAGCAAGGACCCTAAAGACATGGATGAGCGAGTTTGGGGTGAAGGAACTTGACTTGACCTAGAACACCTTTGGGATGAATAATTAGAGCAGAGACTGCGAGCCAGGCCTTCTCGTCCGATATTAGTGCCTGACCATACAAATGTGCTGCTAGAAGAATGGTCAAGCATTTCCATAGACCATTGTTTTACAACTTTTTTTCATTTAAGGCACCCTTTAAAATGATGCATCATTTTGAGGCACCCCATTCTGAACTATAAAAAACTAATATTTTTACATATCGCAGCACATCCACACAAATACTGTATAGAGGTCGACCGATATATCGGCAGGTCGATATATCGGCCGATATTTGGCCGTTTTGGAGAAATCGACATTGGCCGAGTTTCATCCAAATCGGGCCGATATTTTACAATTCCCGGTAGCGATGCCACGGCTCCGGAGCTAGGCCGGAGCCGCGGCCTTTCCTGATGCTGTGACCGTGGCAGCAATCCGCGGATTCGGCCTAGCTCCGGAGCCATCTTGGTACACCCAGCGCGGCGTCCCTCCTCTGTTTAGGCCCACAGAGGAGGAGGGGCCCGTGCTCGTGGGACACACACCGCTCTGGTGTCTGTACTACGGGGGGCAGGGGGGGTGTCTATACTGGAGGGAGAGGGGGTCTGTACTGAGAGGGGGTGACACCATTTTTTTGCACCAGTGCCACCTGCCAGTGCCAATTAGTGCCACTTGCCATCCAGTGCCATCTGCCAGTAACAATACCAGTGCCACCATCCAGTGCCAATTAGTGCCACCTGCCATCCGCCAATGCCACCTGCCAGTGCCAATACCAGTGCCACCATCCAGTGCCAATTAGTGCCGCCTTCCATCCAGTGCCATCCGCCAATGCCACCTGCCAGTTCCAATACCAGTGCCACCATCCAGTGCCAATTAGTGCCACCATCCATGCAGTGCCATCCGCCAATGCCACCTGCCAGTGCCAATACCAGTGGCACCGTCCAGTGCCAGTAAGTGCCACCTTCCATCCAGTGCCACCTGCCAGTGCGATCCAGTGCCACCTATCAGTGCCAACTAAAGCCATAAGTGCCACCTGCCAATGCCAACCAGTGCTAACTATTGCCACCCAGTGCCACTTGCCAGTGCCATCTGCCAATCAGTGCCACCTGCTAGTACCATCTTTCAGTGCCATCCAGTGCAACCTGCCAGTGCCAATAAGTGCCTTATTAATCGAAAAATATGTAGAAGAATAAGTATCGGTCTAAACTGAGGAAAAAAAATGTTTTTTTTTTATATATTTTTAGGGAATATTTATTATAGCAAAATATTCATTTTTTTTCAAAATTGTCGCTCTATTTTTGTTTATAGCGCAAAAAATAAAAACCGCAGAGGTGATCAAATACCACCAAAAGAAAACTCTATTTGTGGGGAAAAAAGGACGCCAATTTTGTTTGGGCACTGCGTCGCACGACTGCGCAATTGTCAAGCCCCGTACACACGGCCGAGGTTCTCGGCAGAAACCAGCGAGAACCTCGCTGGGAGCCGCATTCTGCCAAGAACCTCGGCCGTGTGTACGCTCTCGGCGAGCCCCGCCCGTCGGGAAACCGGTAGAGCAAATAGAGAACAGGTTCTCTATTTGCTCGACGGCCCGTCGGGATGAATGGCTGGTTGCCTTTCCCGACGGGCGGGTCGCCGATTCTGACGGCCGGCAGAGAACCTCGACGGGCGTAACGATATGTTCCCGCCCGTCGAGGTTCTCTGCCGTGTGTACGGGGCCTCAGTTAAAGCAAGGCAGTACCGAATCGCAAAAAATGACCCGGTCATTGACCAGCAATATGGTCCGGGGCTGAAGTGGTTATGAAAGGCCTGGATTCTTTCCTAAATGTACATAATATAACTGGGTACTAACATTTGTAGGTAAAGTTGATCCAGGGAAAATCAGATTGCCTCTCGGGGGATCAGGAAGGAATTTTTTCTCCTGCTGTAGCAAATTGGATAATGCTCTGCTGGGGTTTTTCGCCTTCCTCTGGATCAACTGTGGGTATAGAATTGGGTACATGGGATTGTACGATATTTTTCATTTTATTTACTTTATGGTTGAACTAGATGGACTTGTGTCTTTTTTGAACCTGACTAACTATGTAACTAGAGGGTGCCATTAAAGTTCATTGTTCCAATACTTTTGATAATATAGGCCCGGATTCACGTAAGACTAACGCCGACGTATCTAGAGATACGCTGTCGTAAGTACAAATGTGCGCCATCGCATCTATGCGCCGATTACCCAAGCTAGATACGTTGTAAAAATAGGCTTCCTCCGCCCGATGTAACTTGCCTACGCCGGCGTATCGTGGGCGCATAGTTACGCTGGACGCATTCGGCGTTCCCATGTTAAATATGCAAATGCGTAAGCTTTGCCGATTCACGAATGTAGATACGGCCGGCGCATGTTTTAAGCGATTTGCATAAGGGTTACGTCCGGCGTAAAGTCATTCCTCATATAGGAGGCGCAACCCATGCAAAGGTATGGACCACAGAACGGACACCGTCAAATTTTACGTCGTTCACGTAGTACGTGAATAGGGCTGGGCGTTCACGTCGTAGGCAGTGTTTTGACGTATCTTAGGCAGCTATTTCGGCGTGACTGTGAGCATGCGCACTGGGATGCGTCCAAGAGACGACGCATGCGCAGTTCGCTTTTTGAAGCTCAGCCCATCATTTGCATGGGGTCACGCTTCATTTTAATAAATCACGCCCACTTACAGCCCACTTCCACTTACTTTGACTTACGCCGACAACTATACACTACGCCGGCGCAAAGTTGGGAGCATTTTCTTTGTGAATACCATGCTTGCCTCTCAACGCTGCGCCGGCGTAGCGTAAAGAAGATACGCTACGCCCGCACAAAGATGCGCCGAGGTACGTGAATCTACAAACAGAAAAGAAAGACCGCCGCTCCAGGCAGGTGCACCTCGGTGATAGGTCTTCACTCAAAAACAGATGGGTGCAGGCAAAGCACAAGGCATAAGGCAAAAAAGAAAGAAAAGGTATATGGACAGCCGCACTCCAATGGATGTTTAAATACTAGTAGATGGCCTTTTAATAAGGTAAAATAAAAACACTACAAAAACAAAAACAGCAAATGGTGGGGTGGTACATTTGACGCGTTTCACATTGATAGACAATGCTTAGTCATAGCTAAGTACGTGAATCTACCCCAATCTGCAACGATTTTGGATGTATTATTGACTTTTTTCCCAAAAAAGCTCTTCAAACAGTAAAAAAAAACAAGCCACAGCTGGCAACATAAACCTTACAATTTGTATTCAGTTAAACCATCAAAGAAAAAACCCATAAAATGTCAATGATGGCATAGAAGCAAAACCACTGCTGATAGATACAATAGAAAGAAGAACATGATGTTATACTGTGCATCCGACTAGTAACTAGACGGAAGATTCTTGATATCAGTTAGTATCCCGTTTCCACGACAACAAAGCTTTTGTAACTTCACCCCCTCAATATTCTAGCAGATTGGTAGGAATGTAAAGCAACCACAAAGTAAGTACGCCTGGTGGAGAATAAGATTTACATGTGAATGAGATGCACCGTAGGTGGAAGAAAACCTTCTTGCAAATCACGCGCTTCTGAAATTGACTTAAAAGACTAATACATAACACAAACCCACACAGACCATCCAGCCGCTTACACAATCTGATTATCCAACATCATGCGCGCTAAAGATATTACTGGAGCCACTACAGAAGAAAATAATAAGGAGTAAGTGACTCCGCAATCAATACGGAACTATGAAATGACTTGTTACGGCTCTAGCTGTTATGGATACTGACTGAAGGTCAGATAGAAGTTAAAATAATTACAGGTCATCAGTATTCTGGTGGAAAGTTATTTGCCTGTGGACTCATGCACCCAGAGGCGGCTCTAGGCTTTGTGAGGCCTTAGGCAAAACTTGACATGATGGGAAAACACACCCATGATGGGAAAAATAATTCAAGGTCAAGAGCCTCTTACCCACAACCCTGGCCGGTGGTTGTGGGGGTCTGCGGGCAGGGGGCTTATCAGAACCTGGAAGCCCCCTTCAACAAGGCGGTCCCTAAATCCTGCTTTAATAACTAAGGGGCGGGGGCCACCTGACGAACCCGCTCCTTGTGACGACATTGACTGAGGGCATACTGGGTCATTGACATCACATGGGGTGGTGTCACTAATATTCACTTGTTGTTAGGGACACTGGCGGGCCCCGCTCCTGAGTCAGGGCTCTTAATGCTGCCTGAGCACAGCAGCATTAAGGTCGCCTGTCCCTCAAAACTGGGGTAATGCATTGGGCAAGTTAGGTGGCCGCGGGGCCCCTGTGAGTGCGAGGCCTTAGACGACAGCCTAATTTGCCTAATTGGACGTTTACCTCTGGTGCATGAGGCTCTGGCATTTTGGTGAGGGTGGAAGGCAAAGTCCCAGAGGCAGCCTGTAAACCTCTATGAGAGTCTGCCAGCTGCTTTGGTTGAACGGGGCTGGAGAAGGGTGACCACGTGTCCCAGATTGCCCGGGACAGTCCTGCATTTTGCAGGTCTGTCCTGGGCACCTTCATTTCAGGACAATACAGTGTCCCGGAATAAAACTGACACAGCCACCCCCCAAGTCAATCTGATGCCCACAAAAAAGGCTGCCACATCACTGCTTTTCTCACTGAAGGAGCACAATCCTGCCCCCTGCTTGTGATTGGAGAAATCATAAATCCCGCCTCTTGTGTCCAATCACTGTGCTGCGATTCGTTACAGCACAAGCTGATTTTTGGGAAGGGGGAGTGTCCCTGAATGGTAGTTTGGAAATGTGGTCACCCTAGGCTGGAATGGTGCACCAAACGATACTAGAGGGAGGTATGGAGCATTCGTCCATGGTCATATATTACCCTAAACGTTAGTACCACTTAGTGCACCATCCAGCTACAGCAGCGGTCAGCCTCTCGTAGACTTTTACAGGCTACCAGCAACAGGGCTCGACCTAAAGAGGGTGGCCGCTGGTGCTAAAAAAAAATTCGGGGGTACAAACAAACTGAAAAAACCCCATCAATTGCAGCCACTGTGCCCATCAAACGCAGCAACTATGCCTATCAAATGCAGCCACTGTGCCCATCAAATGCAGCCACTGTGCCCATCAAATGCAGCCACTGTGCCCATCAAATGCAGCCACTGTGCCCATCAAATTCAGCCACTGTGCCCATCAAATGCAGCCACTGTGCCCATCAAATGCAGCCACTGTGCCCATCAAATGCAGCCACTGTGCCCATCAAACGCAGCCACTGTGCCCATCAAACGCAGCCACTGTGCCCATCAAACGCAGCCACTGTGCCCATCAAACGCAGCCACTGTGCCTATCAAACGCTGCCACTGTGTCCTCAAGTGCAGCCACTGTGTCCTCAAGTGCAGCCACTGTGTCCTCAAGTGCAGCCACTGTGTCCTCAAGTGCAGCCACTGTGTCCTCAAGTGCAGCCACTGTGTCCTCAAGTGCAGCCACTGTGCCATCAAAAGCAGGCACTGTGCCATCAAAATGCAGCCACTGTGCCCATCATGCACAGCCACTGTGCCCATAAAACGCAGCCACTGTGCCCATCAATCGCAGCCACTGTGCCCATCAATCGCAGCCACTGTGCCCATCAATCGCAGCCACTGTGCCCATCAATTGTTGCCAGTGTGCCCATCAATTGCGGCTACTGTGCCCCATCAAATGCTGCCAGTGTGCCCATCAATTGCCACTAGAGTGCCCATCAATTGCCGCTACTGTGTCCATCAATTGCTGCCAGCGTGCCCATCAATTGCTGCAAACGTGCCCATCAAATGACGCTACTGTGCCCCATCAAATGCTACCAGTCTGCCCATCAATTGCCACTAGTGTGCCCATCAATTGCTGCTAGTGTGCCCATTAATTGCCAGTACTGTGCACCATCAAATGCTGCTAGTGTGCCCATCAATTGCCACTACTGTGCCCATCATTCGCTGCCAGTGTGCCCATCATTTGCCGTAACTGGGCCACATAAAATGCTGCCAGTGTGCATCCCCCCTCCGTCCGTCACCTACCTGTCTCGGCGGGGCAGCTGGTCATGGCGGCGGTGTCCTCCACACTCCTCAATATCTTCTTCCCGTCCTCTGGTAGGCATCCAATCACAGCGCCTGTCGTTTCAGCCAATCAGGTAACAGACCAGAGCACCTGATTGGCTGAAAGGTGTTTCAGTGTTAGGAAAGCGAATATTCATTCGCTTTCCTAACACAACCTTTTTGGAAGCATATTAGAGCCTATGGCTCTAATCAAGTGCTTCCAAAACATACCCCGCCTCTGTAATTCAGGTGCCGGTGCCCAAAAAGGGGTTGAGCACCTGAATAGGGGGCGGAAGCGGCGACCATAGATAGATTCATGCAATGTATGAATCTATCTATGGTGAGAGAGAAGTGACAGGAGAGAGTAGGCAGCGCCTGTGCTCCCCTTATGGATGCACCGCCACTGGGAACCACATTAGTGTAGGGTGGAACCATGAAATATCAAATATTTTGCATCTTCATTATTTCTTATTTGTTTGGTAGAGCAGTGACTAGGACTTGATTTTTCAATCCCAATGGTCAGGCCTTTTTTTCTCAGAGATTTGATGCAGGAACCCCCCCTTTCTGAGTCAATTCTTGTCTCCGCCCCCTATTTATCTCCGGGGACCGTTTCTTGATTCCAAGTCCCACCCACCTCTCAGTGCCTCTCCTTTCAGAGAATACAGAGCCAATTATAATTTTGTGGTGCCAAGTCATATGTATGAAATTTGGTAATATTAACAAGAAAAGACGTAAAATAGACCCCTTTACTTAACAGCAGATCCTATCCAGCAACAATTGGCCCAGAAACATAAGTCCCCCTCCAGAAAACCAGCAACAATAGACCTCCCTAGTTACAGTAAACAACCATGCTAAAAAAGATCCCCCCCCCAGCATCAATAGACCCACCAGCATGCCCCAGCACCCCTTACTTACCATTACATACAGTACCATTGAGTACTGAAGGCAGAGGCGGCTCTTTAATTAGGCAAATTAGGCGGTCGCCTAAGGCCTCGCACTCACAGGGGCCTCACGGCCACCTAACTTACCCAATGCATTACCCCTGTTTTGAGGGACAGGAGACCTTAAGGGCTCTTTCACACGGGGCAGATCAGTAATGATCCGCCCTGTGCACCTCCGTTTGCTCAGCGGGGATCGCTCCGTTGATCCCCGCTGAGCCGGCGGAAGAGAGAGCGGTCCCCGTACACTGTGCAAGGACCGCCCTGTCTTTTCTCCGCTCTCCCCTATGGGGGGATCGGATGAACACAGACCGCCTGTCCTTGTTCATCCAATCCGATCCGCCAGACGGAAGGAAAAGTAGGTTTTTCCTCTGTCATACTTTGGCGGATCGGAGCGGATGTCACGAAGCGTCATTCAGGTCCGCCTAAAAACCTGTCAGGCGGACCTGAACGGACGCTCCGTGTGAAAGAGCCCTAACGCTGGTGTGCTCAGGTAGCGTTAAGAGCCCTGACTCAGGAGCGGGGCCACCAGCGTCCCTAACAACCAGTGAATATCGGTGACACCACCCCTTGTGACGTCAATGACCCAGCATGCCCTCAGTCAATGACATCACAAGGGGGTGGGTTCAACAGGTGACATCTCGGGTGGTCCCCGCCCCTTAGTTATTAAAGAACAGGTTCCGGAGGCCACCTTCACCCCCGGCACGCAGACCCCCACAATCACCGGCCAGGGTTGTGGGGAAGAAGCTCTTGTCCTTGAATTATTTTTCCCATCATGGGCGTGAGTGGGGCCCCATGTCAAGTTTTGCCTAAGGCCTCACAAATCCTAGAGCCGCCTCTGACTGAAGGTTCTGGAACTGCATACCCCCACGTTCCATCTGAAAAAATGCCCTGCCAATGGTATGTCAGAACTCTTGATGTTGAGATTGGTGTGGAGGAATGCGGGGGGTGGTAGGAACATCAATGGGGTCTTCAGATGGTCACTCTCCTTCATTGAAATATTGTTTCTGCAGTACATCTCCAGAGGGCGGAACGGCAATACCTGACGCATATTACTCTTGGGAAAATGTTTCTTTGTGTCAACCTCACTCAGGAGGGCTCAAGGATCCATCAAGCTAAATAAATCAAAGATCCACCTCTAGTCACAATAAACCTGTACTGCATCAGAAAACACGGCAAACCCTATTAAAGTCTATGGGAGCCAAACAGTAAAAATATAAAGGGCCAGATTCACGTACCTAGCGGCGTAGCGTATCCTATTTACACTACGCCGCCGCAACTTACAGGAGCAAGTGCCGTATTCTCCAAGCACTTGCTCTGTAATTTGTGGCGGCATAGTGTAAATGGCCCGGCGCATTCCCCGCGTAATTCAAAGGGGGCGGCTTGTTTTAAAATTAAGTGCCCCCCCGCGCTGAACGAATTGTGCCGGCCGTAAACGTAGCCCAGTGCGCATGCTCCATAGTATGCCGCAAATACATTGGTTTCGACGTGAACGTAATTAACGCACAGCCCTATTCGTGGCGAGTTACGTAAATGACGGAAAAACATGACGCTGTCCCGACGTCCATACTTAACATGGCGTACGCTGGACCTACGTAAGGTTAGCCCTCATATAGCAGGGGTAACCTTACGCTTACGGAATGAACCGTGACAACCAGAGACTTTGGAAGGATGAGAGATACTCATGTGCCAGCGGCACTAATAACTCCTGTGCCCTTTTGGGCGTAGGGTGGCTAATAATATCTTAAATTCTATGAGATGGGACATTACTGATAAATCATGTATGGCAGGATATCTTGAAATATTAAAAGTTGTTGGCTATTTCTGAACCGCAACCGGTCAATAAGAGTGCTCATTCCTGTGTAATAAGCTGTTGAAATGCTAAGTGAAGCCGGGCTTGTGAAATACCTTTCCATTGTGTTCTGCAGGTGAATAGATGTTGTCAGAGATGGAATCTCGGGGAGATAATTACCTAAATGTCTTTTAGACTGTGATTGAGGTTCATTGTATGTGTCAAGCTTTGCGGTGCCGAAATGTCTAGCTACTGATTAGATAATGAGCTCAACTGAATGTCATTAGCAAAGGAATGTGTGGGTGGAGAGTTCATTGTTTCTGTGATTAACTTTAACAAGCTGTACTGTATATAAGCAAGCAAAGATACCAATAAAGAGTTCATTCTTTTTTTGAAACCAGAAAGAACGCAGCTTGTGTCTCGTCCTTATTCTGGGAAATGGAATGGGTCGGGTCTGCCGGATTGTGGATTGTGGAGTGTCGGAAGCTGTCGTGGTAGGATGGAAGGTCGTAAACGGTGGTGACCGTTACAGATGACTAAGTGAAATGAACAATATCAAGCAGCTATTTTTATATTGGTAGTATGAGGATGTGTCATGGTTCATTGTCTGGTTTAATTACACAGCCGGGCTTATTGACAATGACGCTGTAAAAAGAAACCTTAAGTGCCCAGAGAAAAGACTTTCAGGGACGTAAAAATGTCACAACGCTCCGAGAGCAGAATACCGGTTGGTTACCATGGTTTAATGCGCCACGCTCCTCGCCTTCATGAATAGGCATCAGCTGAATGGACAAGTAGCACAAGACTAAAAGCCACAGGCCTTGCTGCATAATTTACATTTATTAAAAAACCTTTTCAGCTCATTTTTAACTCTGCAATGCAAATGTGTAACGAAATGTCGTAAGACGTAATTTTCAATCAATACAAGCCCAATAGGTGTTTGTTTTTGAACTCCAGCCGAGCAGATCAATATTCAGTGACTGCTTTTGATTTTGTTACTCCTTCCAGACTACATCAGGACTGATTAACATAGAAGGGTCTATACCCTACCTAATGCTGTGATTGGCAGTGGCCGTCCATCCATTAGGGGCGCCGCCCCCTCTATCCGTCAGCCACCACATCCTAATTAATGTTCTTTGATCCATGGCTGATCTCTTTCTGAGATTTGGTGTTTACAAGTTAATAACAGTTTTTTTTTTTTTGCTGGAAAATTACTTAGAACCCCAAACATTAAGGCCCGGATTTACATACGCTACAGCGGCATAAATATGTGCCAATGTATCTCTTATACGCTACTCCGACGCAGCGCGGAGAGGCAATCATGGAATTCACAAACAAATGCTCCCAACTCTGCGCCGGCGTAGTGTATATTTCGTAGGCGTAAGCCGGCATAGGTGGAAGTGGGCTGGAAGTGGGCGTGATCCATGTTAATGAAGCGTGACCCCATGCAAATGATGGGCCGAGCGCCAGACAAGTCATTAAAATGAACTGCGCATGTGTCGGGACATGGACGTATCCCCGTGCACATGCGTACAACCATGTCGGACCAACTGCTTAAGATATGCCAGATCACTGTGTACGCCGTGAATGTAACCTACGCCCAGCCAGACCCACGTACAATACGTAGGCATGTGTTCCCTGGTCCATACCTTTGAATGGCTTGCGCCTCATCTATGGGGAATAACTTTACACCGAATGTAAAGCTTACGCAAACAGCTTAAATCATGCGTTGGGCGCAAGTACGTTCGTGAAACAGCACAGATACGACGGCGCATATTTGTACTTACGCGGCGTATCTGGAGATAGGTCGGCGTACTAGCCAAAAAAAAAAGCCCACATCACATACAAACCGCCCCCTCTCCCCGGTTCCCAGCCTTGGACTTTCGGCTGAAGCCCCTGGTCTTTTTGCCACCTAGCAACGCCCCTGACCACCAGTGTGGTGATCTCATTCCCAGGCACAAGGGAGAGCAGGCCTTCCACTTGTCCACAAACATGCCGGAAAAAGTGAAAGTCACGTGAACCCTGTTGTTTTGCCATACAAAGCTTTCACATTCCAATTTTGATGGATTACATCACATTTACAGCTGGGTTCAGTTCTTTTATTTTACTTTTGCCATTTTTTAAACATCTACATAGCTGGCACTGCAGGACTTTTTACTACACAGTGGATTATTGCCTTAGGCAAGCATTCACCTTCAGTCAACCATGACCAGGTGCTAAGAGTCCGAATGAATAAACTGCCGGGATTAAATGTGGATAGGGCTCTTAGGTAAAGCAGCTGAATCAACACAGTGAAAGTCTTAGTCAAGGTCAAAATCACCAGGAGAGGCTCGGTTTTCAGAGGAGGTCAAATGATTGGTAAACCCTTATGCCGCGTACACACGATCGTTTTTTGTGATGAAAAAAAAAAACGACGTTTTCTGTGAAGTAAAAAACGACGTTTTTGAAACGTCACTTTCAAAGACGATGTTGCATACACACCATCGTTTTTTCACAAAAAGCGAGGTTACGTTCACCACTCTTTTCCATTGAAGCTCGCTTCATAACTAGCTTCTGGGCATGCGCGGGTTGAAAAACGTCGTTTTAAACGACGTTTTTGCTACACACGGTGACTTTTTGTGAAACAAAAAACGACGTTTTGAAAAACGACACAAAAAATTCAAGCATGTTGGAATTTTTTTTTGGTCGTTTTTTTGAAGACAAAAAACGACGTTTTGCCCACACACGATCAATTTAAATGACGTTTTAAAAAACAAAGTTTTTTTTCATCGCAAAAAACGACCGTGTGTACGCGGCATTAGAATCGTTTTTCGGATGAACAGCAATAGAATTAATAACATCTGTAATTTAATTTGACACAGATTTCTAGTAGGTTCAAAATGTTGCCTTCTAAATGGTATGATTATATATTTTAGCTCCATATTGAATTTCCTTCAATTGTTTCCTTTATCTAAAGATGTACTGTACATACAGATGCGATATGTTGTCACTTGCATCCTGTTAGGAGCTGTTGGGAGGTCCGCCGAAAAAAAATATTAAAAGCCAGCTGCAACACCTAAGCAAGGGGCACCACTAACCAAACACTGCCATGAAGACCAAGGAACTCTCCAAACAAGTAAGGGACAATGTTGTTGTGAAGTACAAGTCAGGGTTGGGTTATAAAAAAATATCCAAACCTTTGATGATCCATAGGAGCCCCATCAAATCTATCATAACCAAATGGAAAGAATACGGCACAACAGCAAACCTGCCAAGAGACGGCGGCACACCAAAACTCATGGACTGGGCAAGGAGGGCATTAATCAGAGAGGAGCACAGAGACCTAAGGTAACCCTGGAGGAGCTGCAGAGTTCCACAGCAGAGACTGGAGTATCTGTACATAGGACGACAATAAGCCGTACGCTCCATAGAGTTGGGCTTTATGGCAGAGTGGCTTTCAGCAAAAAACAAAATGGCACGTTTTGAGTTTGCGGAAAGGAATGTGGGAGACTCCCAAAATGTATGGAGGAAGGTGCTGTGGTCTGATGAGACCAGAATTTAACTTTTTGGCCAGCAAAGAAAAGCTATGTCTGGCGCAAACCCAACATATCACATCACCCAAAGAACATCACTGTGAAACATGGTGGTGGCAGCATAATGCTGTGGGGATGTTTTTCAGAAGTCGGGACTGGGAAACTGGTCAGAGTTGAGGGAAAGATGGATGGTGCTAAATACAGGGATACACTGGGATATTGTGATTTGGGATTTGAGGCTAGGATGGAGGTTCACCTTCCAGCAGGACAATGACCCCAAACACACTGCTAAAGCAACACTTGAGTGGATTAAGGGGAAACATGTAAATGTGTTGGAATGGCCTAGTCAAAGCCCAGACCTCAATCCAATAGAAAATGTGGTCAGACTTAAAGATTGCTGTTCACAAGCGCAAACCATCCAACTTGAAGGAGCTGGAGCAGTTTTGCAAGGAGGAGGAATGGGCAAAAATCCCAGTGGTAAGATGTGGCAAGCTCATAGAGACTTATCCAAAGCGACTTGGAGATGCGATAGCCACAAAAGGTGGCTCTACAAAGTATTGACTTTAGGGGGGTGAATAGTTATGCACATTGACTTTTTCTGTTATATGGGCGTGTTCTGTCAATTAAATGATGCAAATCCCCAAACAATCAATGTAATTCCAGGTTCTGAGGCAACAAAACACGAAAAAGGCCAAGGGGGGTGAATATTTTTGAAAGGCGCTGTAGCTGTCTTCCTACAGAAGTCCCAGTCTAACAATTATCATTTCATCTACTTAAGGGTGTCCTGACCCTAACCCTCTCTCCCACAGTTCTGTTCAAGAAACAATAAATCTCTTTGCATTCAAAAAGTGTCCGGCGCCCACCTTTTCATCTTGCAGTACACCAAACCATGCCTTGTAACCCACTCTACACAGAAGTATGTCAGCTTCTCCTGACCCTGGAAGTCACCATTAGGCCTCTAGAGGTCTCAGACCTGGCTACATTTAGAAATGTCATTTTTGCTGTATCATATTATATATATGCTACAGATGCGCCACCTTACAGGCAGACTAAGCGGACCCCCCCCATCCATTATATTTAAAGGATTTCTTCATTTTTATTGTTGCACTTTAAGCATTATTAAAATCACTGCATTGATACATGTCCCCAAGGGCAGTAGCCAGACCCCCATAACCCTTTTATGGCCATATTAGTCTTCAAAATGGGCACTTTAGATTTTTTCTGTAAGGCTCCTAAAGACTTCAATGGAGTTTGCCACTTGGGTTAGAACTTTTTAGAGTTCTGCTGCGAACGGAGCAGAGGGGTGTTTGGCCCATCTATACTGTGTTTCCCCAAAAATAAGACCTACCCTGAAAATAAGACCTAGCTTTATTTTCCAGGAGGGCTGCAATATAAGCCCCACCCTGAAAAAAGACCTGTAACGGAATGACCCGTGACAGACTGAGATTCTCCTATGTCTAGGGTCACCTTATGTCCACTAGGGCCATAGGGTGACAAAGAAATTATATCATGTATTGCAGAAGATGGGACATTAATAATAATTCATGTTTGCAGGATGTCTTGAGATATCACAAGCGGTTGGCTATTCAATATGGGCACACATGCTTTTGAAAGGTGTTAATTGCATCTACTCCTAGACAATACATTGTCTATGGCAGCCCTCAAAATTTCCACTCGCCTACTAGCATTTGGCGAGTGGATTTAAGCTGGGGGCGAGTGATGACAGGGCTGCATGACCAATCTCCCTCCAATCTGTGCCTACACTTAGAGTCCCGATGAGATTGGCGGCTGAAGAAGAAAGGTGCATGCTCGGGAAAAGTAGTCTGGTGAGCAACGCACAGGCAGAGCAGTATACAGGTGCTCTCCTTACAATTCTCATTAAGCCAAGGGACCGAAAAGTATGACCTCTCTGAGCCTGCCCCCCTCCCCCGACCAATGTAGCTGGAGAGCAGAAAGTAATGAGTGAGGTGGAGGATTGCGAAAATTAGCACTCCGGTGCAGCGATCACTGAAAGTTGCCCTGACATGAGAGTGGCAGCCTTCCAGTTTGTGCAGTTTTCTTCTCCTTGTGCTTTATGTAAGTGCCCAACAGTTCAGCCTGAGCACTGTGAACAGACTGGTCTCAATGTGTGCTGTGCGTTGTCAGTGTGCGCTGTGCTATGGTGTCAATGGCTGTGCAGTTGTGTGGTTCTCAGCGCTGGATTGTACTCCCTCCCGCTGTGCTGCAGCTCCTCTCCTCACTGCCAGCCTGAATAAAAGGGGGAAGTGGGGACATGCAAGCGTGGAGCAGCACACACAGGCTCTTGATGATGAGATGAATAGGAGAGGGAGAGAGAGAGGATGGATGGGAGTTGCAGAGGAGACAGCAAGAGAATGGGGAAGAGACACAGTTATAGTGGCCTGTCCCTCTGGTCCGCCCCCAGTGCCCTGTCCCATTTTGTTAAAGTTGTTGTTAATAATATTTAATTTTGTAACTTGATTCTGCATAAAACATTTAACAGTGTCATGCCATGAGATAATCTATGAGGGCGTGTTTACGGGTGCAATTAGGCGCAGGGCTGTGTATGAATTAGGTGGGGCAACTGGTGGCGAGTAACTCTTGAGGCCTGGCTAGTAGCTCAGGACTTGAAATTTTGAGCCCTGGTCTATGGTACAAAGGTGTTCTTACTTGACATCTGTTACACAGGAGAGGGACATTACAAGCTTATTCAATGCTTAGCTCCGGCTATTGAAATGTTAAGTGAGGTTGGCTCTTCAATGTGTGGACACATTCTGTGGAAAGGTGTTAATTGCATCGGGGCCTGAAAGACCTTTTGATTGTGTGATTCATTGTGTTTAAAACAATGTGTTAAAGTCTCCATTCAGATGTACTGAATTAGCATGTCAATTATGTTTAGGGATGTATTGATGCCCAGGTGTAAGAGACAGTGCGTCTGTCTAGATAATGTGGATTGAGGTCAAGGCATTGTGTATTGAAAACGAGATTAGAGGTACACAAACCATAGGATGGGCTATGGGTGACCTAAAGTATTGCAGTGCCACGTCCTGAAATAAACTAGAAAGATTTGTGGTTTAGGAGAGAAAATTGACTTTCTAGGCACCAATCATTAGCATAAAATAAGTTTTTATTGATACAATACCAAAAGAATTTTGGTGTTGGAATCAAAGTTACAATCCAAAGGGTTGGTGAACGATCCAGGTAGAACTAGGACTGGATGGCTTCCTCCAAATGTGTGCACCGCAGAGTATCGATAGGGGGGGCTGATCAGGTAATTATGTTAGTATGCTCAAACAACTAAATGTATGAAGGAGAGGGAATAATCCCATAACGTTGAAGCGTGGATTCCAAGCAATGTAAGAAACCAAAAATTGGTTGGAAGCTGCGGTATGGTAGGATAGTGTCAGCCAAGCCGTTTGGTTAGGTTCCCTGCTGAGAATAGGGAGGGAAACCTTGGTCAGCAGGGAACCTAACCAAACGGCTTGGCTGACACTATCCTACCACACCGCAGCTTCCAACCAATTTTTGGTTTCTTACATTGCTTGGAATCCACGCTTCAACGTTATGGGATTATTCCCTCTCCTTCATACATTTAGTTGTTTGAGCATACTAACATAATTACCTGATCAGCCCCCCCTATCGATACTCTGCGGTGCACACATTTGGAGGAAGCCATCCCGTCCTAGTTCTACCTGGATCGTTTACCAACCCTTTGGATCTCTTTAGGCTCCATTTAGTACTCAGTTTTACTGTCCATATTTAATGATACCCATTATTGGGGACGAAAACTCATAGCTCCTGAGGAAGCATTAATTGCGAAACATGTAGAGCTTATGTTCATTATTACCTGTATCTACAGTAGTCATCAACTAACATTGGTGTCTACATCGGACCATTTCTGGTTACAACAACTATTCTCTTTTTGTTCACTTACCCATTATTCTGTGATCAATTATATGTGTTTTTTAATGTATTTTTATGAATTTGTATTGTAACTTTGATTCCAACACCAAAATTCTTTTGGTATTGTATCAATAAAAACTTATTTTATGCTAATGATTGGTGCCTAGAAAGTCCATTTTCTCTCCTAAACCACAAATCTTTCAAGGCATTGTGTAATTGTAGTTTGGAATGTGACAGATCTGTCAGTATCGGTGCCGAAATGTCTGCTAGATAATTAGCCCCAGTGTGAATAGGGGGGTGGAGATCGCATTGTCCTGTGATTACCTGTAACATCGTGTACTGTATAAAAAGCTGAGAAGAAACCATTAAAGTGTTCATATCTTTGGAAGCAAGTACAGAGCAGAGTCTCGTCTTGATTATGGGAAATGGAATGGATCGTGTATGCAAGATTGTCACAGTGTGTCAGATAAGCTTTGTGTGTGTATAAGTAATGCGCAAAACTCTGGGTAAATGTGTAGGCAGCCAACACAACAAAGAAAGTTGTACAAGTGTATTAAAAAATAAGTGTAGCGCCAAAAAGAAAAATTCCACTTGTGAAGTGAAAAAATGGAGACAAAAGCTCCAACCCTTATTCTCACTTGTGTTAGGGGTATCTCCCTTAAGTGATGGTTAAATCTCAAAGGTGAGAGAAATAAATGATATGTAAGTGTGGCCGTGGTCTGCCTTATCATGGATATAAAACAACACAAAAGACAAAACTTTTACAAGTGATAATAAGAAAACCGTGCTGCACAAAATAATGTAAACAAAGGCCCCAAGTATCAACCACGAGAAAAAAAGTGTAAATCTGTAACGGTAATCACATTAACACTTCTCAAAACAATATGCACCCTCAAGTAAAAAAGGGTAATGAATATATTAGATTGGTATGATCAAACACCATCTGTGGAAGGAGTTCCTGAGCCTAAACAAAGTCTCCACCGGGCTTCAACCCTGGGTCCTGGAGAGAGTCTCAAAACTGGAAAGGTGAGTCCCCCCACTTCAAGGAACTTAAGAGCAAAAAAACTTTCCTCCCACGGTAGATGTAAACAGGTTCAAGCACTTCAGAGGCTGATATCCAAAAGTGTGGTAATGTAGGAATAATGAGGTACTCTTACCGGATTCTGTGGACCCGTAACTCACCATACGGTGGAGGGTCTATAAAGCATGGATCAATCCGTGGCTGTATCCTCTTTATCCTCTCCGTGATGTCATCAGGGAAATGGCAGGATCCAGAGGGCCTCCGGTGTTTGAAGATGATGATCACGATCAAGAATATAAAGATATGACTCCATACATCGAGAATGGTGTGATCAATCAATGGATATTCACACCCAAAAAAGGAGAAAAAATTCTCATAGTGTGAAAATGTATAAAAAATTTATTAAAACCAAAATAAAAAGTATACAGCAAAATGTCACGAAATGTCACACTCCAATCCAAAAAATATGAGTATAAAATGGTCCCAATGGGAAACCACATCACAGAAAACAATGCACTTTTAACTCCACCACCTTAAGTAGATGGGAGTCTAACAAGAAATGTGCAAAAGGTTGGGAATGACCCCAGCGTACCCGACCGGTTTCGTCTTAGACAGACTTCTACAGGGGTATATAGCAAGGACCCCCTCAGCCTGTGCACATATATATATTATAAAGAATAATGACCCACCTGTTCCAAATTCACGCTCTCCCTCTGAGAGGTGGTGGCGTGCGTACCAATTAGGCATATCGCCTTCATTATGCGTTCCAAGCCCCGGAAGTATGGGGGCGGGACAGTGTTCACCAATAATGGAGCTTGTATTAACAACGCTCCATATCTCCTGTATTGCAATGCCTCCTCCTGGCGTCGTAGCATCTCTCCCATAGGAGGATGGTGTGTGACGCCGTTCAATTGCGACCAACCAGCGTGATGACATCACGTCAATCGCGCCGCGTGTCCCGCGCTTCACGCGCCGCGTTCCACGCCTCTTTTTGCCGCTGCGTTTCACACCTCGTTCTGGCTCTCCCCCACTGGAATGTCTAAGCGCTGTTTACACGCTGACAGCCAGATTTTTTAGGATATTTGAAATATCGGTATTGCAGCATTCTCCAATTCTATATCCATATCCATGGATATTTTTGACTACCGGAGTAGTCGGTCATTCAATACCGATGGAGTTTTTTCGGTCTTGAATACAGACTCTGAAATAGGGGGTTTATTCACCAAACTAAAAAACATAATGACTACGGAGTTGCACCTCCAATGGGACATAGCGTTCCTTGAACAGTACACGAAGGAACGCATGGTTCCAAGAGGACTTAGATGGGAGGTGCACCCCCAACAGGGGGATCCAGACCTTGGATCTTGGTACACTTTTTTTAACGAACAGGGCATCAGTCTTTTAAATTTTCTTATTGACAGAAAAAAATCTAGGATGTCCCTGCTAGATAAAGAAATTAAGGACATTAAAGAAAAACTCACCACATCCAAAACCACACCAGAATACAGCACTTTATCTACAAACTTGAAAAACCATTTAGAAAAAGAGGAACGAGAACAGAAAGTAAAGAAACAGAAAAAATATAGCAGAGATATTGCGGATTATAAAGGGGGTTCAGTTTTCAGCTGGCAAAATAATGAAAGTTATAAAACACCAGCTGCTCAGGAAGGTACTGAGATGGAAATCTCTCAACCTTCAACTAGTGACGCTAAGATTCTTTCTTTTTCCCAAACGTTGCCATCGGCCATAGCCCCAGGGAGACAACTGGAATCTAACCACAGAGGGGGGAGACCCCGAACTCCAAATGCCTCTTATGGGGGTCACCACCCAACAATAGAGGTAAAGGAAGAGGTTTCCGAGGCAAACCAAACCAGTACAGAGACCGTTCATATGATGGAAGGCCATACGACCATTCACCTTATAATAATGGGAATCACCGTCCAAGGAATCCCCATACTACCCCTAGACGGGGAGGGGGGGGTCCCCCTATGGTTAAGGAATATCCACAAAGATCATATGATCATCACTATGGCTATATGGATAGGGAGGATGATCATTCTGATAGATCCCCATATCATTATAATCAGGATCATCCCAGATCTAATTATACAGGGGATTTTCACAGGGACCAGAGCAACCATCCCAGGGGGGAAGAACAAAACGGGGCACGAGAGGGGGGAGGCGCGCCCGGTCGAAAAAGGCAAAGAGTCTAATAGGGACTGGTATTTTTAACTTAAGCAACACAGTCCTTACGGTGGCAGAGAAGGTGGTTTTAGACAAAGGTTTAAAATTTGTCCCTCCCAAATCTTTGAACAAATTCAACACATTTATAGATGTTCAAAAATACGTTCGCAAACTCAACATTCAAAGGTATTTTCTGAATAGACCGGGGGTGTCCAACCTCCCAGAAATTTCCTCTGAAGTTATTCATACAGGTTTGTCCAACCCGTCCTTATTTAACCCTCCGTGCCCTATGGCGCCGAGTGTTAAAGTATTTCGGGACTTAGTTCTCAAAGACTTGGAGGAACTCCCTGTAAAAAGGACATACTTTGATCCTAAAATCAAAGAAGGCTTGAAAAGCCTTTGCAAACGAAAAAATCTTATTATTCGCCCCGCGGATAAGGGGGGAGGAATTGTAATCATGGACAAACCCTCTTATCGCGAGGAGATGTCCAGGATTTTGGGGGATAGGGAAACGTATACCAAATTACCATCAAATCCCACCCATAGTTTCAAAACCTCTTTGATTACCCTTATAGAGGGGGGAACAAAAAAGGGAATTTTGGACAAAAAGGAAAGTGCATACCTTGTCCCAAAGGTACCACGGATTCCCATCATGTATTTTTTACCAAAAATACATAAGGACAGCGTACACCCCCCAGGACGACCTATCGTAAGCGGGATCAAATTACCATCAAATCCCACCCATAGTTTCAAAACCATAGTTTCAAAACCTCTTTGATTACCCTTATAGAGGGGGGAACAAAAAAGGGAATTTTGGACAAAAAGGAAAGTGCATACCTTGTCCCAAAGGTACCACGGATTCCCATCATGTATTTTTTACCAAAAATACATAAGGACAGCGTACACCACCCAGGACGACCTATCGTAAGCGGGATCAACTCGGTTACTGCTCGTCTGGGGAAATACATCGACTTTCATCTACAGCCAATAGTGAGAGAGATTCCCTCCTACCTTAAAGACACTAGACACACTATTGCACGTCTTCAAGACATCACATACACAGACGACATCCTCCTGGTAACAGCGGATGTCGCCTCGTTGTATACTAGTATTGCCCATCATTTGGGCTATCAGGCTGTAGAGAACTTTCTAAACAGAGCTGACCATCTCCCCATTGCACAAAGGGCTTTCATTTTGGATCATTTGCGCTTTGCCACTGCGCATAACTATTTTTGGTACAGCGGTGAGTTTTACATTTAACGCAAGGGAGTGGCGATGGGGGCCAAGTTTGCCCCCAGTCTAGCCAATATCTTCATGGCCCAGTGGGAGGAGGATGTCGTCTATGCCTATAATCGACCCGAAATTGTTCTCTGGGTTCGATACATAGATGACATCCTCCTACTTTGGAGTGGTGATCGTACCTCCCTGGATGGATTTATGTCCACCTTGAATCAAAATGAGAGGGGTATCAATCTGAGTTATGAGGCCAGTTTTTCGAGAATCCATTTCCTAGATCTGGAAATCTTTATTCAGAATAACAAAATAGTCACCAAGACTTATTTTAAAAGCACTGACCGGAATGGATACATTCCGGTTGATAGCTGCCATCATCCTGCTTGGCTCACTTCAGTACCTAAAAGCCAACTATTACGGATTAGGCGCAATTGCTCAAATATGGAGGATTTCCACTTACAGGCACAAACTCTTAGGCCTCGTACACACGAGGGGATATGTCCGCTGAAAACGGTCCGATGGACCGTTTCAGCAGACATCTCCGCTCGTGTGTATGGACTAGCGGACAGATTTCTCCACCCGACAGATTTCAAAGCATGCTTTGAAATCCATCCGGTGGAATCTGTCCGCCCGACATGTCTGCTGGTTAGTACACTTACCAGCAGACATGTCGTCCCCCACCGCCGCCGCGCTGACGTGGCGGTGACGTGGCGGCGTCAACGTCACCGCGCTGTCCGGCGGCGGGGAATTTGATCCGATGGTGTGTACACGCCATCGGATCAAACTCCCGATCGGACATATCCGATGGAAATGGTCCGCGGACCGTTTTCATCGGATATGTCCGATCGTGTGTACGAGGCCTTAAACAGAGGTTTCTAGATAAGGGATACCCTAGCCATGAGGTAGACAATGAGATCAACAGAATCTCAAAAGTTGATCGAACTACACTAACTAAAGAAAAACCTAAGACCACTCCAGATTCAAAGTTTAGAAATTCCTTTTTCACCACCTTTTCTACACAATATAAACAAATTAAAGGGATAATTGAAATACATTGGAAGATTTTAAAAGGTGATAATGTTCTGGGCCCTTCACTTCCAGATCGAGCTGGTATTATCTATAGGGGTGCCACCTCCTTAAAAAACCAAATCGCTCCTAATGTCCCTGACCCCCCCATTAAGCCATCGTTTTTCCCTCTTTCTAAAGGGTATCACCCTTGCAGAAAATGCTCTGTCTGTGTCAATAACGTGTGTGGAAGAAAGAAATCCACAAGTTTTAGATCCACACAGACGGGAATTGAATACCCTATGAAACACTTTTTCACATGTGCTACAACACACATTGTGTACTTGATCACTTGCCCTTGTGGGAAGCAGTATGTGGGGCGCACCATACGTAGCTTCTCCACAAGGGTGGGTGAACATGTGACCAAAATTACCAAGGGCCACGATAACCATATTGTGCCCAGACATTTTTTAGAGCGTCACAACAAGAAATTGGAAGGTACGAGTTTCCAAATTATTGATAAATTTGTACCCCACTGGAGAGGAGAACCCAAAGTCAGAGGGGTATCCAAGTTAGAAGCTTATTGGATATACCAATTGAAAAGCTATTTTCCACATGGTTTGAACGTGGAATGGGATGTGAATGCATTTATCAGCCAGGCATAGACACCCCATTCATGTGTTGCATACCCTTTGCATATTTTTTTCATTTTTAATTTTTTCTATATTTTTGTGAGGCTTGATACTGACTAACATACATATGTATTGCCATATAGGGACCACTTTAATTTTTTAGGTCCATTTATCGCTAACTGGACTTCATTATATGCATAGTATCAGTGCCGATTAATATTTTATGGTTTTTCTTTGTTTTTTATTATATCCACCTGTTTAGATAAATTATTGAACCCTACATCTCCCAATGACTTAGAGACAAGCTTGGACTGTATACACCCAAGCCGTCCACAAGAGGGGGCATACATACACATACATTTGACATTTGTTATCATCCTTGATTATTGCTATGCACTATGAATCCTGTGCGAGCGCACTTCGTTTTCTGCGGCGTATGACGCCACTGGCTGTCAGCGTGTAAACAGCGCTTAGACATTCCAGTGGGGGAGCGCCAGAACGAGGTGTGAAACGCAGCGGCAAAAAGAGGCGTGGAACACGGCGCGTGAAGCGCGGGACACGCGTCGCGATTGACGTGATGTCATCACGCCGGTTGGTCGCAATTGAACGGCGTCACACACCATCCTCCTATGGGAGAGATGCTACGACGCCAGGAGGAGGCATTGCAATACAGGAGATATGGAGCGTTGTTAATACAAGCTCCATTATTGGTGAACACTGTCCCGCCCCCATACTTCCGGGGCTTGGAACGCATAATGAAGGCGATATGCCTAATTGGTACGCACGCCACCACCTCTCAGAGGGAGAGCGTGAATTTGGAACAGGTGGGTCATTATTCTTTATAATATATATATGTGCACAGGTTGAGGGGGTCCTTGCTATATACCCCTGTAGAAGTCTGTCTAAGACGAAACCGGTCGGGTACGCTGGGGTCATTCCCAACCTTTTGCACATTTCTTGTTATACTCCCATCTACTTAAGGTGGTGGAGTTAAAAGTGCATTGTTTTCTGTGATGTGGTTTCCCATTGGGACCATTTTATACTCATATTTTTTGGATTGGAGTGTGACATTTCGTGACATTTTGCTGTATACTTTTTATTTTGGTTTTAATACATTTTTTATACATTTTCACACTATGAGAATTTTTTCTCCTTTTTTGGGTGTGAATATCCATTGATTGATCACACCATTCTCGATGTATGGAGTCATATCTTTATATTCTTGATCATGATCATCATCTTCAAACACCGGAGGCCCTCTGGATCCTGCCATTTCCCTGATGACATCACGGAGAGGATAAAGAGGATACAGCCACGGATTGATGCATGCTTTATAGACCCTCCACCGTATGGTGAGTTACGGGTCCACAGAATCCGGTAAGAGTACCTCATTATTCCTACATTACCACACTTTTGGATATCAGCCTCTGAAGTGCTCGAACCTGTTTACATCTACCGTGGGAGGAAAGTTTTTTTGCTCTTAAGTTCCTTGAAGTGGGGGGACTCACCTTTCCAGTTTTGAGACTCTCTCCAGGACCCAGGGTTGAAGCCCGGTGGAGACTTTGTTTAGGCTCAGGAACTCCTTCCACAGATGGTGTTTGATCATACCAATCTAATATATTCATTACCCTTTTTTACTTGAGGGTGCATATTGTTTTGAGAAGTGTTAATGTGATTACCATTACAGATTTACACCTTTTTTTCTCGGGGTTGATACTTGGGGCCTTTGTTTACATTATTTTGTGCAGCACGGTTTTCTTATTATCACTTGTAAAAGTTTTGTCTTTTGTGTTGTTTTATATCCATGATAAGGCAGACCACGGCCACACTTACATATCATTTATTTCTCTCACCTTTGAGATTTAACCATCACTTAAGGGAGATACCCCTAACACAAGTGAGAATAAGGGTTGGAGCTTTTGTCTCCATTTTTTCACTTCACAAGTGGAATTTTTCTTTTTTGGTGCTACACTTATTTTATAATGTCAGATAAGCTTGTCGTGGGTGGATGGAAGGTCGTAAACGGTGGTGACCGTTACAAAGCCCTAGTTAAAAATGCTTGTAAAATCCTATAATCCACTCTATTACAGTAATATATAATGTACAATGTGTGTATTTCTGTAATATTGTGTCTGCAATAGTCTGTAATTGCAGAGAAGAGAGCTCCGGCGGTTCACAGAAGCGCAGAACGGCGCTATAACAAAGGTATTTGACACTACCTAAGCACATATCATGCACTTTGGTCAATACAAGATTGGCAGTAAAACACCCACAAGAAATCCTTGATTTCATTCTACAAAACGATTTAGACTGCCTCTTTATCACAGAAAGCTGGCTAACAGCCGACTGTAACACTATTCTAGGAGAATTGGTGCCAGAGAATTATCGCATTCTAACAGAAAACAGAGTGGGGCAAAGAGGAGGAGGCCTGGCGGTGATCCACAAGACTCACCTCTCGATCACTAAACCAGGCCTTCAGTACTCACTTCCATTCATGGAAACCCTCTCTCTCTAACTCCAAACAAATCCCCAGGACACTGTTCACATACTCCTGTGCTATAGACCACCGGGTCCAAAAACGCACCTGCTCATGTCATTGACAGAGTTCATCTCCACCTATACCCTAAACACCAAACACCTCCTGCTGCTCAGGCATTTTAACCTCTGGGTCAACTCTTCACAGGACCCCGTCGCCGACGCCTGCATTGACCATTTGGAAGGATTAGGTCTGCAGCAACTAGTATATGGGCCCACACGCTCAATCTCATTTTCAGACAAGATCTGGAAATCAATATTCTGGAAAATGAGCCGCAACCATGGACAGATCACCATGCCATTAAATTCACAATCAATATAAATGCCCCCTCAAAAAAAAACAGTAAAACCGGTGACAACACGCTGGACTAGATCTCAGAAGAAGATCCATTCAGAACTCTTCAAAACTACATTAGGGAACAAAATAAAAACAATCCAACTACATCAAACAGCTACAGAAACTCGTGATGCTATAAACAAGGCTCTGCTACAGTCAGCCGACTTAGTAGCGCCAAAACGCACAACGTGCATCCGGTAAAACAACTCCAGCTGGTTTAACGACCAGCTCTCATTGCTAAAGCAAGAGCGCAGAAGAGCTGAAGCAGCCTGGAAAAGAAGCTCTTCAGAGGAAAACCTCTCTATTTATAAGATAATAACAAAAAAGTACCATAAAGAAATCTTTATTGCCAAAAAAAAATATTATTCCAATATTATCACCAATGCCCTGAACCACCCTTGTGAACTCTTCAATCTAGTCACCAAGACCATGAATCCAGTCTGTCTAGAAGCCCCTAATTCTGATTCACAAGAATTTTGCAATGAATTATCGGATTATTTCATCAACAAAATTGAAAGAATCATTGAAAGTATTCAGCAAAATACAACCTTCATCTACCCCCCCATAAATCACGAACCTAATACCCACATAATTCCGCCGCAATCACCTAACTTCACTCTAAAACCCATTTCCATCGATGCCACTAAAAATATCATCGGGACTCTGCGAAATAGCACAGCGCCCAATGATATCATTCCCACAAAACTGCTGAAAGAATGTGCCGATATTTTGGCACCAGCTATCACGCAGCTTATAAACCAGTCATTCAAGGAGGGCTTTGTGCCACCCTTGCTGAAACAAGGTATAATTAAACCAATTCTAAAAAAAAAACACCCTCGACCCCAAAGACCCTAACCACCGTCGTCCCATAACTGCCCTTAATGTCTTCTCCAAGGTAATGGAGAAATAAGTTGTACAACAGCTGCAACATCATTTAGACACACATAAATTACTTGATCCGTTCCAATACAGTTTCCGTCCTGATCACAGGACAGAAACAGCACTGCTCAAAATATGGGACGACGCTCTCGAGGCCGCAGACGGAGGAGAATCTTGTCTTCTGGTTCTGTTGGACCTAAGTGCTGCTTTTGGCACAGTAAACCACAAATTATTACTGACTCGGCTAACTGAAGTAGCCAGAGTCGCGGAATGTGATTTACCTTTGTTCTCCTCCTTTTTGGAAAACCGATCACAAATAGTGAAATTGGGACCTTTCACTTCTGAAAAACGCACAGTGTCATGCGGAGTCCCTCAGGGATCCACTCTTTCGCCTGTTCTGTCCAATATTTATCTTCGCCCTCTTTTTGAAATCATCAGTAACCAGAAGTTACTCTATCACTCTTATGCAGACGATACACAACTGTATTTTCGCATCTGTAATGAAAAGCATCATTATCTTGGACTAGAGAAATGCCTTACTATGATAGAAAATTGGATGACAAAGTTATCTTAACCACTTTAGCCCCCGGACCATATTGCTGTCCAATGACCAGAGCACTTTTTGTGATTCGGCACTGCGTCGCTGTAACTGACAATTGCGCGGTCGTGTGACGTGGCTCCCAAACAAAATTGGCGTCCTTTTTTTCCCACAAATAGAGCTTTCTTTCAGTGGTATTTGATCATCTCTGCGGTTTTTATTTTTTGCGCTTTAAACAAAAATACAGCGACAATTTTGAAAAAAATGCAATATTTTTTACTTTTTGCTATAATAAATATCCCCCAAAAATATATATATAAAAAAATTTTCCTCGGTTTAGGCCGATACGTATTATTCTACATATTTTTCATTAAAAAAAATCGCAATAAGCGTTTATTGATTGGTTTGCGCAAAAGTTATAGCGTTTACAAAATAGGGGGTCGTTTTTTTGTCATTTTTATTAATATTTTTTTTTTACTAGTAATGGCGGCGATCAGCATTTTTTTTTCAGTACTGCGACATTATGGCGGACACTTCGGACACTTTTGACACATTTTTGGGGCCATTGGCATTTTTATAGCGACCAATGCTATAAAAATGCATTGTATTACTATAAAAATGACATTGGCAGTGAAGGGGTTAACACTAGGGGGCAGGGAAGGGGTTAAGTGTGTTCTAACTGTATGGGGGGGTGGCCTCACTAGAGGAAATCACTGATCTTCTGTTCATACATTGTATGAACAGAAGATCAGCGTTTCCCCCGCTGACAGGAACATTACACACATACCTCCCGTTCCCCGCTCTGTAACGAGCGATCGCGTGTGCCCGGCGGCGATCGTACCCGCCGGGTACGCGCGCGGGACTCAGGGGCGAGCGGCCGCTTTGGAGTGGACGTATAGCTACGGGCTCTCGCCCACCAGTGCCACCGTCCCACAGTAATATGACGGTCGGCAAGTAGTTAAACTCAACGGCTCAAAAACAGAACTTCTCCTGTTTCACGCCAACTGAAAAAATCATCCCGCAACAACATGGATACCCCCGCCCATTCTGGGTAAAACCATCGCCCCTAGCGCCAAAGTCAAAAGTCTCATAGTCATTTTCGACACCAACATGATAATGGATGCGCAAATAGGGTCAGTAGTCAGCGGATCGCACCATCTGCTGCGCCTACTACGCAGACTCACCCCCTTTTTCCCAAAAGAAGACATTGCAGTCATGGTGGGAACAATTATCAACTCCAGACTTGACTATGCAAATGCCCTTTATCTCGGACTCCCCAAATACCAAATCACTCGTCTGCAAGTTGTTCAAAAAAGGGATGCCAGACTGGGAAAATCAATCTCACCTTCTCTGAGATCCCTTCATTGGTTGCCAGTAAAAGACAGAATCACTTTCAAGGCTCTCTGCCTAACGCATAAGTGTATTCATGGGAATGCCCCCCAATATCTATGTGAAAAACTAAAAGCTCACAACCCCAATCGCGTTCTGCGATCCACCAACCAGAATCTACTGCAGATACCCAAAGCCAGATACAAGTCCAAAGGAGAATGTAGATTTGCTGTCCAAGGACCTAGACTGTGGAACGCTCTGCCAACCACCATCCGATTGGAGGTGAACCACTTGGCCTTCAGAAGAAAGATCAAAATCTCTTCTGAGGTCAAAAAAAGTTTCACTCAGGGAATGGATACTAAGCGCCCAGAGGCGATTCAGTTTGCATGTGTTGCGCTATATACGTTTTTCACTCACTCACTCACAATTGTATTACAGAAACACACACATTGTACATTATATAATACTGTAAAAGAGTGGATTCTAGGATTTTACAAAGCATTTTAACTTGGTTCACACTGGGGATTTCTGACAGGCAGGGAGGGAGAGGAGGAGAGAAGACAGCACATTACATGGTAAGACCTACCCCGAAAATAAGCCCTACTGTGTCTTTTGTTGCCAAAATTAATTTAAGACCAAGGTTTGTTTTTCAGGGAACGCAGTAGTCTCAGTCTTAAACGGGTCTCAAACAGTTGAGATGAGACTGAAGGGGATAAGGGTCTCTCTCTGGTACCTTCTCCTCTCTACTCCCTACCCCTATGCTGGTTATAGTCACAGGGCCAGATTCTCAGCGGTGCTACGACGGAGTATCTCAGATACCCCATAGTATCGCCGTTTTTTTCCCCAGGTATCTATGCAAGTGATTCTTAGAATCACTTTGGCATAGATACGCCTGAAGATCCGACAAGTGTAATACCATTACACTTGCGGATCGTAGTTGTAATGACAACTCCGGCCACTAGGTGGCCTTTACGTTGTTTTCTCATTTGCCTATGCAAATGAGGCTACTACCCCGATTCCCGATCGCTTTTACGCCGCCCCGTCGTTGCATACGTCGTTTTCGTCCGCGTAAGGTTACCCCTGCTAATATGAGGGTTAACCTTACGCAGTACCGTCGGATGCCGTCGGGTGCCATGTTAAGTATGGCGTCGGGTCAACGTCGGCTTTTTCCGTCGCGAATAGGGCATGGCGTAGTGTCGATCACGTCGTTTTGACGTCGGTTTCCACGACGCTTTCCGACGTGAGCTGGAGCATGCACACTGGGCTTTTTCCCCGGCCGGCGCATGCGCAGTTCGTTCGACGCAGGGGCGCGCTTAATTTAAATACAAGCCGCCCCCTTTGAATTACGCGGCTTACGCTGGGCCATTTACTCTACGCCTCCACAAACTACGGAGCAAGTGCTTGGAGAATACGGCACTTGCTCTAGTACGTTGCGGCGGCATAGTGTAAATAGCTTACGCTACGCCAAGGCAAATAACTGAGAATCTGGCCCACTTTGTTTTATTTTATCACCCAATCATATGCAAGCAAAAGTTGTACGTTTTTTTTTTTTTAGCCTTGAACGTGGTTGGGTGTATTTAGCAAGATTCATTTTCACTACATTCACTAAGCTCGGGAAAAGGCAAAGTCAACAGTTTATTGGCTTTACTTAAGTTAACCCCTTTTTGCTCCATCTTGTAGTGTGTAACGCTCTACGTTCTTCATATGGTACTTATTAGCCAATGTGTGTGTCTTCTTGTCACTGTTGAGTCTCAGGTACCGCCATTGTGCTGTTTGGATAGCTGTAGCCTCTGCCTTTGTTTGTTTTGCTATATATCATCATAAGCTACTATGGGTGCAATATCATGGTGGGAGCGAATAGGTCACCTACGGCTGTAAAAATAAAGGGTTTGTTTTCTTTCCCACCATAACGACTTGTTTATTTTTTCTCTGACAACCATTTATGGAGTCAATGGTGATTCTTCCTATTCAGTAACTATTCGTAAAAAAAGCATTAAAGTGTCATTTGCGGAATAGACACTTGCAGAGTGTAGTATCTTGGTGCTAGGGAGACTTCCCCAGTTAGCAGGGGGTAGATTCACATAGATCAGCGGATCTTTTGATCCGCGTGATCTATCTGTTTCACGATCCGCCTGTGCCAGTTTTTGAGGCAAGTGCCGTATTCAGAAAGCACTTGCCTCGTAAGTTGCCCTGGCGGATCGTAAATCCGCCGGCGGAATGCAAATTCCGCGGCTAGGGGGAGTTTACTATTTAAATCAGGCGCGTCCCCGCGCCGATCGTACTGCGCATGCGCCGCCGGCTAAATTTCCCAGCGAGCATTGCTTCAAATGACGTCGCAAGGACGTCATTGGTTTCGACGTTAACGCAATTTACGTATGGACGTATTCGCGAAGGACTTACGTAAACGACGTTAAAAATTCAAAACTCGACGGCCATACTTAACATAGGATACGCCGCACTTACCCCGCATATAGCAGGGGTAACTATCCGCCGGAAAAAGACGAACGCAAACAACGTTAAAAAAAAGCGACGGCCGGGCGTTCGGTTCTGAATCGGCGGTTCTCCTCATTTGCATATTCGTGGCGTATAATAACGGAAGCGCCACCTAGCGGACGGCGGGAGATTGCAGCCTAAGATCCGACAGCGTAAGTCACTTACACCTGTCGGCTCTAAGGGAGATCTATGCGGAACCTGATTCGAGGAATCAGCCGCATAGATCCGAGCGTCGGATCTCACAGATACGACGGTGTATCAGTAGATACACCGTCATATCTCTATGTGAATCTACCCCCAGGTGTTTTTTATGAAGCTTAACTACTTGTCTACTTGGGCATTTTATTATTACTATTATTTTTTGCACAAATTATTATTATTATTACTATACAGGATTTACATGGTGCCAACAGATTGCACAACGCTTTACAACATGAGGGCAGACAGTACACTTACAATAGTCATATGCCCCGTACACACCATCGCTTTTCCTGTCGGAAAAAGTAAATCCGACCGGGAATCCCGACCGTGTGTGTGTGCTCCATTAGACTTTTTCCAACAGGAAAACGGCAAAATATAGAGCGCTGGTTTTCTTTTTTCCCGTTGGAATTCCAGACTGACTTTTTCTCATCGGAATTCCCGACCGCGTGTAGGGGTCATACTTTATGCGTCTAATTCTATTAGTAATTTCTCCTGTCTGACTCTGATTGGCTGCTGTTGGTAACACAGACAGTGGGCCAGATTCTCAAAGAATCCCTGGCGGCGTAGCGTTAGCCATTTACACTACGCCGCCGCAACGTACTAGAGCAAGTGCTTTATTCACAAAGCACTTACCTGTAAAGTTGCGGCGGCGTAGCAAAAATCCCCCGGCGCAAGCCCGCGTAATTCAAATGAGCCGGGTAGGGGGCGTAGAGCACTTAAATTAGGCGCGTTCACTCGCCGAACGTACTGCGCATGCGCCGTCCCAAAAACTTCCCGACGTGCATTGCGCAAAATGACGTCGCAAGGATGTCATTGTTTTAGACGTGTACTTAAATGGCGTCCAGCCCCATTCTGGGACGTGTTATGCAAATGACGTTAAATTTTCAAATGGCGACGCGGGAACGACGGCAATACTTAACATAGGATGCGCCACCTTCGGGCTGCTTTATCTTTACGCCGCGCAAACCTTACAGAAACGACGTAAACTACGACGGGGCGGCGTAAAAACTTTCGGGAATCGGCGTATTAGGCTCATTTGCATAGGCAAATGAGAAAACAACGTAAAGACCACCTAGCGGCCGGCGTTGTCATTACATCTACGATCCGACAGTGTAATTGTTTTACACATGTCGGATCTTCACCTGTATCTATGCATAAGTGATTCTAGGAATCACACGCATAGATACCCGGGGAAAATAACTGCGATACGACGGTGTATCTGAGATACACCGTCGTATCGCCTCTGAGAATCTGGCCTAGTAATTTTTTCCCATAGCTTAATAAATGTAATCATTTCAAATTATTTAGCCTTCTGAATATATAGGGCCAGATTCTCAGAGGCGCTACGACGGGGTATCTCAGATACCCCGTCGTATCGCCGTTTTTTTCCCTAGATATCTATGCAAGTGATTTCTAGAATCACTTAGGCATAGATACCGGTGAAGATCCGACAAGTGTAATACAATTACACTTGCGGATCATAGATGTAATGACAACTCCGGCCACTAGGTGGCCTTTACGTTGTTTTCTCATGTGCCTATGCAAATGAGGCTACTACGCAGATTCCCGAACGCTTTTACGCCGCCCCGTCGTCGCTTACGTCGTTTTCGTACGCGTAAGGTTACCCCTGCTAATATGTGGAGTAACCTTACGCAGTACCGTCGGATGCCATGTTAAGTATGGCGTCAGGTACGTCGTTTTACTAACTCGTTCGCGAATAGGGCATTGCGTAAATGCCAATCACGTTGTTTTGACGTCGGTTTCAACGACGCTTTCCGACGTGAGCTGGAGCATGCGCACTGGTCTTTTTCCCCGGCCGGCGCATGCGCAGTTCGATCGACGCGGGGGCGCACTTAATTTAAATACAAGCTGCCCCCTTTGAATTACGCGGGCTTACGCTGGGCCATTTACACTACGGGCCAGATTCTCATACAAAATCACCGGTGTAGCGTAAGCTATTTACACTACGCCGCCGCAACGTAACAGAGCAAGTGCCGTATTCTCCATGCACTTGCTCCGTAGTTTGCCGAGGCGTAGAGTAAATCGCCCAGCGTAAGCCCGCGTAATTCAAAGGGGGCGGCTTGCATTTAAATTAAGCGCGCCCCCGCTCGAACAAACTGCGCATGCGCCGGCCGGGGAAAAAGCCCAGTGCGCATGCTCTAGCTCACGTCGGAAAGCGTCGTTGAAACCGACGTCAAAACGACGTGATCGTCACTACGCAATGCCCTATTCGCAAACGAGATAGTAAAACGACGTAAGCGACGGAAAAAGCCGACGCTGACCCGACGCCATACTTAACATGGCATTCGACGGCACCCGACGGCATCCGACGGTACTGCGTAAGGTTACCCCTCATATTAGCAGGGGTGACCTTACGCGTTCGAAAACGACGTACGCGACGACGGGGCGGCGTAAAAGCGTTCGGGAATCTGCGTAGTAGCCTCATTTGCGTAGGCAAATGAGAAAACAACGTAAAGGCCACCTAGTGGCCGGAGTTCTCATTACAACTACGATCCGCAAGTGTAATGGTATTACACTTGTCGGATGTTCAGCCGTATCTATGCCAAAGTGATGCTAAGAATACTCCGTCGTAGCGCCGCTGAGAATCTGGCCCGGAGTATCTCATGGTGTAATACATGGGGCCAGATTCTCAGCGGCGCTACGACGGAGTATCTCGGATACCCCGTCGTATCGCCGTTTTTTTTGGCTCGTATCTATGCGCGTGATGATTAGCATCACTTTTGCATAGATACGCCTGAACATCCGACAAGTGTAAAACCATTACACTTGCGGATCATAGTTGTAATGACAACTCCGGCCACTAGGTGGCCATTACATTGTTTTCTCATTTGCCTATGCAAATGAGGCTACTACGCCGATTCCCGATCGCTTTTACGCCGCCCCGTCGTCGCTTACGTTGTTTTCGTACGCGTAAGGTTACCCCTGCTAATATGTGGGGTAACCTTACACAGTACCGTCGGATGTCATGTTAAGTATGGCGTCGGGTCAGCGTCGGCTTTTTCCGTCGGTTACGTCGTCGTGAATAGGGACTTGCGTAAGTGACGATCACGTCGTTTTGACGTCGGTTTCAACAACGCTTTCCGACGTGAGCTGGAGCATGCGCACTGGGCTTTTTCCTCGGCCGGCGCATGCGCACTGGGCATTCCTCGGCCGGCTTAATTTAAATACAATCCGCCCCCTTTGAATTACGCGGCCTTACGCTGGGCCATTTACTCTACGCCTCCGCAAACTACGGAGCAAGTGCATGGAGAATACGGCACTTGCTCTGTTAAGCTGCGGCGGCGTAGTGTAAATGGCTTACGCTACGCCAGCGCAAATGTATGAGAATCTGGCCCACAAAGTGCATTTTATATACAACTATATAGATCAGACCAAAATGAGGGACAAATGAAATCAGGGCGAGTCCCTCGAAATCAGGGAGTGTTGGAAGCTATGGGGTTAGGACCCCTGTCAGGGTTTTATCAGACCCACCTGTAGGGCAGGATGGTGCAGGTGGCCTCAGCTAGACCCGAGAAGTGATAACAAGTGTGAGGCCCTCGTACACACGACCGAGGAAATCATCGGAAAAGACACATCGTTTTCCTCGACGAGTTCCTTGTCAGGCTTGTCGAGAAACTTGACAAGCTGTCTTTGCGTAGGGGGGGGGGGGGGGTGCGCGGTTGGTGAAGTGGCACGGCGCAGGGTGACCTACCTGACACACATACCCTGACCTACGTGAGTGTGTGTGTCAGTACAAACACACACACTGACATAACATGCATACACTGACCTGCGACCTGACTACACTGACCTATGACCTGACTACACTGACCTGCGACCTGACTACACTGACCTGCGACCTGACTACACTGACCTGCGACCTGACTACACTGACCTGCGACCTGACTACACTGACCTGCGACCTGACTACACTGACCTGCGACCTGACTACACTGACCTGCGACCTGACTACACTGACCTGCGACCTGACTACACTGACCTGCGACCTGACTACACTGACCTGTGACCTGACTACACTGACCTGTGACCTGACTACACTGACCTGTGACCAGTCTACACTGACCTAAGACCTGACTACACTGACCTAAGACCTGACTACACTGACCTAAGACCTGACCTATGACCTGACTACACTGACCTGTGACCTGACTACACTGACCTATGACCTGACTACACTGACCTGCGACCTGACTACACTGACCTGCGACCTGAATACACTGACCTGCGACCTGACTACACTGACCTGCGACCTGACTACACTGACCTGCGACCTGACTACACTGACCTGCGACCTGACTACACTGACCTGCGACCTGACTACACTGACCTATGACCTGACTACACTGACCTGTGACCTGACTACACTGACCTGCGACCTGACTACACTGACCTGCGACCTGACTACACTGACCTGCGACCTGACTACACTGACCTGCGACCTGACTACACTGACCTATGACCTGACTACACTGACCGGCGACCTGACTACACTGACCTGTGACCTGACTACACTGACCTGCGACCTGACTACACTGACCTGCGACCTGACTACACTGACCTGTGACCTGACTACACTGACCTGTGACCTGACTACACTGACCTATGACCTGACTACACTGACCTGCGACCTGACTACACTGACCTATGACCTGACTACACTGACCTGCGACCTGACTACACTGACCTGTGACCTGACTACACTGACCTGTGTCCTGACTACACTGACCTGTGACCTGACTACACTGACCTGTGACCAGTCTACACTGACCTAAGACCTGACTACACTGACCTAAGACCTGACTACACTGACCTATGACCTGACTACACTGACCTATGACCTGACTACACTGACCTATGACCTGACTACACTGACCTGTGACCTGACTACACTGACCTGTGACCAGTCTACACTGACCTAAGACCTGACTACACTGACCTAAGACCTGACTACACTGACCTATGACCTGACTACACTGACCTGTGACCTGACTACACTGACCTGTGACCTGACTACACTGACCTGTGACCTGTCTACACTGACCTGTGACCTGACTACACTGACCTGCGACCTGACTACACTGACCTGTGACCTGTCTACACTGACCTGTGATCTGTCTACACTGACCTGACTACACTGACCTGTGACCTGTCTACACTGACCTGTGACCTGTCTACACTGACCTGTGACCTGACTACACTGACCTGTGACCTGACTACACTGACCTGCGACCTGACTACACTGACCTGCGACCTGACTACACTGACCTGCGACCTGACTACACTGACCTGTGACCTGACTACACTGACCTGTGACCTGACTACACTGACCTGTGACCTGACTACACTGACCTGCGACCTGACTACACTGACCTGCGACCTGACTACACTGACCTGCGACCTGACTACACTGACCTGCGACCTGACTACACTGACCTGCGACCTGACTACACTGACCTATGACCAGTCTACACTGACCTGCGACCTGATTACACTGACCTAAGACCTGACTACACTGACCTGTGACCAGTCTACACTGACCTGTGACCTGACTACACTGACCTGTGACCAGTCTACACTGACCTAAGACCTGACTACACTGACCTGTGACCAGTCTACACTGACCTGTGACCTGACTACACTGACCTGTGACCTGACTACACTGACCTGTGACCAGTCTACACTGACCTGTGACCAGTCTACACTGACCTGTGACCTGACTACACTGACCTGCGACCTGATTACACTGACCTAAGACCTGACTACACTGACCTATGACCTGATTACACTGACCTAAGACCTGACTACACTGACCTGTGACCTGACCTACATACATACATACATACACAACCACTGACGTCACCTACCTCAGCCGTGATGTGCCCGTCATATCGATGGAGCCAAGGAGGAGAGGAGAGCTTACACTGAGGGGATCAGGAGAGCTCACACTGGGGGGGGTAGGAGAGCTTACAGGGGGGATCAGGAGAGCTTACACTGGGGGGGGGGTCAGGAGAGCTTACAGGGGGGATCAGGAGAGCTTACACTGGGGGGGGGGGGGGTCAGGAGAGCGTTCACTGGGGGGGGGGGTCTAGGGTTGCCACCTTTTCCTCAAGTCAAACCCGAACACTTTAGTGGCGCACAGCAATTTTTTTTTTATAGTATAAACTATACATATATTTTGCTATTAAATAACATTTCTAATCATGAAACCACAGAGTCCTCTTTTACATCTGGATCCACAGAGTCCCCTTTTACAACTGGATCCACAGAGTCCCCTTTTACATCTGGATCCACAGAGTCCCCTTTTACATCTGGATACACAGAGTCCCCTTTTACATCTGGATCCACAGAGTCCCCTTTACATCTGGATCCACAGAGTCCCCTTTTACTTCGGGATCCACAGAGTCCCCTTTACATCTGGATCCAAAGAGTCCCCTTTACATCTGGATCCACAGAGTCCCCTTTTACATCTGGATCCACAGAGTCCCCTTTTACATCTGAATGCCCAGAGTTCCCTTTTACATCTGGATCCACAGAGTCCCCTTTTACATCTGGATCCACAGAGTCCCCTTTTACATCTAAATGCACATACTCCCCCTTTACATCTGGATCCACAGAGTTCCCTTTTACATCTGGATCGACAGAGTCTCCTTTTACATCTGGATCCACAGAGTCCCCTTTTACATCTGGATCCACAGAGTCCCCTTTTACTTCTGGATCCACAGAGTCCCCTTTTACTTCTGGATCCACAGACTCCCCCTTTACATCTGGATCCACAGAGTCCCCTTTTACTTCTGGATCCTTAGAGTCCCCTTTTACTTCTGGATCCACAGACTCCCATTTTACATCTGAATGCACAGAGTCCCCCTTTACATCTGGATCCACAGAGTCCCCTTTTACTTCTGGATCCACAGAGTCCCCTTTTACTTCTGGATCCACAGAGTCCCCTTTTACTTCTGGATCCACAGAGTCCCCTTTTACTTCTGGATCCACAGAGTCCCCTTTTACTTCTGGATCCACAGACTCCCCCTTTACATCTGGATCCACAGAGTCCCCTTTTACTTCTGGATCCTTAGACTCCCATTTTACATCTGAATGCACAGAGTCCCCCTTTACATCTGGATCCACAGAGTCCCCTTTTACTTCTGGATCCACAGAGTCCCCTTTTACTTCTGGATCCACAGAGTCCCCTTTTACTTCTGGATCCACAGAGTCCCCTTTTACTTCTGGATCCACAGACTCCCCCTTTACATCTGGATCCACAGAGTCCCCTTTTACTTCTGGATCCTTAGAGTCCTCTTTACATCTAGGTTTCCACAGAGTCCCCTTTTACTTCTGGATCCACAGAGTCCCATTTTACATCTGAATGCACAGAGTCCCCCTTTACATCTGGATCCACGGAGTCCCCTTTTACATCTAAATGCACAGACTCCCCCTTTACATCTGGATCCACAGAGTCCCCCTTTACATCTGGATCCACAGAGTCCCCCTTTACATCTGGATCCACTGAGTCCCCTTTCACAATTGACCTTGCAGAGTTCCCTTTCACTGTAAGGAGGGGGGGGGGGGACTCTGCAGACTTGGATGTAAGGGAGAACTCTGGGGACTCTGACATAGGGATGCTCTTGGAACCCTGATTTAAGGGGGGACACTGAGAACTCTGATGTATAGAGAGGACTCTGATGTAAAGGGAAACACTGTGGCCTTTGGTTTAACGGGGAACTCTGATGTAAGGGGGGATCTGAGAACCCTAATTTTCCTTATTGCACTTACTCAGAGGCGGGGGGGGGGGGTTTGTTAATGTTAGCTTTAGGCAGTGTGAAAGAGCAACAGACACTCTCAGCTTAGACAACTGCAGCCAGCAACCCTGTTGGCAAACCATAGTACAATGTAAATTATGTGTCCGGGTTTCAGGCAGTCTGAAACCCGGACACATAATTCCAAACCCGAACTGTCCGGGTGAATCCTGGACAGGTGGCAACCCTAGGGGGGTCAGGAGAGCTTACAGGGGGGTCAGGAGAGCTTACACGGGGGGGGGGGGGGTCAGGAGAGCTTACACTGGGGGGAGGTCAGGAGAGCTTACACTGGGGGGAGGTCAGGAGAGCTTACACTGGGGGGAGGTCAGGAGAGCTTACACATTAGGGGGGGGGGTCGGAAGAGCTTACACTGGGGGGAGGTCAGGAGAGCTTACACTGGGGGGAGGTCAGGAGAGCTTACACATTAGGGGGGGGGTCGGGAGAGCTTACACTGGGGGGAGGTCAGGAGAGCTTACACATTAGGGGGGAGGTCAGGAGAGCTTACACTGGGGGAGGTCAGGAGAGCTTACACTGGGGGGAGGTCAGGAGAGCTTACACATTAGGGGGGGGTCGGGAGAGCTTACACTGGGGGGAGGTCAGGAGAGCTTACACATTAGGGGGGAGGTCAGGAGAGCTTACACTGGGGGGAGGTCAGGAGAGCTTACACATTAGGGGGGGGGGGTCGGGAGAGCTTACACTGGGGGAAGGTCAGGAGAGCTTACACTGGGGGGAGGTCAGGAGAGCTTACACATTAGGGGGGGGGGGTCGGGAGAGCTTACACTGGGGGGAGGTCAGGAGAGCTTACAGGGGGGTCAGGAGAGCTTACACTGGGGGGAGGTCAGGAGAGCTTACACTGGGGGGAGGTCAGGAGAGCTTACACTGGGGGGAGGTCAGGAGATCTTACACTGGGGGGAGGTCAGGAGAGCTTACACTGGGGGGAGGTCAGGAGAGCTTACACTGGGGGGAGGTCAGGAGAGCTTACACATTAGGGGGGGGGGGGGGTCGGAAGAGCTCACTAATCTACATGAATAGAAGACGAAGATCCCATTTGTCAGCTAACAGCACCTCTATGCTAAGCTGCAGTAACTCAGCATAGCGGTGCCTATAAACATTTCCACACTGTAGTGCAAGCAGAAGAGCAGAGCTCACCACCTCCATTCACCTCCAATCCACTCCCTCCGCTCAGCACTCAGCACTGCAGTTGGTCGCACGTCTCCCTCTTCCACATGAGCAATGTGATCTCGGGAGAAAAGACACACCCCCACCCCTCCCACTCAAGCAGCAGCCTGCAGGAGAGAGGCTGAAAACTGCTGTGGGAGGTACAGGGGGCGGAGCGTGCAGTCCGAGGTTTCTGAGCAGTTTCTTATGAGGAGAATGGCTGCCCGTTGCTATGGTTACCCGGGGAGCGCTCAGAGTTAGTAATATTGTCTGGGGGGGTCCATGGGGAGGGGGGAGGGGGTCCCTGCTCGGCGACACTCGGGGCTAATAATTGTATCCTTCCTGGCCGGGACTCGGGGCTTTTCAGCGACCCATTTGGGGCTCCGGCCTCCTTAGCCCGCCCCTAACAATGCCCCTGCCTTTCACACTGGCGCCTTTTTGTGGCGTTTTTGCGGCAAAAATAGCGCTATTAAAACGCTCCAAAAAACGATACTCTCCATTGAAATGAATTGAAAACGTGGTAAATTGAAAAAGTGTTTTACCGCTATTTTAACGCTAAACTATAGGCGTTTCCAGTGTGAAAGGGCTCTAAAAGCCCTTTCACACCGGTGCGTTTTTGCTGCGTTTTCTTGGTAAAAATAGCGCTATTAAAACACCCATAAAACGCTCCAAAAACGCCCCTCTCCATGGGAATGAATGGAAAACGTGGTAAAAACGCAGTAAAATAGCGGTGTTTTACCGCTATTTTAATGCTCCATTATAGGTGTTTCCAGTGTGAAAGGGCTCTAAGAGCTCTTTCACACTGGTGCATTTTTGCGGCGTTATTGCCACGTTTTCGCGGTAAAAATAGCGCTATTAAAACGCTTATAAAACGCTCCAAAAACGCCCCTCTACATTGAAATGAATGGAAAGCGCGGTAAAAATTTGGTAAAAACGCGGTAAAATATTGGTGTTTTACCGCTATTTTAACGCTTCGCTATAGGCATTTCCAGTGTGAAAGGGCTTCAAGAGCCCTTTCACACCGGTGCATTTTTGCGGCGTTATTGCCACGTTTTCGCGGTAAAAATAGCGCTATTAAAACGCTCATAAAACACTCCAAAAACGCCCTTCTACATTGAAATGAATGGAAAACGCGGTAAAAACGCAGTAAAAATGTGGTAAAAACGCAGTAAAACCGCAGTAAAATAGCAGTGTTTTACCGCTGTTTTACCGCTATTTTAACGCTCCGCTATAGGTATTTCCAGTGTGAAAGGGCTTTAAGAGCTCTTTCACACTGGTGCGTTTTTGCGGCGTTTTTGACGCGTTTTCGCGGTAAAAATAGCGCTCATAAAACGCTCATAAAACGCTCCAAAAACGCCCCTCTCCATTGAAATGAATGGAAAACGCTCCTCTATAGACGTTTCCAGTGTGAAAGGGCTCTTAAGACACAGCTGCATATGTATAAAGGGGAGGAGTCTGTATAAAGGGGAGGAGTTTGTCTTAACCAATCACGTTGCTTGATTTTTGTAAATTTGCATATCTGCATATTTCTCCATAGCACTTGCATTCCTTGCATTTTTATGTTTTCTAAGTAATAAATAATAATAAAAAAGATGACGATGGGCGCGGGAGAGTAGAACTAGTATTAGTTTAGTAGATATCGCCTGCAATGACAGCGGGGAAAAAAAAAAAAAAAATGTTCTCTCCATGAGTTGAGTGTGAGAGATTTTCCGGCACTATATATACAACGCACAGCATGCCAGTATAGTAGATGTGAGGGCGCGTCTGGTACGTATCTACATAACCGCCGATCCTTTGATTCTCCAGTTTCTATTCACAATGCAGAAAATCTCTTCTCGGCCTTCTGCCTAAGATCTCAAGTGTAGTACTGACTACAGCCCTTAGGGGTGTCTCCGCTTCACCGCTAGGACGTCGGGAGCCATTTGAATCTATCCAAGGACAGTTGGTCTGGGTGAGGTACTGGCTTAGTCCCACTTGGAACGAGTTTGCGATTTACCCCCCCCCCACACGCATTAGCGCCCTCGGGCATTAGAAGCTAGAGGCTTTATATAGACTCCCAACTGATCAAAGGCAGGTATGTCCCAGGGGCTCAAACACATCCAATGTTTTGCCTTTTGTAGAAGCTGTGTCTGTTGCAGCCGGTGCTTCTCAGTTTATGGGATGCACAGAATTCCGCTTCTCGGCCTCTTGGCTGCGATCAAGTGTGTTTTTATTTCATGCTATGAATGTCTTATAAATGGAAAAGCTTTAACCACTTCCCGACGGCCGTACGAATATTTGCGGCCGTCGGGCTGTCCTGAATCTCTGGCAGGGCGCATATATGCGCCCTGTGCTTTTAATGGCCACTAGAGGGCGCGCGAGCGCCGCCGGCGGCGCGCGCGTGCCCGCTGCATTCCTGAGATGCCGATGCGCGTGCCCGCTGCATTCCTGAGATGCCGATGCGCGTGCCCGGCGGCCGCGATGTCCGCCAGGCACTCGCAATCGGCGGTTACAGGGACAAGACATGGATCTCTGTATGTAAACACAGAGATCCATGTCCTGTCAGGGAGTGAGGTGACCAATCTGTGTCTCTTGTACATAGGGACACAGCATCGGTCACCTCCCCCAGTCACCCCCCTCCCCCAAACAGTTAGAACACACCCAGAATACATTTAACCCCTTCCATGCCCCCCTAGTGTTAACCCCTTCACTGCCAGTCACATTTATACAGTAATCGGTGCATTTTTATAGCACTGATCTCAGTATAAATGTGAATGGCGCCAAAAATGTGTCAAAAGTGTCCGATGTGTCCACCATAACGTCGCAGTCCCAATAAAAATCGCAGATCGCCGCCATTACTAGTAAAAAAAAAATTATAAAAATTAATAATAATTCTGTCCCCTATTTTGTATGCGCTATAACTTTTGTGCAAACCAGTCGCTTATTGCGATTTTTTTTTTTTTTACCAAAAATATGTAGAATAATACGTATCGGCCTAAACTGAGAATTTTTTTTATTTTATTTTTAAAAAAATGGGCTATTTATTATAGTAACAAGTAAAAAATATTGACTTTTTTTCAAAATTGACGCTCTTTTTTTCTTTATAGCGCAAAAAATAAAAACCGCAGAGATGATCAAATACCACCAAAAGAAAGCTCTATTTGTGGGAAAAAAATGACGCCAATTTTGTTTGGGAGCCACGACCGCGCAATTGTCAGTTAAAGCGACACAGTGCCAGAAATTGAAATTTCACCTGGTCAGGAAGGGTTATAAGTGCCCAGTAAGGAAGTGGTTAATATAGAATATTAATAATAAATAAATACACATTAACCACTTGCTTACTGGGCACATATACCCCCTTCCTGCCCAGGCGAAATTTCAGCTTTCAGCACTGCGTCGCTTTAAATTAAAATTGCGCGGTCGTGCGACGTGCCTCCTAAACACAATTGACGTCTTTTTTTCCCCCCACAAATAGAGCTTTCTTTTGGTGGTATTTGATCACCTCTGCGGTTTTGATTTTTTGCGCTATAAACAAAAAAGTGCGACAATTTTGAAAAAAAACGCAATATTTTTAACTTTTTGCTATAATAAATATCCCATTTAAAAAAAAAATAAAAAAATGTTTCTCAGTTTAGGCCGATATGTATTCTACATATTTTTGGTAAAAAAAAATCGCAATAAGCGTATAGTAATGGGTTTGCGCAAAGGTTATAGTGGCTACAAAATAGGGGATAGAATTGCAACACATTTTTTTTTTCACTAGTAATACGGCGATCTGCGAATTTTGGCAGGACTGCGATATTGCGATGGACACATCGGACACTTTTTGACACATTTTTGGGACCATTCACATTAATACAGCGAACAGCGCTATAAAAACGCACTAATTACTGTATAAATGTGACTGGCAGGGAAGGGGTTAACACTAGGGGGTGAGGAAGGGGTTAGGTGTGTATCCTGGGTGTGTTCTAACTGTGTGGGGGGAGGGGACTGACTGGGGAGGTGACCGATGCTGTGTCCCTATCATAGGGGTGCGCAGCCTATTGCATTAGGGTGTGCACCCAAAAGCTCAAGCACACATACGTGTGTGTATCAGTGGCGGTGCGTCCATAGGGATGCAGGAGCGCCACCCCACCTGGCTCACTCACAGCCAGTAAAATATTCAGATTCATACACTGTATGAATCTGTATATTTTCGCCACTGCCGCCCACTATTCAGCTGATCGGACATTGAGCACCGGTCAGCTGAATAGCGGCAGCTGACTGGCTGTGGGGAAGTGCCTATCAGGGCCAGTGGCTTCCAGAAGCTCATCCTTGGGACGTGCCGGCCGTGCGTCCGAGGATAAGACTGACAGGCGTCTCAGCCAATCAGGTAACCTGATTGACTGAAGCATCATCGAGGGTGGGACCAGGGACATCGAGGGACGTAGAAGCCATAAAGGTAAGTGCCAGGGGGGGGTACTGGGCATGGTGGCTACAAGTGGGGGCACAGTGTCTATAAGTGGGGGCACAGTGTCTACAATTGGGGGCACAGTGGCGACAATTGGGGGCACAGTGGTGACAATTGGGGGCACAGTGGTGACAATTGGGGGCACAGTGGTGACAATTGGGGGCACAGTGGTGACAATTGTGGATACAGTGGTGACAATTGGGGCACAGTGGCTGTGTTTGATGGCATAGTGGTGACAATTGATGGCACAGTGGTTGCGTTTTGATGGCACAGTGGTTGCGTTTTGATGGCACAGTGGTTGCGTTTTGATGGCACAGTGGCTGCGTTTTGATGGCACAGTGGTTGCGTTTTGATGGCACAGTGGTTGCGTTTTGATGGCACAGTGGTTGCGTTTTGATGGCACAGTGGTTGCGTTTTGATGGAACAGTGGTTGTGTTTTGATGGAACAGTGGCTGCATTTAATGGCATGGCACAGTGGTGACAATTGATAGGTACAGTGAGGCTGCAATTGTTTTTTTTTTTTGTTTTTTTTCGTTTGCGCCCCCCAAAAATTTTGAGCACCAGCCACCACTGTATATGTATGTATATGTGTGTGTGTATATATATATATATATTCAAAAGTATTGGGACGCCTGTCTTTAAACACGCATAACTTTTAATGGCATCCCAGTCTTAGTCCGTAGGGTTCAATATCAAAGTTGCTCCCCCCCCCCCTTTGCAGCTATAACAGCTTCAACTCTTCTGGGAAGGCCGTCCACAAGGTTCAGGAGTGTCTATGGGAAGGTTTGACCATTCTTCCAGAAGAGCATTCGTGAGATCAGGCACTGATGTTGGACGAGAAGGCTTGGCTTGCAGTCTCCACTCTCTAATTCATCCCAAAGGTCAGGGCTCCGTGCAGGTCTGTCAAGTTCCTTCACCCCAAACTCGCTCATCCTTGTCTTTATGGGCCTTGCTTTGTGCACTGGTCCAAATAATATGGTGTGGGGTTGTTTTCCAGGGGTTGGGTTGGCCCCTTAGTTCCAGTGAAGGGAACTCTTCAGGTGTCGGCATACCAAGACATTTTGGACAATTTCATTATAAGCGCGACTAAAACATATACAATTAAGTGTAACAATCTAAAAAATGTAAATTCCAAAGTGCTATAATGGTGTGAAGCTCTCAACTAAAAAGTTGTTGCACTTGAAGGTAATTTGTATTGCAATTATCTGTAGAGGGGTTTCCACCATCCCTGCTAAGGCAGCACTGGTAGGCACTGATTGGCAGCGTTGATGGACACTAAGTGAGTGAGTGAGTGAAAAATGTATAGAGCGCAACACTTGCGAACTGAATCGACTCTGGGCGCTATTCAGGGATGTATTCTGGCCTAGGCCGACAAGGCCCAGGCCTAGGGTGGCACTTCACGGGGGGGGGGGCGGCACAGGGGGAGCCGCGCTGTACCCGCGCCACCACAGGGGGAGCCGCGCTGTACCCGTGCCACCACAGGGGGAGTCGCGCTGTAACCCAGGACTCAACAAATCCCGGTCGCCATGGTGACTAGAAATGGCGTCCGGGCAAGTGGGGTCATGGCTGGGAAGGTAGACATGGGCACAAAAAAAAATTTTGTTCCATAGGACCAGCGCTCTGAGGACTAGGCCGATCCTGGGAAAAGGCAGCGAGCGGCATCTGCCCTCTGTCCGTCTCCCACGGCGTCCCTCTGTCCGTCTCCCACGGCGTCCCTCTGTCCGTCGCCCACGAATATGACAGGGCAGGTCTTAAAGAAAGGGTGTGGCTTTGACAGGAAGGGGTGGGTCATATTTAAATTGGGGGGTGCGCAAGTTTAGTCAGGCCTAGGGCAGCACAAAACCTAAATACACCTCTGGCGTTATTTCCATTCCTTGGATAAAGGAAGGATTTGCCTCAGAAGAGATGAGTTTTAATCATTCTCCTGAAGGCCAAGTGGTCGGACTCCAGTCGGATGGTGGTCGGTAGTGCATTCCACAGTCGCGGTCCTTGGACAGCAAATCTCCGATCTCCTTTGGATTTGTATCTTGCCTTTGGGATGTACAGTAGGTTTTGATTTGTGGATCGCAGAACGCGATTGGGTTGTGGGCTTTTATTTTTTCGCATAGATATTGGGGGGCGTTTCCATGAATACACTTGTGTGTAAGGCAGAGTGCCTTGAAAGTGATTCTGTCTTTCACTGGTAGCCAGTGAAGGGATCTTAGCGAAAGGGGGATTGACTCCCATGGTTTTTTCCCAGTCACTAATCCAGCAGCCGTATTTTGAACGACTTGCAGACGAGTGATTTGGTATTTGGGAGTCCAAGATAAAGGGCATTTGCATAGTCCAGTCTGGAATTGACGATTGTTCCCACTACGACTGCAATGTCCTCTTTAGGGATGAAGGGGGTGAGTCGGCGTAGCAGGCGCAGCAAATGATGGGATCCGCTGACTACCGCCCCTATTTGTGCATCCATTGTCATGTGGGAGTCAAAAATGACTCAGAGACTTTTGACTTTGGCGCTCGGGGTGATGATTTTTCCCAGGATGGGCGGTGGGGTCCAAGTTGAGGTGGGAAGACTTTTCCTGTTTGCGTGAAACAGGAGAAGTTCTGTTTTCGAACCATTGAGTTTTAGATAACCGGATGTCATCCAGTTATCTATAAGAGTGAGGGATCTCTCTAGTCCCAGCGAATGATCCTTTCCGTTGCTGACACGGAGATACAGTTGAGTGTCGTCTGCGTAGGAATGGTAAAGTAGCTTCTGGTTGCTGATGATCTCAAAGAGGGGACGGAGATAGATATTGAACAGTACCGGCGACAAGGGAGATCCCTGAGGGACTCCGCATGATACCGTACGCATTTCTGACGTGAAAGATCCCAATTTCACTGTTTGTGATCTGTTTTTCAAGAAGGAAGAGAACCAGGGTAGATCCTTTTCCATGATTTTGGCCACTTCAGCTAGCCTAGCCAGTAGTAGTCTGTGGTCTACCGTGTCAAAGGCCGCACTTAGGTCCAACAGGATCAGGAGAGAAGATTCTCCTTCATCTGCTGCCTCTAGGACGTCATCCCATATTTTTACCAGAGCAGTTTCAGTTCCGTGCCCGGGCCGGAAACCGTGATTGAAACGTATCTAGTAATTTTTGGGTTTCTAAATGCTGTTGTAACTGTTGTACAACTTCTTTCTCCATTATTTTGGAGAAAACATTTAGACCCGTTATGGGCCTCCTGTTGTTAGGGTCTTTAGGGTCAAGGGAGGGTTTTTTCAGGATCGGTTTTATGGTGCCTTGTTTCAACAAGGAGGGCACCATGCCCTCCTTGAATGATTGGTTTATAAGCTGCGTGATAGCTGGTGCCAATATATCGGCACTTTCTTTCAGCAGTTTAGTGGGAATAATGTCATTGGGTGCTGTGCTGTTGTGCAGAGTCCCAATGATATTTTTAGTGGCAGCGATGGAGATGAGTTTTAAGGTGAATTTCGGAGCTTGAGGCGGGTATATGATGGTATCGGGGTTGGGATTCGGGGCGGGATTCATGCAGATTCCATTTTGCTCAATGCTTACCCGGATCCTTTCAATTTTATTAATGAAATAATCCGATAGTTCGTTGCAAAATGCTTGTGAATCGGCATTGGGGGGCTCTAAACAGGCTGGATTCATCGACTGCGAAACCAGCTTGAAGAGTTCGCGGGGGCGGTTTAGGGCCTTGGTGATGATGTTGGCAAAATGATTTTTTTTTGCCATAAAGATTTCTTTATGATATTTCTTTGTTATTGTCTTATAAATAGTGAGGTTACTATCTGAAGAGCTCCTTTTCCAGGCAGCTTCTGCTCTACGACGATCTTGCTTTAGCAGCGTCAGCTGGTTGTTAAACCACCCGTCGCTGTTTTTACGAATGCAAGTTTTGCGTTTTGGTGTCACCCAGTCGGCGGACTGAAGTAGCGCCTTGTTGATGGCGTCAAGTGTTTCTACGGCTGTTCGTTGTTGTTGTATTGTGTTTATTTTATTTCCTAGGGTTGTTTTGAAGAGTTCCGAATGGAGCTTCTTCTGGGACCTAGTCCAGTGAGTTATCACCGGTTTTCTTGTTTTATTTACACAGAATGGTGTTGCAATCGCCTGTGAGCCAGCTTTCTGTGATAAAGAGGCAGTCTATATCGTGTAGAAGGATGAAGTCATGGATTTCTTGCCGGCGTTTTACTGCCGATCTGGTATTGATCAGAGCGCAGGATATGCTTTTGGGTTGGAGTGTTCTAATGCGATTTTTTTACTGTTGATCGTCTATTGATTCTCAACAGTTTTTTAGGGCTTTTTCGGTGACCGTTGGGAGTGTTGAGGCAAACGATTTTAATTCCCAGATGGTTTCTGCAGAGTATTTCAGATAACCCATGGTTGCAGAAAAAACGGGAAGTATTTGTGGGGGGGGGGGGGGGTTGGCGATGCTGGGGAGGAGGAATAGGGAAGCGAACCTGTCACTTCTCTATATCCTCCCCTTTTTTTCAATTGGTCCAGAGGAAGGCAAAAAACCCCAGGAAGGCAAAAGACCCCTTTCACATTGAGGAGTATTTCAGACGGTACAGCGCTAAAAATAGCGCTGCTATACCGCCTGAAAAACTCCTTCACTGCATAGTCAATGTGAAAGCTCGAGGGCTTTCACACTGAGGCGATGCGCTGGCGGGAAAGAAAAAAATCTCCTGTCAGCAGCATCTTTGGAGCGGTGAGAGGCGCGGCATGTATACCGCTCCTTACCATTGAAAACAACGGGAAACCGCGGCAACCCTTTATTGGCCACAAGCGGGAGTTAATACCGCACCGCTAGCGGCCAATTCCCGCGGCAATTCCGGCAGTATATGGCCACTATTTTTAGCGGCGCTATACCGCCACCACGGATCCCGCCCCAATGTGAAAGGGGCCTAGTTGGTAGCACTGATGTGCACTGAAATGTGGCACTGATAGGCAGCACTGATTGGCACGAATAGGCGGCACTGATGGGCATCACTGATGTGCTCTGATTGGTTGCACTTATGGACACTGACTGGCATCACTGGGCACTGAGTGGCATCATTGATGAGCACTCATATGCAGCACTGATGGGCTCTGATTGGAAGCACTGATGGGCTCTGATTGGCAGCACTGATGGGCTCTGATTGACAGCATTGGCTGGCACTGACAGCATTGGTTGGCACTGATTTACAGCTTTGGTTGGCACTGATAGGCAGCATTGATTGGCACTGATAGGCAGCACTGGTTGGCACTGATAGGCAGAACTGGTTGGTATTGATAAGCAGCACTGGCACGGATAGGCAGCATTGGTTTGCACGGATAAGCAACACTGGCACTGATTGGCAGCATTGGTTGGCACTGATTGGCAGCATTGGTTGGCATGGATAGGCAGCATTGGTTGGCAGTACACTGATTGGCAGCATTGGTTGGCACTGATTGACACGGATAGGCAGAACTGGTTGGCACAGATAGGCAGAACTGGTTGTCACAGATAGGCAGCATTGGTTGGCACGGATAGGCAGCATTGGTTGGCACGGATAGGCAGCTTTGGTTGGCAGTGCACTGATAGGCAGAACTGGTTGGCACAGATAGGCAGAACTGGTTGGCACGGATAGGCAGCATTGGTTGGCACGGATAGGCAGCTTTGGTTGGCAGTGCACTGATAGGCAGAACTGGTTGGCACAGATAGGCAGAACTGGTTGGCACAGATAGGCAGCATTGGTTGGCAGTGCACTGGCAGCATTGGTTGGCACTGATAAGCAACACTGGCATGTATAGGCAGCATTGGTTGGCACAGTTAGGGGACAGGGGGAGTTTCACATTCAGGATATTGTGAAAATTGCCAGAGCTGTTCAGTGTAAGAAGCTGTCAGATAATGACACTACATGCAGGAAGAGACACCAGCTGTTAAGTCAGCGGTGATGTAGAGGATGGGCGGGACTGAACAGTGTGGTGCTGGGTGTCCCGCGATTGGTCACCAGAGCTGAAGAACAGGGAGAGGTGTGTGTAAACACACCTTCCCCCTTCTTCACTGTGGCAATGTCAGTGATGTCAGCACTTGGGTGTTGTCTGTTTTCAAGCACCAATTATTGGACTATAATTTATATTTTTATTCACAAGGACTTTTAGTTTGTGTTCATTTACACTCATTGGCGCAGTTTTTTCCTTTTTTCTTTATGTTATCTGCTGCCTTTTTTTAAATAATTTTTCTAATTTACACTGGGTCAGCGCAATTTTTTTCTTTATCCAATATCAGTGATCGTCTGTTCCCTGATATAGGGAACAACGATCACTGACGTCACATGTCCAGCCCCGCCCCCTATAGTTAGAAACACACACAAGGTCACACTGTGGTTAACTCCTAAACTGCAATTGTAATTTTCACAGTAAACAATGCATTTTTATAGCACTTTTCGCTGTGAAAATGACAATGGCCCCCAAAATTTGTCAAAATTGTCCGATGTGTCCGCCATAATGTTGCAGTCAGGAAAAAAATCGCTGATCGCCGCCATTAGTAGTAAAAAAAAAATATTATTAAAAATACCATAAAACTATCCCCTATTTTTTAAACACTATGGGCCAGATTCAGGTAGATGGGCGAATCTTTATTTTAGAGTAACGTTTCTCATTTATGTTACTCCGCCGAAACTTTAGGAGCAAGTACTGTTATTCACAAAGCACTTGCTCCTAAAGTTGCGGCGGCGTAGCGAAAATGAGCCGCCGGAATTCAAATTGGGCGGGTAGGGGGCGTGTATTATTATAACTAGGCGCGATCCCGCGGCGAACGTACTGCGCATGCGTCGACTGTCAGTGCGCATGCTCCAAATTCTGTCAGTGAACGTCAATGACGTCAATCCACATTCACGGACGTTTTACGCAAACAACGCAAAAATGTTTTAATTAGACGCTGTAACGGAACTATGTATTCTGCCTGTACATCTATAATAATCATGCAGTGGTATATTATGAGGTGTGAACATCCTCTGTCTGTAAAGATGTAGATTAGAACTGAATCAGCCTGTCTCTGGAAACCTCTCTTTAGTATGCTAATTCACCTCTCTATTCCCAAAGGTTAATTGATCTATTGTGTGTGTGAAAGACCTGTGTTTATCCTTAAGAGATTGTATATTGTATTCCAAATTAGCAGTATCCGGCCAGTTGTATTGAAATAGCATGTCACTTATGTTCAGAAGAACTGTCAGGCTTTGCGGAGCCGAAATGTTTAGCTACGGAGGGGATTATCTGTGATTGAATTGTATTTGAGAAAGGAATGTGGCTTCTTTAGCCTGGTGACAGTGTGTCTAACTTGAGGCCCCCCCTGTGGAGGGAGGGGGCGGAGAGTTCCATTGTTCCTTGATTATTCACAAGTTTGTAACTAAGATATAAACCAAAAATGTACCATTAAAGTTAGTCTACTGGACCCTTCAAACGTAGCCTGTCTCGTTTATGGAAGGGAATGCAATGGGATTTATTCTGTGCCTCTTACAACTGGACCTAACTCTCCCTCTGGATCTCGTGGATGGGCTTATACTGGACTTACTTATATAGCAACTTGCCAGGGAAAAGGACGTCGTCAGCGGCTGATACCCTCTCCCTACTTGGGTAGCCGTTACATTGGTTGGCAGCGGTGGGATGGTCCTTTTATCCAAGGAGCAAGTTCTGAATGGAGTCCCAGTACGCCAGGCTGAAAAGAACCACACTAAAAGTTTTATTGGAGAGTCGTGGTAGGAGTGCCAGTAACAGACCACGGAGGGAGATGATAGCGGATCTGCTGGAGCTGGACCAAATGGATGGATCCATGGAAGGAGCGGAGCCCCTAGCACCTGTCAGCGAGGAAGATGTAATTACGGATATTGTACAGCGGAGATTATCCTTGTATCCAGAAACATCCACGGAACTAATAAACCAGCTGTTCCGGGAAGCAAGAGAAGAGATTCAAACCAAGAGGGGACAAGAACTGGAACTGGTAAGAGCTAGACAGCCCATTACACACGCAGCTCCTACTTCCCCACCCGCTGCTACAGGAAAGAAAATACCGTTCACTGCATTTAAAGCTTTTGTAGAAAGTGAGGAGGAAATAGATGGATATTTGGCGGATTTTGAGAGGCAGTGCTCACTACACCAGGTACCACCAGACCAATGGGTCACTATTTTGTCTGGAAAATTGTCGGGCAAAGCCAATGAAGCTTTTCGGGCTCTTGCTCCAGAGGATATTTTACAATATCAGCAAGTGAAAAAGGCGCTGTTAACTCGATATGCCGTAACTCCAGAAACCTACCGCCGCCGCTTCCGGGAATCCAAGAAGAAGGCTGTGGACTCCCACATGGAATGGGCCAACCAGTTACAAAGGGTGGCATCCCATTGGGTCCAAGGGTGCAAGGCCAACACCGGGAAGAAAGTATTGCAGCTATTCCTAATGGAACATTTCTTCCAAGACCTGGCCGCAGACATACAGGACTGGGTACGAGATCGCCGTCCCGCTAACTTAAACGAGGCGGCGCGGCTAGCAGATGAGTACACGGAAACAAGGAAAGTAAGCCAGGGTACTACACGCCTGGCTCATAAGGTAGAACCGTGTACTCCAACCGACACCCCCACGCCCAGAGTTTCGTGCTCCAGTCCCACCAGGACCACCACGTCCTCAGGGGCCTAACAACTACCCCCGGGATTCGTCTAGGGTGACGTGCCATCACTGCAGCAACACGGGACATATTGCTCGTTTTTGTCCTTTGAGAGCTACAAATAACAACTGGAGACGCCCAACACCCAACACAGAGGTCACTCCATCACAGCCCTCTGCGGCCCACTGCCTAGAGACTGAGGTGGGCCCTGAGGAATGTCTGGGAATTTTGTATGAGGCAGACCCAATACAAGCGGCCTCTCCAGATAACCATCAGCATCACCGTCAGGAGGTACGGGTGAATGGACAAGTAGCACAAGGCCTAAGAGATACCGAGGCTACTATCGCTCTGATTCAAAAGCAACCAGGGCACAAAAAGTCAGACTGTTCATTAAATGTACCCAGGCAGTCACAGTCATGGAGACAGCCAGAAAGGGGGAACCCCCACACATCCATGCCTGCGGCCCACGGCGTTGGGGAGGTAGAACATTGGGGTGTTCTGCATGAGGCAGATCCGATACAAGCAGCTAATCAGGACAACAGGCAGCAACACAGGCAGACTGTCTGGGTCAATGGAAAGGCAGCCAACGGGTTACGCGATACGGGGGCCACGATGACACTGCTACAGAAGAAACTCATCCCAGAGAGCCAGCACACCGGAGACACCGTAGCCGTAAGAGTAGCAGGAGGCACCGTCTTCCGGCTACCCGTTGCCCGGGTTCATCTGGATTGGGGGGTTGGTTCGGGACATGTGAAAGTGGGGGTGATGAAGGATTTGCCAGCAGATGTCCTACTGGGGAATGATTTGGCCCCCCTTGGTTCTGCGTACGCCCCGATGTGCCCCGCTGAAGCCTACACAGTGACTAACTGTGCCCCAACCTTCGTTGCTGGAACCAACTTGCTTGCTGCTGAGACCCGGGTAAGACTACCTTCCCCGACATGTACTGTAGATCCGGCCCAATATCACAGTCTAAAATGGGAATGTGACAAGTTGGCCAGTGAGAAATCGGAGATGCAACGACACTACGTCATGTATTATGAGATGTCCCGTGGCTTGAACATTGAAATGCACAAACAGGCTGAAATTGTCAGAAGGTTAAATGGGATTTGCGCTCAGGTGGTGCCTTATCTCTCCCAAGAGCATCAGCAACCGGTCCTGGGAGCCATTGAGAGAGCAAAGCAAGTGACTGTTCCAGAACTGAATTCCATTATTCACCTTCACCATCAGCTACCGACCTGGCAGATTTAATGGCAATGCCGATGGACTGTCCAGGCAAACTGAACTTTTACCCTAACAGCAGACCGGACATCCCCAAGTTGACCCGAAAAGGATCAGTCCGGGTCTGCCGGAGTGTTCCACAAAAGGGGAGCAGTGTAACGGAACTATGTATTCTGCCTGTACATCTATAATAATCATGCAGTGGTATATTATGAGGTGTGAACATCCTCTGTCTGTAAAGATGTAGATTAGAACTGAATCAGCCTGTCTCTGGAAACCTCTCTTTAGTATGCTAATTCACCTCTCTATTCCCAAAGGTTAATTGATCTATTGTGTGTGTGAAAGACCTGTGTTTATCCTTAAGAGATTGTATATTGTATTCCAAATTAGCAGTATCCGGCCAGTTGTATTGAAATAGCATGTCACTTATGTTCAGAAGAACTGTCAGGCTTTGCGGAGCCGAAATGTTTAGCTACGGAGGGGATTATCTGTGATTGAATTGTATTTGAGAAAGGAATGTGGCTTCTTTAGCCTGGTGACAGTGTGTCTAACTTGAGGCCCCCCCTGTGGAGGGAGGGGGCGGAGAGTTCCATTGTTCCTTGATTATTCACAAGTTTGTAACTAAGATATAAACCAAAAATGTACCATTAAAGTTAGTCTACTGGACCCTTCAAACGTAGCCTGTCTCGTTTATGGAAGGGAATGCAATGGGATTTATTCTGTGCCTCTTACAACTGGACCTAACTCTCCCTCTGGATCTCGTGGATGGGCTTATACTGGACTTACTTATATAGCAACTTGCCAGGGAAAAGGACGTCGTCAGCGGCTGATACCCTCTCCCTACTTGGGTAGCCGTTACAGACGCGATGACGACGGCCATACTTAACATAGGATACTCCACTAGGGGGCTGGTTTTTCTTTAAGCCGCGTATCGCTTACGGAAACGTCGGAAAGTCACTGCGTCGGGCCCGAATACGATCGTGAATTGCCGATTCTCGCTGATTAGCATAATCTCGGCGTTAATCAGCGGGAACGCCCCGAGCGCCATTTTTAAAATTGCAGTTCCGATACGACGGCGAAATACAATTACGCCGCTTGTATAGGAACTCCAACCCGGCGTTTCTTGTTTTCTGCTTACAGAAAACAGAAACGCCGGCTCAAAGTGAGAGTTAGGCTGGAGTATCACTGATACACCAGCCTAACTCTACCTGAATCTGGCCCTGAATCGGCAATTCACGATCGTATTCGGGCCCGACGCAGTGACTTTCCGACGTTTCCGTAAGCGATATTTTGCGATAATTTTGCGTTGTTTGCGTAAAACGTCCGTGAATGGGGATTGACGTCATTGACAGAATTTGGAGCATGCGCACTGACAGTCAACGCATGCGCAGTACATTCGCCGCGGGATCGTGCCTAGTTTAAATAATACACGCCCCCTACCCGCCCAATTTGAATTCCGCCGGCTCATTTTCGCTACGCCGGCGCAACTTTAGGAGCAAGTGCTATGTGAATAACAGTACTTGCTCCTAAAGTTTCGGCGGAGTAACGTAAATGAGAAACGTTACTCCAAAATAAAGATTCGCCCATCTACCTGAATCTGGCCCTATAAATTTTGCGCAAACCAATCGATAAACGCTTTTTACGATTTTTTTTTTACCAAAAATAGCTAGAATACATATCGCCCTAAACTGAGAAAAAATATGTTTTTTTATATATTTTTGGGGGGATATTTATTATAGCAAAAAGTAAAAAATATTGAATTTTTTTCAAAATTGACGCTCTATTTTTGTTTATAGCGCAAAAAAAATAAAAAATCGCAGCGGTGATCAAATACCACCAAAAGAAAGCTCTATTTGTGGGGAAAAAAAAGGACGCCAATTTTGTTTGGGAGCCACGTTGCAACGACCGCGCAACTGTCAGTTAAAGCGACAGAGTGTCGAATCGCAAAAACTGGCCAGGTCCTTTACCTGCATAATGGTCCGGGTCTTAAGTGGTTAAGGTGAAAAAAACATCTACCTTTACAACCCCTTTAAGCTTTGGCAATAAAACCTGGAAGCTGATTGGTTACTATGCAGAAGTGAGCCTGATTTTGCACTGTTTTAGTAAATAAACCTCACCGTTACTAAGAGGAGAGAAGTGCTGATGTAATACCTATTTTATCATTCATGTGATCTCCCAGGGTTACATTGAACCTCCTCACTATGGAAATATTCTTTATCATGCAGAATTTATTTCATCAGTGTATGACACTTTTTCTATGTCACTTCCCCGTCTCTGCCCGTTCTTTATCGCTCAGGATTCCCCCGTGACTCAGTTTAGAAAGAGCAAAATAAAACCACAAGCCACTTATTCCGTCTCTGAAAAGAGAAACTTGACATGCTTTTGAGGTTTTCCTCCAGCGTACAGGAAACAAGAACTCACCAAGTTAACCGTGGCCCAAAAGTGACCTCATCCCGAGGTTATTAATACGAGCGATTTTGTCACGTCACTGAACAATTGCAGCAATTCCGTACTCCCTCTCTGGACGTTGTTACACTCAGGGTGAGAGATCGGGGAAACGACTCGGAATTTCAGCTTTTATTTAAACGGCACTTTGCATTTTCTAAAATTTGTCCCGGTCAACTTTAACCACTTAAAGCAGGGGTGGCCAACCAGTGGCCCGGGGGCCACATGTGGCCCGCAGAGCCCTCTGATGTGGCCTGCGACCACCTGCTCTGGAATAGGAGTTGGCAAGCCTAGATCGCAGGTTGCCGACCCACCTTACCGCAGCATCAGTGTTGTGAATGAAGCTGGTGGTAGAGGAAGAAAGCGGCTGCAGAGCAGAGCTCCATAAGCTGATGCTTCCTCCACAGCACTGGCTTTTGCCACAGGCAAAGTCTTTGGCTAAGTTCAGCTGACCCGTAGCCCGTAGACGTGGGTGTGGGTAAACCGTAGCACATCAGTGTGGTAGCAGTCTTAGGCCCTTTTCACAACGATCAGCCCAACCAAATGGGAACCTCAATTCACCACTATAGATCGACAGATGTCCGTTTACGCCCGCCTATCTCCAATCCGAAAAACAGAAAGGAATTTGTCCCCTTCCATCTGGGTGGATTGGAGGGCCTATAGCAGTGATGGCGAACCTTGGCACCCCAGATGTTTTGGAACTACATTTCCCATGATGCTAATCTACACTGCAGAGTGCATGAGCATCATGGGAAATGTAGTTCCAAAACACCTGGAGTGCCAAGGTTTGCCATCACTGGTCTATAGAGTAGTTGTAACCATTCATTCGCCCGCTCCGCTCATTGTGGCCCGCGACTGATTACAAAGTTGCTTAAGTGGCCCTCGCGCTTCAAAAGGTTGGGCAATCCTGACTTAAAGGGTTGATAAAGGAAACATTTTATTTTGCTGAAATGACTGTTTACAGGGTATAGAAACATAAAAGTTAACTGATTCCTTTTGAAAAGTAGATAAAAATCAATCATATAATGTGCCTCTAGTTTCACTTTCGTTTTTAAACTGGTTTCATGTTTCTGTGAAGTACAGAAGACACACAGAACAAAAACAAAACAAATCCAGGGCAGTGTTTTGTTTTTAAAATGAATCTGATTCTGGTTTTGAGGAGCTTTAGACACACAATAATGACAGCTTGGGCCACAGTGAAAAGCTGCCATGAGATTTTTCATAAGGAGCCAGACAAGCAGGAAGTGTGGAGATCAGAGCAGAATTACAGCAACTTCAAAGCAAAAACGAACAGTGAGGATATAAAACAGCACTGCAGTAAGGTAAAGGAATCTATTTAGCTAAAAAAAAAGATTCCTTTAGTGATCCTTTAAGACCCGGACCAAAATGCAGCTAAAGGACCTTGCCCCTTTTTGTGATTCGGCACTGAGTCGCTTTAACTGACAATTTTGCGGTCGTGCAACGTGGCTCCCAAACAAAATTGGCGTCCTTTTTTCCCCACAAATAGAGCTTTATTTTGGTGGTATTTGATCACCTCTGCGGTTTTTATTTTTAGCGCTATAAACAAAAATAAAGCGGCAATTTTGAAAAAAAAACAATATTTTTTACTTTTTGCTATAATAAATATCCCCCAAATATATATAAAACATTTTTTTTTTTCCTCAGTTTGGGCCGATCTGTATTCTTCTACCTATTTTTGGGAAAAAAAAAATGCAATAAGCGTTTTCCGGTTGGTTTGCACAAAATTTAAAGCGTTTACAAAATAGGGGATAGTTTCATTGCATTTTTATTAATTATTATTTTTTTACTACTAATGGCGGCGATCAGCGATTTTTTTCTTGACTGCGACATTATGGCGGAAACTTTGGACAATTTTGACACATTTTTGGGACCAGTGTCATTTTCACAACAATTGTTTACAATGGAAATGACAGTTGCAGTTTGGGAGTTAACCACAGGGGGGGCTGATGTGGTTATGTGTAACCTGAAGTGTGTTTACAACTGCAGGGGGGTGTGGCTGTAGGTGTGACGTCATCGATTGTGTCCCCCTATAAAAGGGATGACACGATCGAGAACACAGATGACACAGTGAGGAACGGAGAAGCCGTGTTTACACACAGCTCTCCCCGTTCTTTAGCTCCGGGGACCGATCGCCGGACTCCAGCGGCGATCGGGTCCGCGAGTCCCACGGTCCCGGAGCTTCGGACCGGGTCACGGGAGCGCGCCGCGGGCGCGCGCTCGTGACCCGCGGCTGGGTACTAGCACAACACGTACCTGTACGTGCATGTGCCCAGCCGTGCCATTCTGCCGACGTTAATGTGCAGGAGGCGGTCCTTAAGTGGTTAAATGAATGATGTTTAGTTTGCTAAAAAACACGGCTTATAACAATAAATGATATTATAATCAAAATGGAGCAGCACTAAATGCATATATCATTATAACTAGGGTTGTCCCGATACCGATACTAGTATCAGTATCGGGACCGATACCGAGCATTTGCGCGAGTACTTGTACTCGCACAAATGCTCCCGATGCCTTAGCTGATACCTGGAGGAGCGGCGGGCGGAGCAGCAGCCGGAGCAGAGGGCAGCGTGTCAAGCTGACAGGAAGTGCAGAGTTCAAGAAAAAATGACCAAAAAATTGTCTCTCCAAAATGTGCAAAAAGGAGAAAAAAGGGAGGACTATTGCTCCCAGGACTGTTCTCCTCCTGCACAAAACTTCACTGTGTAATGCTAGTTTCTCTACCCCATCATCTTCACACTACACCAGGGATCGCTCTGAATGGTCCCAGGCGCTTACTGAACTTGCTGAATTATTGGTAGGCCAGGGGCCTGCAGTACCCCTTCTTGGAACCCCAGCATTTAGCAGCTTTAGAAAGTTGGTGAACTACTGATCCCAGCTAGCCCGACTTGCAAATCCTGTGCCCGCATGCCACATCGATTTGACATAAAACCCCACAGTCTCTCCTCTGGCCATGCACACCACTTCCCTGGCATGCCTCCTCCAGATATCCACTGTGCCTTACTCATCGACCTTCTCCTGCCCTGAGTTTATGGTGAAGAACTTAACCGGACATGGGTACCAACTGCTTCTCCAGCCCCTCTCCTCCATGACACCTCCTACATGACTGTGTAACGACGAGGCTCTGTCCCAGCTCCTGGGCTCCTCAGCCGAGATGTGCACCCCCCCCAGATAGGGATGGGCCTCCTGCTGCAGTCTAACATGCCATTCTTCACTTCACCCAGCCAACAACTCCCTCCAGTGGACTGGACCCGAGCTTATGAAAGAGGCCTCCCCCTGCCAATTCCTGTTGGGGATTTGTCAGGGCTCCTCACATGAATTCCCTGTCACTGCAGCTCTCAGCCCTGCCCCTCTTCCAGAACATTCCATGGAAGCAAGGGAGGCGCCCAAGAACTGAAGCTCCCACTGCTAAACTAACCACTTCCTGCCCCCAGATTAAAAACAAGCAGGCCTAGCATGCAGCATAGGCCTGTCTAAATTTACCTGCCTGTCAGCTATCACAAAAATCCTCCTCTCTAACACCTACCTATGATAGAAGGCGCTACACAACTTGGATATGACTTTGGCCAGTGAGAATGGAAAACTGTTGCACTGTATAACTTTTAGGTATGAATTTCAGGCACTTACAGCCCCTTTTACACTCCCGCGTTTTTCCCACGATTTTAGGGAACACCAGTGTAAGTTTGAGGTCTATGGACCTCAACTCGCATTAAAGTCAGACCAAAGTAGTATAGGTACTACTTTGAACTCAGTGTAACTTGAAGTTGCACAGATATGAATGGTACTCATTGGAAATCATGGGGTACGACTTGTCATGTGACTTTGCAGTCCCAAGTTGCAGGTCAAGTTGCACAAATGTGTAAAGGGCCTTAGCAATAGAAATAGCCAGGGCTTTTTTTTCGGGGGGAACTTGGGGGAACTCAATTCCACCACCTTTGGCTCAGGCCCTTTGGTGCCTGCTCACCACAATCACTTGTAAACACAGAGGTCCGGTTTCTGTGTTTACAAGTGACAGCTCTGCACTCTGTGTGTAACCCCCCTAAACTCTGCACTTTCTATGTAATGCAATCCTGGTATTTAATGCCCCTTTAAGACCCTTCTACTGTTTGTGAAATCTGAACGGGGTCGTGGTTAAGTTCCTGCACCTATTCTCTGAGAAAAAAAGCTCTGGAAATAGCGCATGTAAAGCGTCTGAACACTGCCTGAAAACTGCCTCCCATTCATTGCAATGGGAATCTTCTGAACACAGATCTCTGATCTGGATCACTTACCTTTCCTGGAGACATCACTGATCCCACACCACCGGCTGTTTACTTACCATAACTCGGAAATTGTTTGTGGACTGTGGACATCTGGGAACTGCGGATGTGACATCTGTGACCGGTCGTGTTTGGAAGGACTCCCTAATGCATCAGTGAGGACCATCATTCTGCTGAGCCTGTTCTGACCCCCCTGAGAAGGGCGGTCGCTGGCTAGTCGGGAAGCCTTAATTTCTCCTCCTAGTGGCGGGTCTCTCCACGTATTGGATTCCGTTTATTTGTCTGCTGTCTATTGTCTCCTGAGCCTGTTCTGACCCCCCTGAGAAGGGCGGTCACTGGCTAGTCGGTAAGCCTCCTCTTGGTGGCGGGTCTCTCCACACATTGGATTTAGTTTTTTTTCGTCCTGGGAGCCCTACACGTATTGATTGAACTTTTATTCTTTTTCACCAGGGGATATTCATTTATGAACTTTGGTGATCTATTATTCACATTTATTACCTTTTGTTTTTTATACTCTTTTCACATTTTTCACTGCGTATTCACACATTGAACTATATGGTTGCATATGGTTCATCATCCAGCGCTACGCTTTTATTGTATATAATGGGTGCTTTCACACCTGGGTGGGGCAAGCAGTGTCTTTGAGGCGGTTTCTCTCTGCTGACCTCATAAATGCACTTCTGGAAGAATGGTCAAACATTCCCATAGACACTGTGAAAGATCTTGGATACTCCAGGTGGGCACATCTGCCAGACCTGTGTCTCCTGTCCTCCAAACGCACCCACAGCCTGCAGACTCGCCATAACCAGCCCTTAACCCCCCAATCACGAGACAATCCACACAGGTGTTGAGGGTTAAACATGCAGGACATAAAACGGTTTATTAAATACAAGACATACAGTTTTACACACAGTTAGGGACACTCCTCTTAGCTTTGTCATAGAGGGGAGGGGGTAGGGGACAAGGAACAACCAATGGGAACTGAACACTTGTACATTGAAACCGAAACTACAGATAAACATAAAGGGATTATGGTAAGCAGGCAGCCTCTCAATACACATCGCCTGCGAAGAGATGTCTCCAGTCCAGACCATTGTCTATGTGCCATTTACCAACACAATTAGACACAGCAACAAGAGGGGGGTGGGGGAGAAGGGATGTAGCATTACATTACATTATCTCAATGCCAGCCTGTCCCCAGGTCTCCAGTCTCTAATGGGCCATTATCTGTGGGTAAGAGGCCCGACCACAGTCCCTTCCAAAACACACAGTGACAGTGGGTTCTGTCACAGACACACTCCTAGAAAAGGGTCAACTCATGTAGGGCGGCATGTAGTTGCCATCATCCCGTGATTAGTAAAACATTTGAAAAAAACTCAAAAGGAATTGGGATTGTGTGGGCAACAAAAAAGAGCTTCAAAATATATAAAAAATTATACAATTTTATTACAAATATACAAATATTATACAATACGTAAATACCAAAATATTATAAATACAGAATACACAAAATAGTATGAGACACACTCCTAAACCTTGTGGACAGATTTACCAGAAGAGTTGAAGCTGTTATACCTGCAAAGGGTGGGCCAACCCAATATTGAACCCTACGGACTGAGGCCGCGTACACACGATCAAATCTATCTGCTGGAAACGGTAGGCCCGACCGTCCCAACAGACAGATTCGATCGGTGTGTACGGGCGAGCCGACGGATTTGGCCAGCCGACAGATTTTAAAGCATGCTTTAAAATCTGTCGCCTGGGAAACCGTCCGCCCGATATGTCTGCTGGTTAGTACGCTAACCAGCAGACATGTCTTCTCGCACACGCGTCGAATGGATTCGGCGCATGCATGGAAGTAATTCACTTCCTGGTGCGGTGACGTGGCGGCGTCAACGTCACCGCCACGTCACCGACATGTCAGCGCGCCGTCTGCCGGCGGGGTTTTGTATACATCCCAGCAGACAGATTTGTTCAAATCGGTCTGTCCGACCGATTTGAACAAATCTGTCTGCTCGTGTGTATGGGGCCTTTTGACAATGTAGTGTATAAACATGATTCTGCACAGAACAGCCACCCTGTAGCAGTACATTTGCTATGGGGTGGTCCACAAGTGGTTAATAAAAACAAAGTTTTATCTAAAACTGTTTGGTGATTTATGAGAAACTTTTTATGTTTTCTGGAAGCACATTGAAAGTCCCCAATTACTATGTAGGGCACTGCTCTCTTAACTAAAAGTGAAGTTGTCCTTTAGTGAACTAATAAACAAGAACAATTACAGAATTGGAAAACTGAAATGAAGAAGAAGTCTTATTTCAGGAACAGAACTGGAAATTCCTACTATAAAGAAGCAGAACTAACCATCACATGATACAAAAAGAGTAACGTACGAGGAGAGGATGGTATACATTTATATATAATACAAGGAGGGCCAAACTCATGAAAATACTTTTTTTTTTTACAATTCAATTCTTATAAAAAAAAAAACATTTACAACAGACCACACAATGTTATATAAAAAATAAATGAGAAAAATGAACCGTTATCTATATACTTCCATCATTACTCCTCTATCTTAGGTCCTTTTCCTATTTATATAGGCCAACTTCTATGCGATATATAAAACCAGCCAAACCACACCCACCCATACAAAACAAAAAGCAAAACAAAACACAAGAGAGAAAAAAAAAGGGGGGAAGCAGGGAGGGGGAAGGGGAGGGGAAGAGGGGAGGCGGGGGAAATAAAGGGGGGGAGTGGGGGAGGGAAAGGGGGGCGGGGAAAGGACCAGGTGACATAGCCATGCAGAAGGCATAAAGAGAGAAAGAGGAAAAAAGGGGGGAGGTTTAAAATGACCAAAATGGAAAAGGTCCTCTCTTCCAGATGAAGGGTCTACATCAGGTGTCCCCATCACAGCGCCCCTTTACATCAGGTGTCCCCATTACAGCGCTCCTTTACATCAGGTGTCCCCATCACAGCGCCCCTTTACATCAGGTGTCCCCATCACAGCGCTCCTTTACATCAGGTGTCCCCATCACAGCGCTCCTTTACATCAGGTGTCCCCATCACAGCACCCCTTTACATCAGGTGTCCCCATCACAGCGCCCCTTTACATCAGGTGTCCCCATTACAGCGCTCCTTTACATCAGGTGTCCCCATCACAGCGCCCCTTTACATCAGGTGTCCCCATCACAGCGCCCCTTTACATCAGGTGTCCCCATCACAGCACCCCTTTACATCAGGTGTCCCCATCACAGCGCCCCTTTACATCAGGTGTCCCCATTACAGCGCTCCTTTACATCAGGTGTCCCCATCACAGCGCCCCTTTACATCAGGTGTCCCCATCACAGCGCCCCTTTACATCAGGTGTCCCCATCACAGCGCCCCTTTACATCAGGTGTCCCCATCACAGCGCCCCTTTACATCAGGTGTCCCCATCACAGCACCCCTTTACATCAGGTGTCCCCATCACAGCGCCCCTTTACATCAGGTGTCCCCATCACAGCGCACCTTTACATCAGGTGTCCCCATCACAGCGCCCCCTTACATCAGGTGTCCCCATCACAGCGCCCCTTTACATCAGGTGTCCCCATCACAGCGCCCCCTTACATCAGGTGTCCCCATCACAGCGCCCCTTTACATCACGCATTTCCGTGCCTCCTTACATCAGATGTCCCCATCAGAGTCCTCCTTAACATAAAATAAGGGTTACGTTGATGGGCAAATGTTATGTTAAGGGACACTCTAATGGGCAAATTTTATGTTAAGGGACACTCTGATGAGCACAACAACATTTGTCCATCAGTGTGCCCCTTAACAAAATATACCCATCACTGTGCAAATTAAAAATATAACCATCAGCGTGTCCCTTAACATGAAATTTGCCCATCAGAGTGCCCCTTAACATAACATATGCCCATCAGTGTGCCCCTTAACATAAAATATGCCCATCAGTGTGCCCCTTAACATAAAATATGCCATTCAGCAACCAACGCTTGCTATTGCTGTTATACTGGCGGTCCAGGCAGAAGCGGAACTCGGGCCGGATTCGGACCGCGGGCCGCCATTTAGTGACGGCTGATATAGAGGATAGTGAAACAGGACAAAAAATAAAAAAAAGGTGGGGGGGGGCAGGGAGGCAGAGGAGGCACTAGGCTTTGTGAGGCCTTAGGCAAAATTTAGAATCGGGGCCCCACTCCTCCTATCCAGGCACATAGGAGCGTTGCATGGCCGAGCACTCGCTTTCTCTCTGGGCCGTCAGCCAGGCTGCAGCAGGTGCTGAGATGGGATCCATCCACCAGAGCTCCTCCTTCACAGTCATAGGGCAGCTGGATAGTTTCCGCCGCCAGGCCCGACTCCTGACCCGAATAGGCAGCCGGTGAGCGGCGCGGGCTAAAAAAGGCCATAAGGACTTGCGGCCCGCCTGGTGTACCTTTTACAGATGGCCCGTTCAGCCAGTTGTTCAGTCCGCATTAGTGATCGAGCACAGTCAAATTAGGCGGACGCGAGGCCCCTGTGAGTGTGAGGCCTCAGGCGGCCGCCTAATTTGCCTAATTAGAGAGCCGCCTCTGCAGGGAGGGGAAGGGGGAGGTGGGACCCGGGAGAGCAGCTGCTCTCATGCACATCGCTGGATGGAAATCGGACTCAGGTACAGTTGCAAGAAAAAGTATGTGAACCTTTTTGGAATGATATGGATTTCTGCACAAATTGGTCATTAAATGTGATCTAATCCTCGTCTAAGTCACAACAATAGACAATCACAGTCTGCTTAAACTAATAACACACAAAGAATTAAATGTTACCATGTTTTATTGAACATACCATGTAAACATTCACAGTGCAGGTGGAAAAATTATGTGAACCCCTAGACTAATGACATCTCCAAGAGCTAATTGGAGTGAGGTGTCAGCCAACTGGAGTCCAATCAATGAGATGAGATTGGAGGTGTTGGTTACAGCTACCCTGCCCTATAAAAAAAACACACACCAGTTCTGTGTTTGTTTTTTACAAGAATCATTGCCTGATGTGAATGATGCCTCGCACAAAAGAGCTCTCAGAAGACCTACGATTAAGAATTGTTGACTTGCATAAAGCTGGAAAGGGTTATAAAAGTATCTCCAAAAGCCTTGCTGTTCATCAGTCTGTGTGCACCAGCTTTAGTAAATCTCCCTCTATGCCCTGTGGGTTGGCACTGCTGTGTCACACATTTCACAGAGCCTTTCTTTGCAATGCTCTCCATATGAAAATCAAAAGTTTCCAAAGCTTAGAAAAAAGTTATATTTAGACTGGCTTTCACATAAGGATCTGTTGTTGGGGGATGTGAAAATGCTTCAAGTATGAGAATAGAAGATATTAGTGGAAATGTGCAGCATGTGAGAATGGACTGTAGAAATTTGTGTGAATGAGGAAATTGCAAACTTTAAAAAAGGAAGTTGCAGAACTTGTGAGAAGGACAACTGAATTAATAAAGGTGATGAAGAAATGAAGAAAATATGAGGAATGACTAAAGTGGAACTATGGGCAAAATAAAAATTGACATACAGTATCTCACAAAAGTTAGTACACCCCTCCCATTTTTTTGTAAATATTTCAATATATCTTTTCATGTGACTACACTGAAGAAATGACACTTTGCTACAATGTAAAGTAGTGAGTGTACAGCTTGTATAAGAGCTCTTTCACACGTCCGTTCAGTTCGTCCGTTTTTTTTGGACGTCCGTTAACGGACCTCAATGCTTCCCTATGGGTTAGCGTCCGTTAGCGGATGAGCATCCGCTAAATGTCCGTTAACATCCGTCTGCGGTAAGCTCCGTTTTTTTGGACGGAAGAAAACCCTATTTTTCTTCCATCAAAAAAACGGAACGGACGAAAAACGGATGAAAAAACGGATCAACTGAAGGGGAAAAAAATGATCTTAAAAACTGAACGGACGTGTGAAAGAGCCCTAACAGTGTAAATTTGCTGTCCCCTCAAAATAACTCAACACACATCCATTAATGTTTAAACTGCTGGCAACAAAAGTGAGTACACCCCTAAGTGAAAATGTCCAAATTGGGCGCAAAGTGTCAATATTTTGTGTGGCCACCATTATTTTCCAGCACTGCCTTAACCCTCTTAGGCATGGAAGTCACCAGAGCTTCACAGGTTGCCACTGGAGTCCTCTTCCACTCCTCCATGACATATACACAGTACCTTAAGTGCTACAAACGGTCGTCTGTCTACATAGGCATATTGAACCTGGAAAATGTACAATAAGCTAATACCCAGTGCAGTTGCCAAAAATGGATAACAGAATAAAAAAAAACAAAAAGCAGCGCTCAATGGGAAAAGCATAAATTACTTATAAGTCTCTAAATAAGTAAAAAGAGTTGATTTATTGCACTAGGATTGGAATCAACAACAAATAATATAAATATCCAGCAACTGTCAAAGATGATAAAAATACTATCAGAAAGTTGCAGAAACATAAAAGCATAGAGCAAGATTAGGTCTAAAATTGTATCCACAATGGAAAATGAAATCAGCATCCCCATTAAGCTGGTCAGCAGAGGGAAACATGAAGTGCTCTAGAATCTCCTGCTAGAAGGCTGTGCTGACTTTGGACTTTGGATAAAACACAGAGGACCAACACCAGCAGATGACTCGGCTCCCCAAATCATCACTGACTGTGGAAACTTTACACTGGACCTCATGCAACGTGGATTCTGTGCCTCTCCACTCTTCCTCCAGACTCTGGGACCTCAATTTCCAAATGAAATACAAAAGTTTCCACAGTCCGTGATGATTTGGGGAGCCATGTCATCTGCTCGTGTTGGTCCACTGTGTTTTATCAAGTCCAAAGTCAGCACAGCCTTCTAGCAGGAGATTCTAGAGCACTTCATGTTTCCCTCTGCTGACCAGCTTAATGGGGATGCTGATTTCATTTTCCAGCAGGACTTGGCACCTGCCCATACTGCCAAAAGTACCAATACCTGGTTTATTGATTATGGTATTTTGCCACAAGATGGCGATCACAGGCAGACTTGTATATAAGCTGGCCTTAGTAATCCATTAGAAACAGCTTGAAAAAGGTGCGCGCCGTGTGACAGACATCCAACACACGGCAATTGCACGGAAACGCGTCGCATCCTTGAGGTATTGCGTGATGACGTCATCCCCCCTCGCCAAGCCGCAACTATAGCTTCTCAGCGTGCGTTCCAGAGTGCGTTCCAGCTCCTCTTGCTGATTCACTCGCATACAAACACCGGCACGCTTTCGGATTCAGCGTTGCTGTTTTTACCTTCCCTGCACAGCAGACATCAGCTGGATGATTTCCCTGGGACGCTATTTATCCTCGGCTGGTTTGACGATCCATGCAGACCCTCACCTCACTTTATGCCTGTGAACTTCAAATTACCATGTGAGTGCTTTTGTGTTATTCTATCATTAAAGTTCAGCAGTTTTACTTATTGGCGCCTGTTCTTTTGTTTTGTTTACATATTGATTATGGTATGACTGTGCTTGATTGGCCAACAAACTCGTCTGACCTAAACCCCATAGAGAATCTACAAGACCCAACAATTCAGACAAGCTGAAGGCCACTATCAAAAACTTCCATAACACCTTAGCAGTGCCACAGGCTGGTCACCCCCATGCCACGCCGCATTGAGGCAGTAATTCATGCAAAAGGAGCCCTGACCAAGTATTCAGTGCATACTATACTGTACATCAGGGGTCTCCAAACTATCTAAACAAAGGGCCGGTTTACTGTGGTTCTGACTTTATGGGGTTGGACTGTGGCTAGTGGGAGTAAAAAAATGCCCCATCATTGGTTATAATTGAAGGAATAGTTCCCTATTAATATCAGTGAGACTAATAAAACCCCATCTTTGGTGTCAAAGGGAGGAATAGTGCCCCATCCTTGGTGTCAGTTGTGGATGCAATAGTGACCCAAGGACCAGATAGAGGCAAGCAAAGGGCCACGTCCGCAGTTTGGAGACCACTGCTGTACATGGACATACTTTTTTTAGTAAGCCAACATTTCTGTATTAAAAATCTTTTTTTTTTATTGGTCTAATGTAATATTTTAATTTTCTGACAAACTGAGTTTTGGGTTTTCACTAGCTGTAAGCCATAATCATCAAAATGAAAAGAAAGAAATGCTTGAAATGTATGACTCTGTGTGTAACACATCTATATAATATAAGAGTTTCACTTTTTTAATTGAATTACTGAAATAAATTAACTTTTTGATGATACTCTAATTTTATGAGATGCACCTGTATATATATGTACAAAAACAAATGGCCCAAATAGTAAATTTAGAGTTGTTCATTTTTGTATGTGTGCATATATTCTTTTAGTTGTATTGAAATCCCAGCAATTGTATGGCCTAGCTTTTTGGGTACCCTTTTCATAGACTTTTCTTTAATTGTGCAAGGCAGGTCACCAGGTCTTTCCTCAACCTCTTCTTAATTGCCCAGCTTGGAAGATGCATGATGAACATGTACCAATTTGTACACAAATATTGGGGCCAATTTAACTACCAGCACTCCACCGGAGACACCATGGGATTGATGCAGTGGGAGCCAGTGACAGCTCTTATGTAGCTGAGGGTGGGGCCACCCGTCACGTGACCTCATCCCCCTCTGACGCAAGGGGAAACCCAGGCTTTCCCAGTGACATGCGGGTGACCCCGCCCGCCTCTGATGGTAACGCAGGTTTCCTGTTGCGATAATCTACCATTTTCACTGGGTAACCTGGTTTTCTCTCACACTCCAAACGTATGCTCAGCGTACAAGTACTCCCGCAAATACTCAGTATCGGTCCCGATACCGATACTGGTATCGGTATCTGGACAACCCTAAGAGTCGGTTCACACTGGGCCGACTTGGGATCCGACTTGAGGTTGCCTCAAGTCGTCCCAAGTCGCGCTGCAATGTTAGTGAATGGGAGCGGTGTCAATACACACTACTCATGTCGCTCCGACTTCAGAAAAGGTTCCTGTACGACTTCAATCCGACTTGTCGCCTCAAGTCTGATCACTAGCTACTTTCCAGATTAGATAACATACATTTCTCACAGGCAAACCTCTCCCTCCCCCTCCCTCTCCCAGAGCTGATTGTTGTTTTATTGGCCACTGGAATGTCTCCTGTCCTGGAAGTCGTGTTGTAAATCGTCCCCGGATCGCCCTGTGGTTCATGCTCAAGTCGTGTCTGAGTCGCCCCTGAAAGTCGCTCTGGAAGTCGTGTCGGAGTCGCCTCTGAAAGTCGCTCTGGAAGTCGTGTCGCCCCAGTGTGAACCGACTCTAATTGTAAATGACAAAAAACAGGAAAAAGTCAAAACAAAAACATTGCAATCCAAATACTGGAGAACAGTTTTTGTGGTAAATATCCTTTGTCCTGTTTTGCTCGACCACGTGTAGTTTTCTCTTCCTGACGCTGCCAGAAAATAATTCTGTTAAAAGCGATAAAAGCGAAGCCATTAAAAACAAGGAGCTTGTTAGCTCCACCTGGCTGAGATCTGCAACATCACATAGAGAGGCACATAATTTGCGGTGCCAAATCTGAAAGCATGCATTAGTAGTGGATGACTAGGGATAACAAAATCTGCTTGGGTCTGATGTACAGGCCGGAAATCTACAAAATCTGAGTTTAGTTGCTCACTGCAGCACAGTGGCTTAATAGATAGTTATTCTGCTTTACAACACTGGGGTCCTTGGTTTGCATCCCAGTCGGGCAACTATCGCAGTTTGCAGGCTCTCTCTCTGTTTCCACTGGGTACTGCAGTTTCCTTCCACACTCCAAAGGCATGCTGGAAGGTTAACTGTCTCCAATCTACAATTTCTCTAATAGGTATTCTACTGCAGGGTTTGACAAATTTGCTTGGAACTGAGGAGCCAGCTAAAAAAGTTAGGCTCGCTCTTAGAAGCGAATGCATACATGAGTAGCGCCTGCATATGTAAACCGTATTCAAACCACACATGTGAGGTATCGCCGCGATCGGTAGAGGGAGAGCAATAATTCTAGCTCTAGACCTCCTCTGTAACTCAAAACAGCTGTAGAATTTTTAAAGGTCACCTATGGAGATTTTAAAGGGTAAAAGTTTGTCGCCATTCCACGAGAGGACGCAATTTTAAAGTGTGACATGTTGGGTATCAATTTACTCAGCGTAACATTATCTTTCACAATTAAAAATAAATAAATTGGGCTAACTATACTGTTATCTTATTTTTTTGTTAAAAAAAGTGTATTTTTCCCCCCAAAAAAGTGCGCTTGTAAGAGCTCTGCGCAAATACGGTGCTACAAAAAGTATTGCAACGACCGCCATTTTATTCTCTAGGGTGTTAGAATTAAAATTATTTATAATGTTTGGGGGTTCTAATTAGGGGAACTGAGATGGCACTGAAAACAGTGAAAAACACATTAGAACTGCTGTTTTGCTACTTGTAATGTAACCTGTAATGCCAACGGCCACCACAAGATGGCGCCAGATCACAGAAGGAAGCTGAGGCCTGCAGAAGGGCGCAAAGCCCCGGCCTCAATTACCGGCCGGCCCGCGCCGGTAATTGAGGCCGTGGCCTTCTGCAGGCTTCAGCTTCCTTCTTTGAAACCAGCAGCCTCCACTACCGGCGGGCTCGGGCCCACTGCAATCGCGCCACCACGCCAGCCGGTAATTGAGGCCGTGGCTTTGTGGCCTTCTTTTGTCAAGGCCTGTTCAACTGAGTGTTCCCAAGATGGCTTCCACAACAGCAAGCAAAAGTGCTTTGAGGCCCCATGAAGAAAGGTGTTATATAAATGAATCCAAATTTATTGGGGGGGGGGGATCTTGATAGTAAATTCTGGTCATTTTAAGGGGTTATAGGCAAGCTATTGTCAAAACAAAGGGACTGGGGAGCTGGGAACTGCAATGGGGGACATTTATCAAAGATCCTTTTTTCTAAATATCATGCAGTATGGAGAGGGTCATTTTACTGTGACTTCTAGGACAAAATGGATAAAAAGCACAAATTATTAAAGCGGAGGTTCACCCTAAAAAACAACTTTCTACCATGCCATCCAGCATACTAGCGTCAGCTACAGTATGCCTTTATTTTATTTTTTTGCGCTGTACTTACAGTTTAATCCATTACTTTCATTTCAGACTACCGCGGGGAATAGGCGTTCCTATGAAGAGGGGAACATGATTGACGGCCGGCTTTGGCGCGTCACGCTTTCTGAAAATAGCCGGAGTAGGACTCGGCTCTTCACGGCGTTATACGGCGCCTGCGCAAAGACTACGAGCCGGCCGTCAATCATGTTCCCCTCTTCATAGGAACGCCTATTTCCCCGCCGAAATCTGAAACTAAACGAATGGATTAAACTGTTAGTACAGTGAAAAATAAAAATAAAGGCATACTGTAGCTGACGCTAGTATGCTGGATGGCATGGTAGACAAAGATTTTTTTTTTTTTAGGGTGAACCCCCGCTTTAAAATTATTTGATTGGAGATGTCTTAAAGCTATACGTGGTGTTACAGAGCAGTGTGAATTGAACATTGAATGTAGCAGCCAGGGCCGATCCAAGGCAGGAAGCGCGGGGTGCTTCGCACCCAGGCGCCGCAGAGGTGGGGGCGCCGAAGTTTAAAAGTGCTCCCCTCCCTCCTCCTTGTCTGTGTCCAGAGGCGGAGCACATGTAGCTGGTGCTACGGTTCCCCATCTCACTTGCTCTCTCTGCTGGCAACTGACAAGAGCGCATACCTCCCATGGAATCCGGGTTGGGTACCGCAGCGGAGCCTAGTACCGGAACACGTTCCGGTACTAGGCTCCACTAATTAATTCTGTCTGGTGCTCGTGGAGCAGTCTCCTGTCTGCCCCGCCCCCTCTGCGTGTGTGGGCTCTTCTCCTATAGACGGTGTGATGAGAGGCTTCGGGGATGGCCAGAGCTGCTGCCAATCATCCCCTTGAACTCCCAGAAATGCTCTCCGAGTGCCACCCTCCTAGTAACCAAAGATGCCACGTATGCTCAGCCCGCCTGTAACGTGCTTCTGCTCGAGCTACAGGGATCTATTGGACAGGTATTGATCTATGGAGACACCTGATGTGGGGGGCTCTGATGGGGAAACCTGCTGTGGGGGGCTCTGATGGGGGACACCTAAAGTGGGGGGCTCTGAAGGGGGACACCTGCTGTGGGGGGCTCTGATGGGGGACACCTGCTGTGGGGGGGGGGCTCTGATGGGGGGACACCTGCTGTGGGGGGCTCTGATGGGGGACACCTGCTGTGGGGCGGCTTTGATGGGGGACACCTGCTGGGAGGGGCTCTAATGGGGGACACCTGCTGTGGGGGGGCTCTGATGGGGGACACCTGCTGTGGGGGGCTCTGATGGGGGACACTAATGAAGACTTCTTAGAGGAGCATCTCTGTGTTTGAGTCATAGCCATAGAAACATTTGTAAAGGGGAGGAGTTAGTAAGATGACCACGCCCATGTGGGGGCACCAGCAATATTTTTGCACCCAGGCGTCTGTGAATCCTAGGATCGGCCCTGGTAGCAGCACTCACAACAGATCTAAAAGACATACGAAAGTTTACTTTTACCAAAAAAAGCTAAAGCCCCCAGCCTTGTACAAATTGGTCAGTAGCAAAACAATTTAATAATGTAAGCTTCTATACTGCATTGTCTTAAAGGTTTAATAAAATGTCAAAACAGAATTCGCAAAAACCTTCAAAACCACAAGCCCACATTCCCTGAATCCCCCACATTCACATTCCCTGAATTCCAATATCCTTAGTTATTCTCACAATATTCAAAATATAAACTTCATGTACCGTATGTGTTTGGTAGAAATTGGCCATAGTCAAGACAGTATGTGAACCTTTGAATATACAGAAAATTGAACGACATGTGACAGGTTTTATCTTGCAATAAAAATGTGAGTTTATTATTTTAGAGACAATAGCCACAAATATTGTTCAGTGGCAGGATAATATGGTAGCAGTCACAATGTTAGGCCCCGTACACACGAGCAGACAGATTTGTTCAAATCGGTCGGACAGACCGATTTGAACAAATCTGTGTGCTGGGATGTATTGTACACACGATCAAACCAAAATCCCCGCCGGCAGACGGCGCACTGACGTGGCGGTGACGTTGATGCCACCACGTCACCGCACCAGGAAGTGAATTACTTCCGCACATGGGTCGAATCTATTCGACGCATGTGCGAGAAGATATGTCTGCTGGTTAGCGTACTAACCAGCAGACATATCGGGCCGACGGGTTCCCAGCCGACAGATTTTAAAGCATGCTTTAAATCTGTCGGATGGCCAAATCCGTCGGCTCGCCCGTACACACAATCGAATCTGTCTGCTGGGACGGTCGGGCCGACCGTTCCAGCAGATAGATTTGATCGTGTGTACGCGGCCTTAGAGGGAGAGACTTAACAGGTTTATCTAGTGTAGCACCCTTCCAGTCAATAGAGTGTGCTAGAAAAATTTAGTTTAGTCCCTCTGTAAGGCCCCGTACACACGAGGAGATATATCCGATGAAAACGGTCCGACAGACCGATTTCATCGGATATGTCTCCTGGAGATTTTGGTCTGATGTGTGTACACACGATCAAACCAAAATCCCCGCGGACGGACAGTGCAGTGACGTGGAGGTGACGTTGATGCCGCCACGTCACCGAACAAGAAAGTAAAATACTTCCACACATGCGTCAAATCCATTCGGCGCTTGCGGGGGATTTATGTCCGCTGGTTAGGCGTACTAACCAGTGGACATGTCGGGCAGACGGGTTTCCAGCAGACAAGTTTTAAAGCATGCTTTAAAACTTGTCTGCTGGAAAAACCTGTCTGCTAGCCCGTACACACGGTCGGATATGTCCGCTGAAACTGGTTTGCGGACCAGTTTCAGCAGACAAGTTTGATCATGTGTATGTGGCCTAAGTGGAGCAGGGGTTGATTGTTTTAGTTTGTTCAATGTTTCAAAGTCTACTGTCCTGATTACTTTTCTTTGCATTCTAGAGGGTTCCAAAATCACAGTGGGAGGAAGAATCGAAAGGCAGCCTGAAAATCTATTGGGGAGGTGTGTTCAGAAGGTGACTGGAGAGACCATAAATAGCCTGAAGCATGGATCAGAGTGAATGGGGTCTTGGGTCCAGTCCTGCAAAAAGAGTCCCCTGTCTAAGGCACTGTGCCTTTTAAGGCAGTCTGCTGGAGACGCTACTTGTAGCTGTAGTCTAAGCTGGGGAGCCTATTTCCAAGGCCTGGGATTTACTTACTGTTTGGAGAGCTCATTAAAGGATAACCGGTGGAAGCTGGGTAAAGAGTTTCCAGCTGTTTTGTGGTATTGTTGTGAGTCTCTGTCTCCCTTACTGAAAGAAAGCCCAGTGATTATCAGAAGGAGGCAACTGATGATCCTGTTACATTGTAAGTATTGACCTACATTATGTGCCCCAGTGACTGTGTGCAGTTCCCAGGTCTACAAAAGCAAACATATCCCAGCCAGTAGTGAATCTTGTGGAAGCTCTCTGTCAGAACAGTGAGAAGTGTCATTGGTCAGTTTTTTGGGTATCCCATGCTTACATCAGCAATAAAAACATAAAAGACACTCCCTAGACTGATATTTAGCAAAATAAGGAAAAGGAAATGCTCTATGTCTGATTGTGCATGATATAGAATTTAGGGGAAAAGGGATCAGCTTATCATCTGCGGCTCCTTCCAGGAGCGCTACACTTGAAATAAACATCAGAATGCATAATTTTAGAGAAAATAGCCACAAATATTGTACAGTGGCTGGCCAGCATGCAAGCTTAGTTTGGCCGCAGTATATTTTAAGGAATGAAAATAGTCACAAATATTGTTCAATGGCTGAATAATATGTATGCAAATTGGGAAGGTCATAATGTAAGAGGGAGAGTCTAAGCAGGTTTTATCTTGAAATAAACATAAAAGTGCATTATTTTAGAGCAAATAGCCACAAATAATATACAGTGGCTGGACAGTATGTGAGCAGCTTGGTTTGTCCACAATATAGGAGATAGAGATGAGACAGGTTATTATATAAAAAAGAAATCAAAGAGTATTATTTGAGAGACAATAGCCACATTGTACAGTAGATGGTCAGTATGTAAGCAGCTTCTTAAGGCCGCAATTTAAGAGGTGGAGACAAGGCAAGTGTTATCTTGAAATAAACATTTGAGTGTATTATTTGAGACATAATAGCTACAAACTTCAAGGCGCAATGCAGCAAACATTACAAACCTAGCAGTTGGGTTCTCTCTGCAGAAACATTGCCTGGCACCTTTACAGTGCTGGAGCACCAGAATAGACCAGGAAAGGTGGCAGGATCTGGCAATGTTAGCAGGATTTATTTGCAGGGAGGCTGGTTAAAACTTGTTAAGGGTTCTGTAGTCATTCATAATTCAAAACTCGTTAATTTTATTGAAAGTGAGGCAGTCCATACTGTCAGGGGAGAGGCAGATTTGCAAACATACAAATATTTCCCAGCACACTTACAAGTGCCCAGAGGCGATTCAGTTTGCATGTGCAGCGCTATATAAGTTTCTCACTCACTCACTTACAAGCGGATTCACCTATCTTTAACAAAACCTCCTGCTTTGCTAAAGTCCATTTCACACAGCACATTGGCTGCAGGGCAGTGGCTGCAGGTACTCCAGCTAGGGGGGGGGGGGGGGACACAGCAAATAAACCACCCGACCGCCCCCGTTAGCCCTCCCCTGTGGGTGGTAGTCACACAGTTGGGCTCCGATGGAGAGCAAGATCACTCCCTCAGATGAGGACGGCCTCCTCCGGATCTCCACGCGCATCCTCCCCCGGCACCAGCGAATATGATTGCTTCTTCCCTGGGCCAATCAGGTCTTGGGACCCGCTTCCTGATTGGCCGAAAGGAGAAGAAGGACAACTATAGAGAATATTAATTCTCTATTCTCACAGAACTTTTTTAAAGCCAATTAGGGCTTCAGGCTCTAATCATGTGCTTCCAAAAAAAGAAGAAAAAAACATCTAGAAATCCATGCATCTGGCACCCTGCATGTAGATTTTAATATACTCAAAATAAAAAGCAATGGTCCTACTTACAAACATTCAGTAGTAAGCGCATTTAAAACAGCTGAACCTGGACCTCACGGCACCTGCCAGTCAGACCCTAAACACCAATGTGGCTGACGCGTTTCTGGGGCGTACCCCCTTCCTCAAAGCCTAGGTGGTCTGTGATGAAGGAATTGAGGAAGGGGGTACGCCCCAGAAACGCGTCAGCCACATTGGTGTTTAGGGTCTGACTGGCAGATGCCGTGAGGTCCAGGTTCAGCTGTTTTAAATGCGCTTACTACTGAATGTTTGTAAGTAGGACCATTGCTTTTTATTTTGTGTATATTAAAATGTATAAGTGGTAATGCATAAGGTCGGTGCGCCCTCCTTTCTTTTCTTTTTCATTTTAGCCATATGAACACCCTTTGTTCTGTGGAGGGCTGCAAGACTTAAGACTTTGCCTCTATACCATACTGATACACCCAGTTTGGCGATACACCAGAGCGCAGGAGGATTTTTGTGGTATACCCTGCATGTAGATCAGAGGCCGGACGCATGAATTTGGGGGGCGGCGCGACTGCTGTGAGATTTGCAGGTGTGCCATGGGAGTTTTGAAAGATATTTAAAATTGCTAGAGTTTTGAAACCTTGAACATATTTAAATATATATAAAGGTAAATCAATGTAAAAAAAAGTTAAAAAAGTAACATATATAAAAATGCAATCTCTGTCAGTCTGTCATTCATTGGTCCTTTTGGTAACTCAAGACTTAAAGTGGATGTAAACCCCAAAAATTTTTTTTTTTTTTTTGATGTCACAATGTAGAGTATAAGATTTCCTATCATTTGTGCCCAGTCTTGCCACACAGAGTTAATCCAGCGCTGAGTAATCCTCTTTTAAAGTCCAGTGCAAATTAACCGGACTTCAGATAAAAACCTGCCAAATTAGGTTAAGTCCGTTTCTCTGTTTTTGCTTTCAGTAACAGGTTATTTACAAATATAGCGTGGACATGTTTATCATAACAAGAGGTGATCCAAAGTTCATTGTATATTACTAGGATGTGTTATGATGTTATATCACCTCATATTATGATAAACAAAACATAACATATGATAAACATGTCCTAGCTATATTTGTAAATAACCTCTCACTCAAAGCAAGAAGAGAGATTCTGGACTTTTTGCTTTAGGCTGCATTCACACCTAGGCGACACGATACGCCGCGTACGCGGCTTATCTTGCCGCCTGTAGAAAAAAAAAGAAAGTTTTATCTTTCTTTAACATTGCGGTCTATGAGGAAACGCCAATGTCGCCTGAAAAAAAGGGTCCGGGACTTTTTTTCAGGCGACAGGCGTTGAGATGTGAACCATCTCCATAGACCGCAATGTTATTTCACATCTCGAGCGACAAGAGCGACGGGCGACCGGCGTTTTGTCACTCAGATGTGAATGGAGCCTTAGGCAGGGTTTTATCTGGAAGGCTGTTCGTTTTCACTGAACATAAAAGAGGATTACTCAGAGCTGGATTAACTCTGTGTGGCAAGACTGGGCACAAATGATAGGAAATATTATACTCTACATTGTGACATCAAAAAAAAAATTTTTTGGGGGGGGGTTTACATCCACTTTAAACGAGATCTCGGGAGAACTCAATCGCTCCAATTATATTATGCTATAATATTAGAAACCGTTCCATTCCAACTTTGGTGCTTATAAATAAAGTTTGTTTATTGTTTAGCGATGGAAAAATACAAGCCTGGAACTCTAAAAGAGAAACTGTTAAATGAAAAGCAAGGAAGCAAGCAAAAGTACAAAGAAGATTACAATCGCTTTAATCTGATTTGCTCTTGAAAGCAGGCACATCCTTTACAATAAATTTAAAATTAAATAAATTCTTCACCGCAAAAATTGTTAAATGTTTTCAGGTGTGCCGTTACATCTCTTTGCTGCTTTATATGGTGCGACCTGACCACCACTTTGTCCTGCAGAACCTGTTCGCTTCCTACTACCTCCACATGCAGACTCTTTTAGGATCTTATCACAGATCCCCTGCTGAATGAATCAGAGCACTCCCATGTGAACTGACCATAACGTGTTTGGTGAACGTCACATTCACCACTTTATAAATATGCCCCTTAATTTTCTTGCAACATCAATAGTAATCATTTCCATATTGTACTCCAACCCCCCCCCCCCACACACACACAAACTTTTCAGAGTATACAGTATATCAGACAGTGGATCTACACTGAGGTCACACGACTGGTTTCCTCGACAGAATCCATCAAGAAACTTGGTGGGAGAGCTTTTTTGCCGAGGAAAACGGTCGTGTGTATGCTTTTCATCGAAAAACTGCTGAGGAACTCGACGAGGAAAAAAGAGAGCAAGTTCTCTTTTTCCTCGTCGGGCTGGTTTTCCACGAGAAACACATTGGTGTGTATGCTTAGAAACCCGCGCACCTTCGGTAAAAGTAGCGTTTGTAATGGAAATAGCACATTTGTCACGCTGTAACAGACTGAAAAGTGAAAATGTCTCTTACCAAACTTTTACCGAACACGCAGTAACATGAGATTAGCAAAAGCAGCCCCAAGGGTGGCACCTGTGGAACCGAACTTCCCCTGCCGTTGTATGTGTTGAAGTCACCGAGTTTGAGAACGAGGAGATTTGGTCTTGACAGTGTGTACGCAAAGACAGCTTGTCAATATTCTCGCAAGCCTAACAAGGAACTCGTCCAGGAAAACGATGTGTCTTTTCCGACGAGTTCCTCGGTCGTGTGTACGAGGCCTCAGACTTTTTTCATCGAACATTCTGATTGTGTGTACAAGGCATAAGGGAGGGTGAGTTAATGTTATAACCCCTTACAGGTTCTTTTTGCCATCTGTTTCCCATTGGGGATATTCGTCATCATTTCCTCTCCTATGTTAAATGCAGGAAGCAAGAGGAAATACCCCTATCTGCTACCACGGTCACCAGACCTAGTGCCCCGATCAGTGCCGGTCTGTCCCCTAATCCATGCACCCGGCCCCTAATCCCAATGCAGGGCGCCGGATGCATTGATTTCAATTAGGTTTATTTTTTTGGCTCACATGAGGCTCTAATTTGCTTAAAAAAAGGGTGTGTTTGGGGAACAGAGTACCCATGGGGGGATTTGATTGCCCCCCCATTCCAAAAAAAATATTGAGCTTTAGCTGCCACTGGTCCTAATTGGAAGGTTTCCACGTAATTCCTATTCTGGTGTCAACTCAAAATTTGGGGTTTTCTTTCACTTCCACTCTTGGTGAAAACGGTCACCAGGACAAATAAAGAGGATGAATCTTACCAACATTTATTCTTATCTGCACTGCAATCTATTCATAACTAAAAAAAAAGTTTTACCTTTAGTTATACTTTAACCAGATGAGAATGAGAAACAAATTTGAACTTCTCACCGAGCTCTGTTCAGTCCATCATCCGAAAATGGAAAGAGTATGGCACAACCGCAAACCTACCAAGATATGGCCATCCACTGAAACCGACAGGCCAGGCAAGGAGAGCATTCATCAGAGAAGCAGCCAAGAGGCCCATGTATATCCACTTTGTGCTGCACTGTTTCCAGCTCTGGGGATTTAAATGGTTAAGAGCTATGATCTCAATTGCTGTGCTTTCTGTGTTCCTTTTTCCCAGAGCTGCTCTTAAAGTGGAATTTCACCCATTTTTTTTATGTTTGTCTGTGCTGCATGCCCTAATCTCATAGTGTTCAGAATGGACAATTTTTATTTATTTTGTTGCTTGTAAATACCTTTATTTTGTAGTCCTTCATTACTTCCTCCTCCTTATTAGCCTAGGCTATCAAGTCACATGGCTATTTGCAAGGGTTTCTGGGATAGGCATCATGTTTCCCAGTAGTCCTTGCAAACCTGACTGAAACCTATTACATTGCTTGTGCAGCACTGAGCATGTGCGAGATATGCAAAGCTGAAATCCAGGAAGTCATACAGTCTGGCTTCATGATGCCCACACTTAAGATGGCCGCGGTCTATTTCTAGATTATAAAGTATCTAAATGCTGTAACAACCTAACAATACGGACCTTAGTTTACAGACTAACTTTACTAGAATACATTAAGCTTGTGTATTACTGGAGAATTTATATTTAAAAAGTGAAATTGTGGGTGAAACTCCCCTTTAACAGTCGACAATAATCAGCCTAGTGGTGGGGAATAATGCCGCGTACACACTGTTGTTTTTTGTCTTGTAAAAAACGTTGTTTTTTTCTCAAGAAAAAACGACGTTTTTCAAACTTCATTTTAAAAAACGACGTTGCCTACACACCATCGTTTTCTGAAAATGCTCTTGCAAAGCGCGGTTACGTACAACACGTACGACGGCACTCTGTTCCATTCAAGCTTGCGTTATAACTTGCTTCTGAGCATGCGCGGGTTTAAAAACGTTGTTTTAACCGTCGTTCTAGAAGGTTCCAATTTTTTTTTGGTAGTTTTTCAGAAGACAAAAAACGACGTAAAGCCCACAAACGATCATTTTAAATGACGTTTTTTAAAACGTCGTTTTATTTCATCACAAAAAACACCGTGTGTACGCGCCATTAGAGTAGAAAAAAAAAAACTCTCTTTTGGGGGGACCTCACTGCCTGATTTGTGCAGCTCTGTGATATATACATTAATATAGCACAAAATAAAGCTGCGGGGACAGGGGGACTCGTCTTGTTCTGACTCCTCCTTCCTTCAGATGCCGCCCGCCACAGACACACACACTATGATCGGGCGGGCGAGTGTCCCGACGGTGACCCGCTCAGTTTTCCACCCTGTTGCCCTGGTTATAACCCCCCCTACTCTATTCAAAATAAATAAAATATTTTTGTTTTTAGTTCTACTCTAATAAATTTCCTGGGTTTCAATAGGAGACAAGCAGTCATTTTTTTAGATACATTATTCAGCAAAATGTATTTAACCACTTAAGGACCGCCTCGTGCACATATACGTCGGCAGAATGGCACGGCTGGGCACATGCACGTACAAATACGTGCTGTGCTAGTACCCAGCCGTGGGTCACGGGCGCGCTCCTGCCTGGACTGCGGGATTCGCAGACCCGATCGCCGCTGGAGTGCGGCGATCGGTCCCCGGAGCTGAAGAACGGGGAGAGCCGTGTGCACTGTGGTGGCGTCAATGATTGCGTGATCCCTTTTATAGGGAGACACAATCGATGACATCACACCTACAGCCACACCCCCTACAGTTGTAAACACACATTAGGTCATACATAACCCCTACAGCGCCCCCTGTCATTTCCACAATAAACAATGCATTTTAAATGCATTTTTTGCTGTGAAAATTACAATTGTCCCAAAAATGTGTCAAAATTGTTCGAAGAGTCCGCCATAATGACGCAGTCATGAAAAAAAACGCTGATCGCCGCCATTAGTAGTAAAAAAATAATAATTAATAAAAATGCAATAAAACTATCCCCTATTTTGTAAACGCTTTACATTTCGCGAAAACCAACCGATAAACGCTTATTGCAAGTTTTTTTTACCAAAAAAAGGTAGAAGAAAACGTATCGGCCTAAACTGAGGGAAAAAAATGTTTTTTTATATATTTTTGGGGGATATTTATTTTCGCAAAAAAATATTGAATTTTTTTTTCAAAATTGTCGCTCTATTTTTGTTTATAGCGCAAAAAATAAAAACCGCAGAGGTGATCAAATACCACCAAAAGAAAGCTCTATTTGTGGGGAAAAAAAGGACACCAATTTTGTTTGGGAGACACGTTGCACGACCGCACAATCGTCGTTAAAGCGATGCAGTGCCGAATCGCAAAACCTGGCCGAGTCCTTTAGCTCAGTGTTTTTCAACTCCAGTCCTCAAGGCACACCAACAGGTCATGTTTTCAGGCTTTCCATTATTTTGCACAGGTGATTTGATCAGTTTCACTGCCTTAGTAATCACCACAGCCTTTTCATCTGAGGGAAATCCTGAAAACTTGACCTGTTGATGTGCCTTGAGGACTGGAGTTGAAAAACACTGCTTTAGCTGACTAAAGGTCCAGGTGTTAAGTGGTTAAATGCATTAGTATAATTGCTTTCTATGAGGAGAGAGACCACAAACAACTCCGCCTAATATAAAATGAAAGTGTAAATTCTCCTGGTTACCCGGGGAACTATTGGGAGTACAGTTATAGCTATAATTGCTTTGCCCTAAAACTTCCTTTTTTCATAACTGAATCATTACTTTACAAAATGGCCAATTCATGTATTATGCACTGCTCTTGCTTCAGGCAATGCAATGTAATATGTATAAACAAACACTGAACAGTTTATCAAAATGTGAAATTCACTTCTTATTTCCACTATATATAATGCACTTGAAGCAAAACTGGAAATGATTAAGAAACTTAAATAATTTTTTTTTATATAAATTTCCCAATGTTTCTCTCTGCCTTTTATCTACGTATCTCTACATATCTGGCTCGTTTGTCAACCCTCTGATGATTAATGTCCTCCTGGGATAAAGCTGCAGAAGGTTCCCTCACTGTGATAAGTATAGGTCAGAACTTGCATTTTCATTAAAGGTCACTGATATTGACTTTTGGCCCTACGATTTGCAGAATTTGTCATGGTGCTCAATAGGCTTGATTGGAGAATGAATGATGAGTGGATGTCACAGAAGCACGTGCGCATGTTTCACACTTCCTCATTGTTCGTTTTTGCTCAGAAGTTGCTCTATTTCTTCTCTGTTCTGTTCACTTCCTGCTTGTCTGATTGTTACTCACCACCGTGAAGGGAGTCTTTACTGCGGTGGTCAGTGACGTGCTCGCCCCCTCCTGGGAACTACATCTGTGCGGCAGGACGCTCTCTACGTGTTAGAGACTTCAAGGAGGTGTGAATTACTGGGCGTGCCGCAATTCATACTGCGAAATGTAGTTCTTACATGAACGAGCGCCGCAAACTAGGAAGTGAATGAGAGAACAGAAACTAGAACGCCGGAGGTGATATAGATGAAGGAATTTAATAGGTATTTACTGTTTTTTTTAACAGAATCATTACACTATTCTGTCTGTCTACCTTGCAGACATTCATTTTAGGCAAACATTTTTTTTCCTTTAAGTGGTGGGACAAAGATATAACTAAACGCTGTAGGGCGCTGGTGCACGCCTTACTCTGGAGGTCTGTCTGATATCAAACAAAAGCCTTTGGCTGTCCCATGGAGAATTTGGGACATTTTGCCTTCTTCCCGAAGCATTTATGCAATAGCAACACAAGGAATGCAGACATCTCCCGCAAGGTGCAGGAGACTCCCGCCTTTCTGCAGCAGCTCCCGTACACCCGCAAGCGCCTCCCGATCTCCTGGGAATGATCGGTGCAGTGGGGAACGGCTGTGAAGACCGACTCTCTCCCCGCAGACATTTCTGCAAACAGTTTCCTCTCCTAGCATCCCCTACAAAAATAAACAATCTGTCCTTGTAATTAGGGCTCCAGCTGGTGGCCATTTTGTGGTGGACCAAATTGCATTGATTTTAAAGCGGATCTCCACCCTAATTCTAACATTTCTTTAATTACACTGCCGCTGTATGACATTATCAAAACGGATGTTTTTTTTTTAAGTAAATCTGTACAGTACCTGTACAGTAGACTGCCTTCCGGTCTGGCTCACTGCGGGAATTCTCCGGGCATTGTGTCGCTTCCTGCTCCATGCAGTGCGCTCTGGGAGCTTCTCTCCATAGCTCCCTGTGTAAACTGCGCAGCCGTGTGATCAAATATCGCGCTATTTCCTAGGCAGGAAGTGACGCGCGGCATAAACAAAGGAAGGAGGTTGCCGTTGTCATGGCAACACAGACGCTCAAGCAGCTGCTCTGCGTTGCTCGTGCGCATCGAGCGGTGGATGCTGGGACATCAGAATCCACCAGAAGGAGGAAGTGCCGATCTGTGGGCTAATGCCCACAGTTAAAATGGAACCTAAACGGAAGGAGGAATATAACTTGTTATTTCGCACAGGATGGCAGCGGAGCGGCCGCGGGAGACAAAAAACGTGAGTTCAGCTAATTAGGGGCATTAACCTTTTAAATAGCCATTAAGAAAAACATGTTTTTGGCGTGGGAGATCCGCTTTAATGGGAGAATTCTCAAACGCTAGAGAAGAAACGTTTTTCCTAAGAAAAACACCTCTTTACAACATAGGACAAATATATATATATGTTTTATGTTTTTTACTTTATTTCAGGGCAGATATATATAGAGTGGTGTCAGTAGTTGTTTATATAATTTTTTTATAATTTTTTTTACAATTTTCTTATATTTTTGGGGGGCTTTGGTGAGCATATACATATATGTCAGCATATACACTTGTTAATTTTTTTCTTCTTTAAAGCAGAATATATATATATATATATATATATATATATATATATATATATATATATATATATATATATATATATATATATATTTATATGTGTTTTTTATTTGTTATGTTTTTTACTTTATTTCAGAGCAGATATATATATATATATGTTATAAGTTGTTACAAAGCACCAAAATGTGATATATTTTCTATACCCATTGTATATATTTTTATAGTGTGACATCTTCAATCATTCCTCCTCTTTACAACATATTTCCTCTATCTTTTTGAAACACCCAATTTGTTTTAAAGCCTTTGACCAGACCTCATACCGACTTATCACACTACGCATCCTGCACACATGCTGACCATTCTGGCTTCATTCCCTTGTGGCTCCCTAACAGACAGACTACAAGGAAGCATAGCATGGATAAGATACCGTGATTCATCCAACAGAGTGTGGCTGTAAACCAATGACTACGAAAATGTACTGACGTCATTCATAGTGGGTTATTATCATAATTTTTCTAAAATAGGTCCACAATAAATATTTGTGATACAGTATATATGTATGTGTCTTTGAAGTATAGATACCCATAATTGGATAGAGCTATTACTAAGAACAATGGTGGGTTGTGTGAAGACCTGCCTGCACTTGCTGGACCCCTGGAACTTTCCAAAACCCTTGCCCAACATGGCCAGACACCCGACGAGAAAATAGAGAGCAGGTTCTCTTTTTTTCCTCGTCGAGATTCACAAAAAACCTGCAAGAAAACTGCTGGCAGAGTTTTTCCTGAGAAAACCGTGCGCGTGTATGGTTTTTCGTAGAGAAAACTGCCTGGAAACTAGACGAGAAAAATAGAGAATCCATACACACGAACAGTTTTCTCAGCAAGAAAGCTCTGCCAGCAGTTTTCATGCTGGTTCTTGCCGAGAAAACTGAGCGTGTGTACGAGGCTTGAGACTGGGATGAAGGCCGTCTTAATAGCATCATGGGCCCCTTTGGCAAAGTAATGCTCTGGCCCCTCTACACCCTACATCTCCCCCCAGCACTCTGACCCCTCTACATCCCAGATATCCCCCCAGCACACTGACCCCTCTACATCCCAGATATCCCCCCAGCACACTGACCCCTCTACATCCCAGATATCCCCCCAGCACTCTGACCCCTCTACATCCCAGATATCCCCCCAGTACTCTGACCCCTCTACATCCCAGATATCCCCCCCAGTACTCTGACCCCTCTACATCCCAGATATCCCCCCAGCACACTGACCCCTCTACACCCCAGATATCCCCCCAGCACACTGACCCCTCTACACCCCAGATATCCCCCCAGCACTCTGACCCCTCTACACCCCAGATATCCCCCCAGTACTCTGACCCCTCTACACCCCAGATATCCCCCCAGTACTCTGACCCCTCTACACCCCAGATATCCCCCCAGAACTCTGACCCCTCTTCACCCCAGATATCCCCCCAGAACTCTGACCCCTCTACCCCCCCAGATATCCCCCCAGAACTCTGACCCCTCTACACCCCAGATATCCCCCCAGTACTCTGACCCCTCTACATCCCAGATATCCCCCCAGCACACTGACCCCTCTACATCCCAGATATCCCCCCAAAACTCTGACCCCTCTACACCCCAGATATCCCCCCAGCACTCTGACCCCTCTACACCCCAGATATCCCCCCAGTACTCTGACCCCTCTACACCCCAGATATCCCCCCCAGTACTCTGACCCCTCTACATCCCAGATATCCCCCCAGCACTCTGACCCCTCTACACCCCAGATATCCCCCCAGTACTCTGACCCCTCTACATCCCAGATATCCCCCCAGCACACTGACCCCTCTACATCCCAGATATCCCCCCAAAACTCTGACCCCTCTACACCCCAGATATCCCCCCAGCACTCTGACCCCTCTACACCCCAGATATCCCCCCAGTACTCTGACCCCTCTACACCCCAGATATCCCCCCCAGTACTCTGACCCCTCTACATCCCAGATATCCCCCCAGCACACTGACCCCTCTACACCCCAGATATCCCCCCGGCACTCTGACCCCTCTACACCCCAGATATCCCCCCAGAACTCTGACCCCTCTACACCCCAGATATCCCCCCAGCACTGTAACCATATACCATAAGATGCCCCTTGTATTGTGACCCCACTACATTCCTGATACCCCTACACTGTGGCCTCTCTACATCCTTGATACCTCTAGCACTAAAGCCACCCAAGCTAGCCCGCGCATTGCTTTGGGGAAAGTGAATGGGCCCCCCATGCAGATGGGCCCCCTGGGCAGTGCCCAGGTGTGCCCTCTCATTAAGACAGCCCTGACTGGGATGCCATTAAAGTTCATGTGCGTGTAAAGGCAGGTGTCCCAATACTTTTGGCAACATAGGCCCGGATTCACGTACATCGGCGCATCTTTATGCCGCTGTAGCGTATCTTCTTTACGCTACGCCGGCGCAACATTGAGGGGCAAGTATGAAATTCACAAAGAAAATGTGCCCAACGTTGCGCCAGCATTGCGTATATTCGTTGGCGTAAGCCGACGTAAGTCAAAGTAGGTGGAAGTGGGCTGGAAGTGGGCGTGATGCATAGTAATGAAGCGTGACCCCATGCAAATGATGGGCTGAGCGTCATCCAAGTACTTAAAGGGGAGGTTCCCCTAAAAAGAAACTTTTAACATTGCCTGTGTCTTCTTAATAACATTTAGAATCGGCTGGTAGTTTAAAAAAAAAACACCCGTACATACCATTTTCGGCATGTACTCTCACCGCCGCTTCCGGGTCTGGCGGCCGGGGATGGGCGTGCCTACTTCATTGACAGGCATCCGATCGACGCATACAGCGCGTCACGAGATGCCGAAAGAAGCCAAACGTTGGTGCGCATGCGCCGTATAGAGCCGCACCAACGTTCGGCTTCTTTCGGCATCTCGTGACGCGCTGTATGCGTCGATCGGATGCCTGTCCCCGGCTGCCAGACCCGGAAGCGGCGGTGAGAGTACATGCCGAAAATGGTATGTACGGGTGTTTTTTTTTTTAAACTACCAGCCGATTCTAAATGTTATTAAGAAGACACAGGCAATGTTAAAAGTTTCTTTTTAGGGGAACCACCCCTTTAAAACCAACAGTGCATGCGTCGTAACTTGGACGTATCCCCGTGCGCATGCGTACAACCACGTTAAAATAACTGCCTAAGATACGTTGAATCACTGCCTACGACGTGAACGTAACCTATGCCCAGCCCTATTCACGTACTATGTAAACAACGTAAAATATGACGGCTGTTCTCTGGGCCATACCTTTGCATGGGTTGCGCCTCCTATATGAGGAATAACTTTACGCCGGACGTAAGACTTACGCAAATCGCTTAAAACATGCGCCGGGCACATCTACGTTCGTGAATCGGCGTATCTCCCTCATTTGCATATCTGAATCGAAACCACCATATGCATCCAGTGTAAATACCGTATTTATCGGCGTATATCGCACACTTTTTTGCCCTGAAAATCAGGGCAAAATCGTGGGTGCGCGATATACGCCGATACCCGCTTTCCTGCGCCGAGTTTTGAATACACCGCCGACATATACCCAGCGCAGTACACTCGGGTATATTCGGCCAGTCTCGGCTTCTTCTGCGGTCACGTCCTGGACGTACAGGACGTGAGCGCGACAGTTGCCGAGCCTGCCTGAGTGTACTGCGCTGGCTATATGCTGGCGTAGTATTCAAAACTCGGCGCGGGAAACGAGCGGGGAGGACGCCGCACCCGCCGATGAGGACGCCGCACCCGCCGCAGAAGGACACCGGAACCCGCCGCAGAAGGACACCGGACCCGCCGCAGAAGGACACCGGACCCACCGCAGAAGGACACCGGACCCGCCGATGGACGTTGCGCAAGACACCAAAACTGTAAGTACAAAAATAACTTTTTTTCCACAGGATTTTAGGGGTGCGCGGTATACGCGGGAGCGCGTTATACCGCGATAAATACGGTATGCGCCCACGATACGCCGGCGTAGGAAAGTTACGTCGGTCGGAAGAAGCCTATATTTCTACGTAACTTAGTTTGTGAGTCCGGCACATAGATACGACGGCGCACATTTGTAATTCCGCGGCGTATCTGTAGATACGTCGGCGTAAGTGCCACGTGAATCCGGGCCAATGTGTATATACAGTATATACACTTTGCATGGGTTGGATGGGTTATTTTAAAAAGATAATGATTCAGATATGCTTTAAATAAACCTCCAGATTCTCCATATTCGTAGCCTGGACTCCTGGACTCAGCTTGTATGCACCTGGCATATGCAATATGCAGCACGGACATGTTGTGTATGCCAACAAGCTGTAGTACAAATTATTTACAATAAAGAGACCACTAAGTCAGGCCTCTGGTGCTTTATAAAGCCATTACTTGACCTAAGAAGTTAGCCACAGGGGACCGTTCCCACTACAGCCTATTGACCTGCAAAATATTTGCTTCTCCTGCACAGGATGTGATGGATGAGTTGTCCTATAAAATATGTGTATGCTCCGTTAATATTGTTTCCGAGGCATTTAAGCAGCACTGCCAAGCTTCTTGAGCCGGGTCACTGCTTTGTAAATGATTCCTCCGGAATTCTATCAAGGTTCTGGGTGAGGTCTCAGCCCTTTCCTCATATGGGTGTGACCTTGGCGAGTCGCGCAATTACATCCGAATGGAAACCAAACTGACCTCTGCCTAACCACAACTGCGCAGACTGCATTATATCTGGTGTGTGACACTACCGGTGACTCCTATCTAGCACATTAATATAAGTGTGAATACATCTAGCGTGCCATGCTTCTCCCAATTTCCATAACATCTTCTAGAATCTTCTTCTCCGTAATATAAATCTGTAAAACAGAGAAAAAAGAAATAAACCGCAATGTTGAAATATAGGGAAGTTGTTTTAACAAATTGTGAGAAAATAAATCAAAATAGTGGAAATAGAGGAAGTATAATTTCCATAATTAAAAAAAAAAGGGCCAGATTCAGAGAGCCGTAACTCCTGTCTAACTGGTGTTCGACTGGAGTACTTTCTAATTACGCGCGTTTTTTAGCTAGTCGGAAACCTCAAACCATGAATAGACGGCTGCGGGCTTCAATTCGACTGGATTACGTGTTCGTACGCCTTCGGATCTACGCTGCAATAAAATTGCGGCCACTGGGTGGACTTCCCGTCGTTTTCCGCGTCGGGGTATGCTAATGAGCTTTTGCCAGCGATCCCCGAAATTACGATCTTCAATCGAAATCTCTTACGGCATCTTTAGTCATATTTTTTTTTACGTACCACTATACCAGCTTTTTGCTGCTCTAATATTAGACAGCCCATGTTAAGTATGGCCGTCGTTCCCGCGTCGAATTTCAACGTTTTCCGACATCTTTTATTATTTTTTCCGTAAGTCGTCCGGGAATAGGAATGTTCGTAAACGACGCTACTCAAAAAAAAATTACGCAACAACGTGATTTCGCGCAATGCAAGGCAGGAAATTTCTGAACGGAGCATGCGCAGTTTGATCGCCGCAGGGACGCGCCTAATTTAAATGCTTCACGCCCCCTAGTCGCGTATTTCGATTACGCGGCGAGAAATAGACTACGCCGCCGTATCGTACGGGCAAAAATCTACCAGAATTCGATGTAGAGCCTGGTAAAATACGGCAGCGTAGAGTATTTCGATTACGCTGCGCAAATTTACATGTACCTGAATCTACCCCAAAACGTGTATTCTCTTTAACCACTTAGGCCGCGTACACATGATCGAAGATGTCTGCTGAAACTGGTGCGCAGACCAGTTTCAGCGGACATGTTCGATGGTGTGTACGGCCTATCGGACCGTTTTCCAGCGGACCAAAGTTTGAAAACATGCTTTAAAACCTGTCCGGACCAAAAACCTGCGCATGCTCAGAATCAAGTCGACGCATGCTTGGAAGCATTGAACTTCGTTTTTTCAACACATCGTTGTGTTCTACGTCACCGCGTTCTGGCCCCATGGGATTTTGGTCCGATGGTGTGTACGCACATCAGACCAACAGACCACTTCAGCATGGTCCGATGAAAACGGTCCGTCGGACAAGTTTTATCGAACCTGTCTGATCGTGTGTACGCGGCCTTAAGACCCGGACCATTACCCAGGTAAAGGACCTGCGATTCGGCACTGCGTCGCTTTAACTGACAACTGCGCAGTCGTGCGACGTGGCTCCCAAACAAAATTGGCGTCCTTTTTTTCCCACAAATAGAGATTTCTTTTGGTGGTATTTGATCTCCTCTGCAGTTTTAATTTTTTGCGCTATAAACAAAAATAGAGCGACAATTTTGAAAAAAATGAAATATTTTTTACTTTTCGCTATAATAAATATCCTCCAAAAATATATATATATATATAAAAAAAAAAATTCCTAAGTTTAGGCCGATACGTATTCTTCTACCTATTTTTTGTATAAAAAAAATCGCAATAAGCGTTTATCGATTGGTTTGCACAAAATGTATAGCGTTTACAAAATAGGGGATAGTTTTATTGCATTTTTATTAATTTTGTTTTTACTACTAATGGCGGTGATCAGCGATTTTTTTCATGACTGCGACATTATGGCGGACACATCGGACACTTTTGACACATTTTTGGGACCATTGTCATTTTCACAGCACAAAGTGCTATAAAAATGCACTGAATACTGTGAAAATTAATGGGTCCTTAAGTGGTTAAAGAGAGGTTGTAAGGATTACAAAACAGGAATAAAAATTTAAAATTTAAAAAATTGTAACATTTTGAAAAACAAACAGTTCATTTATTATAACCAACACACAAATACGATAATGCACTTTTATAATTTGAAAGTCAGAAAAAGTAAGGTGGACTTGATATCCAGCACCTCACTATCACAGGGCTGCAGTGCTCATGGCTAGAATTGGGCGAACAGTTTGAACTGAGCAAAAGTTCAGGCTGAACATCACCTGTTTGTTCGGTCAGTGACATCACAAGGGGGGAGGGGGTGGTACCAGGTGACGTCATCGGGTGGTCTCCCCCCTTACCTATTTAAGACTGGTCAAACGGCGGAGCAGGCGGTTAACTTTTGTCACGGGCAGAGCGTTTTTGTTTTATTTCCCGGTGCAGGGGACATCGTAATTGAGCGACATTTTTTTTTTAATAAAGGAATTGTCAAAACTGCCTCCCGTCTTTATTTATTTCTGACTCTCTTTTTTTTGGTAAAAGGGTAGAGGTAAAATGTACCCCATACTCATTCACATAGGGAGGGGGCTGGGATCTCGGGCCCCCTTTTTAAAGGTGACTTCCAGTTTTGGATAAGCCCCTGTGTGGAAGCCCAACAACCACAGGCCAGGGTTGTTGGGAAGAGGACCTTGTACCCATCAACATGGTGACAAGGTGATTTGGGCTCTGGGGTCAGAGCCAGGGCCAGTGCTACCACTAGGCAAACTAGGCAAGCGCCTAGGGCGCACTGCTGGTTATGGGCACCCGGCCACTGGTTTCCCTCCGTGTCTGTAGGCAGCAGCATGTAACTAACTAAGTCTCAGGCAGCTGGTCCGTCTGACCGGTAATGTAATTAGAGGCGCAGTGCAGCACTGGGGCCAGCGCTAGAGGAAGCAGAGCCGATGCATTCTGTATAGCGCCACCTCCTGTCACATGGGCAGGGCAAAGAGGGTGGGGTCAGGTTTGGAGCCAATGGGGGCGGCAAAATTAGGTTTCGCCTAGGGTGTCAAAAATCCTTGCACCAGCCCTAAAGGACCATGTTAAGCAACCACCATGTTGAACCATACCAGGCCACATGCCCTCAACATCGGGGGTGCTTTGGGGCAGAGGGATTCCTTCTTTTGGAAGGAGTCAAGCTTGCTCTTCCCCCCCTTTCCTGACCTGCAAGGCAGTACCCAGACCCCATACCATTTTTATGGGCAATAACTTGCATATACCCCTACAAAATTGGAACTTTTGATTTTTCAAGTTCGGGTCCCATTGACTTTAATGGTGTTCGAAGTTTGGGTTTGAGTTCCTGTCGTGGTGTACAAGATATCTACCTCATTGTCACAAGGAATTTAAAGGGATCTATTCTCATTCACTTTTTTTGCTTTGATGGGCCGATTATATGGACTAACAATTGATATTGTGTCTCACTAATCTATTTACATTGTATTTTTATTTAACCACTTGACCACTGGGCACTTAAACACCCTTCCTAACCAGACCAATTTTCAGCTTTCGGTGCTCTCACAGTTTGAATGACAATTACTCAGTCATACAACATTCTACCCATTTGAAATTTTTGTCCTTTTTTTCACACAAATAGAGCTTTCTTTTGGTGGTATTTGATCACCTCTGGGTTTTTTATTTTTTGCGCTATAAAAGAAAAACGACTGAAAATTCTGTAAAAAAAAAAAAAAAAAAAATCGTGTTTCTGTCATATTAGCGGGTTATTTCTCACACACAGCATATGCATACCACAAATTACACCCCAAAACACATTCTGCTATTCCTCCCGAGTATGGCGATACCACATGTGTGGGACTTTTACACAGCGTGGCCACATACAGAGGCCCAACATGCAGGGAGCACCATCAGGCGTTCTGGAACACCCAGACCAATTCTGACATTTCTCTCCTACATGGAAAAATCATCATTTATTTGCTAGAAAATTACATAGAACCCCAAAACATTATATATGCTTTTTTAGCAAAGACCCTAGAGAATACAATGGCGGCCGTTACAACTTTTTATCTCGCACGGTATTTTCGCAGAAATGTATTGAACGCGTGTTTTTTAAAAAACTGTTTTGTGCTTAAAACAAAACAGTAAAGTTAGCCCAATTTTTTTTCATAATGTGAAAGATGAAGTTACGCCGAGTAAATAGATACCCAACATGTCACCCTTCAAAATTGCGCACGCTCATGGAATGGCGCCAAACTTTGCTACCTAAAAATCCCCATAGGCGATATTGCAGAGTATTGGGGTATTGCAAAGTATCATGCAGGGTATTGGGGTATTGCCGAGTACTGGGGTATTGCCGAGTATTGGGGTATTGCCGAGTATTGGGGTATTGCCGAGTATTGGGGTATTGCCGAGTATTGGGGTATCGTTGAGTACTGGAGTACTGGGGTATTGCCGAGTACTGGGGTATCGTTGAGTACTGGAGTATTGGGGTATTGTTGAGTACTGGGGTATTGCCGAGTACTGGGGTATCGTCGAGTACTGGAGTATTGGGGTATTGCCGAGTATTGGGGTATTGCCGAGTATTGGGGTATTGCCGAGTATTGGGGTATTGCCGAGTACTGGGGTATTGTTGAGTACTGGGGTATTGCCGAGTACTGGGGTATCGTTGAGTACTGGAGTATTGGGGTATTGCCGAGTATTGGGGTATTGCCGAGTATTGGGGTATTGTTGAGTACTGGGGTATTGTTGAGTATTGGGGTATTGCCGAGTATTGGGGTATTGCCGAGTACTGGGGTATTGTTGAGTACTGGGGTATTGTTGAGTACTGGGGTATTGTTGAGTACTGGGGTATCGTTGAGTACTGGAGTATTGGGGTATTGCCGAGTATTGGGGTATTGCCGAGTATTGGGGTATTGCCGAGTACTGGGGTATTGTTGAGTACTGGGGTATTACCGAGTACTGGGGTATTGCCGAGTACTGGGGTATTGCCGAGTATTGGGGTATTGCCGAGTATTGGGGTATCGTTGAGTACTGGAGTACTGGGGTATTGTTGAGTACTGGGGTATTGCCGAGTACTGGGGTATTGCCGAGTACTGGGGTATTGCCGAGTATTGGGGTATTTCCGAGTATTGGGGTATTGCCGAGTATTGGGGTATTGCCGAGTACTGGGGTATTGCCGAGTATTGGGGTATTGCCGAGTATTGGGGTATTGCCGAGTATTGGGGTATCGTTGAGTACTGGAGTACTGGGGTATTGTTGAGTACTGGGGTATTGTTGAGTACTGGGGTATTGTTGGGTACTGGGGGATTGCTGAGTATTGTTGGGTACTGGGGGGATTGCTGGGTACTGGGGGGATTGCAGGGTACTGGGGGGATGGCAGAGCTGAGATGTTTTGAGGGATGGCTGGATCTGTGACTGCATTTGTCACAGATCCAGCCACAGCTCAGCTGCTGACACCCCGCTCCCCCCCCCTCTCCTCGCACACTGTACAGAGCGGAGAGGGAGGAGAGGGAGGAACCGGCGTCATCAAATGACGCCGGTTTGTTTACAAGTGATCGCGCTGTCATTTGACGGCGCGATCACGTGGTAAACGGCCGCGATCAGCGGCAATTTACCGTGATCCGTGATGCGCCAGGTCTTCTAGACCCGGCGAGCACGGACACTTTCGTGAGCGCGTCCCAGGGGACGCGCAATCGCGAAAGTGAAGGACGATGTCCCAGGGACGTCGTCCCGAGATAACCCCGCCGCGCCGTAGCAGTAAAATGCTTATGGCGCGGTGGGAAAGTGGTTAAGGTTAGCACAGCCAAATTTCGCAAACCTGTGTTCAAACCAAAGCTTGAGCTCATCCCTATTTGGTTCCCCCTTATAGCAGTGAGGCAGTGTTGTAAGTAACAGCGTTTAAATAAACCCTGTTACGTAACGATTGGCCTCCTGTGGGTAACTAGTAATCTACCTGATTACTTTTACCCTCTCGGCAACGCCGATCCCCATGTTTGTCTTGAAGAAATTCTGCCACCAGTCCTGACTTTTTAAAACAGAGGTATGGGAGAACTAAAAAAATAATAATTACCTAGATAAATGCAGCATTGGTCCGATCCAGCATCTGTCCCTTGTCGGCTCCAATTCTGAGAAGTGAGCAATCAAAGAACGCCAATCGCTCGGTTCTCAGTGTTCCATGAGCAGCCAGCAAGTTGGTGACTGTCAATCACTGTCCCTCTGCTCTGCCCCTCCTGTGCTCACCGGAGCGCTGGGCTGTGGTAGGGTCAGGACCGGAAGCAGCTGGCTCTTAGCAAAGAGGCTTCTGGGTGGATCCCAACCATAAGATCAGTGGCGACCCTTTCATACAGGGTACAGGGGTGCCGTGCCCCCCCCTCCAATTCATGCAGGGCACCGGACTCATGGATTCCAACAGTTTTTTTTTTGAAGCACGTGATTAGAGCCCGAGTCTCTAAATGGCTGCAAAAAAGGGTTGGCTCGAGGAGCAGATCACTTTCCCCCAAGCCCACCCAGTTGTGTGACAATAGCAAAGTAATATTCGCTATTGTCTTCCCGATTCTCCTCCCGGCCAATCCTAATTACATAGTCGGTAAGGCTGAAAAAAGACAATAGTTCACCCAGTTCAACCTGTGTAGGTGCATGTATTAGGGTCCTTTCACACGGAGCGGTCCCTTTTTTGGTCCGCTCCGTGTGTGTCCGTCGGCTCAGCGGGGATCCCCGCTGAGTTGTCGGCGGACAGGGCGGAAAAACCGAATCCAGATGGACGCGACCCCATAGGCGTCCATTACAAGTCCGTAAACGGACTTGTAAAAACGGACGAACGGAGGTGGACATGTGAAAGGGGCCTTAGTGTCTATAATGATTTGCCATATCCCTGTATGTTGTGTTCTTTAAAATGTATATCTAATGCCCCATACACACGGTCAGAATTTCCGACAAGAAAAGTCCGATGTGAGCTTTTGGTTTGAAATTCCGACCTTTTCCTTTTCCTGAATTTCTACCAACAAAAATTTGAGAACTGGCTTTCAAATTTTCAGAAGGAAAAACTTCCAATCCGGAATTCCAATCGTCTGTAGCAATTCCAACGCGCAAAATTCCGACGCATGTTTGGAAACAATTTGATGCATGCTCGGGAAGCATTGAACTTAATTTTCTCGGCTCATCGTAGTGTTGTACGTCACCGCGTTCTTGGCGGTCGAAGGTTCAGAGAACTTTTGTGTGACCGTGTGTATGCAAGCCAAGCTTGAGTGGAATTTCGTCAGAAAAAAACATACAAGGTTTTTCCGCCTGAAAATCCGATTGCGTGTAGACGGCATAAGAGTCTTTTAAAGGTATCCATACTCCATGCATCCATCACCAATTGTGGGAGAGAGTTCCACATCCTTATTGCCCTAACAGTGAAAAAAAAAAACGAATCCCCTATGCAGTTTAAGGTTAAACCGCTTCTCCTCCAGTCTCATTGTGTGGCCCCGTGAATTCTTACACTCCATAGGTCTGAATGGTTTACTTCCTATGCTGGAATCCCCATTGAGATATTTGAAAAATCGGTATCATGTCCCCTCTCAATTGTCTTTTTTCTTGGGGTCAAAAAACTCTCCTAATTAAACCTCCTTTGCCATTCGTCTGCTCACTCTTTTCTTATGTTCAGGTCTTTTTGCAAAATTTCTATGTCCTGATGCGAGTTTATTACTCTGCTTATCTTTGTGTCATCCACAAAGACTGAGACTGAACTGTTTATTCCATGCTTTGTATCATTTCTGAATATGTTAAATAGAATTGGTACCCCATGCACCACTCCAGACCAGTCCGAGTACACGTTATTATTTATCACTACCCTTCGGACCCGTTCCTGTAATCAGGAAGTGCTTGGCTAGAGAGTCTTAGGACCCCCTTCCCGTCTGGGGGGGGGGGCCGCCTTCCCACTCGTCCCCTGTGGGGGAGTTTAGTTGGTTTGTTGCCCCCCCCCCAAAAAAATATTCTGCACCAGCTGTCACTGCCTAAGGCCCCGTACACACGACCAAGCTTCTCGGCAGAATCCAGCGAGAAGCTCGTTGGGATTCATATTCTGCCGAGAAGCTCGATCGTGTGTACGTTTTCGCCGAGCAAACTAACGAGTGAGGCGTCGAGCCAAAATAGTGAGCAGGTTCTCTATTTGCTCAATGGGCCATCGGGACTAATGGCTCGACGCCTTTTTCGACAGCCTGGTCGACGAACTCGACGGTCGCCCGAGAACCTCGTCGGGCGGAACGATGAGTTTAGCCCGACGAGGTTCTCGTACGTGTGTACGCGGCCTCAGATTGTGATCTTTTCATAGCCTACACTGGCTCTTTGACATCAACCGACAGCGGGCTTTATTTATTAACTCGATGCAATTTTATCTTTTAGATTTAGCAGGAATTTTGAAAGTTATGTTACGTTTTTGTCCGCTGATAATGATTTTAGTGTATTTTTTGTAAAAATATCATTTTGATATTTTCTGGGAGGGGGCCCTGTTAGATAGGTTGTATGGGGTCCCGTGATTTCTAACAGCAGTCCTGCCTGTATGACAGTAGAACAGAGACAGTTCTTAAACTGGTCACGTACAAATTGCAGTGTCATGCCTCAGATTTCAAAATGTTGGCTATTTTGGTGTCGTGACAACGGTTACTAAGGGTGAGGGACCTTTTCCCACCATGACACATCTGCCATTATGCCACAAGGCTTGATTGCAAATACATCTCATAAAAAAATTCTCACGAGTCTCACTTTTGCTGAAATGTTTTCAGAAATTTCAGTAAAATTTCACCTGTGTGGCAATGTGTCTGGAACCATGAAATAGACAGAGACAGAAGAGTGCAGTAAAAATCACACATTTTAATAAAATAGTAAAATGGTACAAACAGAGCAAATGTAGTCAAAACATAGCCAGGGTTTGGTAGCCAGAGCTGGTAGTCGGAACAAGTCAGTGAAACAGGAATCCAGAGATCAGCGTAGTAGACGCACCAGAAAGGCACAAAGGCCAATTCTGACATTTCTCGCCTACATGTAAATATAATATATATATTTTTTTTGCTAAAAAATTATATAGAACTCCCAAACATGATATATGCTTTTTTTAGCAGAGACCCTAGAAAATACAATGGTGGTCATTGCAATTTTTCATGCTTTAAAAAAAAAAAGAGTAAAGTTAGCCCAATTTTTTCCCATAATGTAAAAGATGAAGTTGTGCTGAGTAAATAAATACCTAACATGTTAGGCTTCAAAATTGCACACGCTCGTGGAATGGAGCCAAACTTTGGTACTTAAAAATCTCCATAGGCGACGTTTTACATTTTTTTTACTGGTTACATGTTTTGAGTTACAGAGAAAGTCTAGAGACAGAATTATTGCTCTTGCTAATGTTTGCGGCGATACCTCACATGTGTGGCGTTTTAATATGTGGGCGGGACTTACATAAGCGCTCGCTTCTGAGTGCGAGCACACAGGGACAGGGGCTCTTTAAATTGTATTTTTATATTTTTATTGTTAATTTTACTTAGATTTTTTTAGTTTGACACATTAAAAAAATATGTATATATATATATTGATCACTTTTATTCCTATTACAAGGAATGTAATAGGAATGTAAACATTCCTTGTAGTAGGAATATGGCATGACAGGTCCTCTTTACAGTGAGATATGGGATCAATAAGACCCCACTTCTCACCTCTAGGCTGGGAAGCCTGAAATAATAAAAAAAAAAAACGATTTTAGCTTCCTAGCCGAGGCGGCGCCATTTGTTTGAATGCAGAGGCGTGACATCATAACATCGTGCCCGTCCTCCAAACGATCGTAGAGATTCTGGTGACCATCTGGTAGGCTAAAAATCTCTATGGCAAACATCCGGGCTGGCAGATTCTGTCTCCGACTCACCGATGGCAGCGGTGTATCGGTAGAAGCAAAGGAGGGTGGCAGTGGGGGGGGGGGGGGGCCTCCCATGAGAACGATCAAGTGCCTGAACAGCTTCTATGATCATTGTTATGGTGTAGGGAATTAGATGATATCTGAATGATGCCTGTAGCTGCAGGCATCATTCAGATATACCCACACAAAATCAAGCATTTCATGTGCTGGCCGGTGGGTGGGAAGCGGTTAACAGTAAAACACAGCAGAGAGCATCCAGATATGTTGACCAGGCAAAGGCACAGTAGATCTGATCCAGGTAGTTTAAATAGCCAGCAAGGCTAGATGACACGCAGGAAATGAAGGCCAGGTGAGTCACTGTGGAATGAAGAGTACTGGCAATTAACAAACAGATAGCTGAGCACAGAGCTCTGAGAAGCAAGGGCTGAGCCCAGCCCTGACACAATGGAGTCAGGTGGGAAGGTGAGGTTTTGGTGGTTTTGATGGATTTAATGGTGGAAGTGCCTCCTGAGGGCTTACAGATGATCTGTTCAACTATTGTGGATCTATTCTTGCGCCATATAGGGGTCCCTCAAAAGCTCTAATATTTTCCTTTCTTTTACAAGTAGATTTTTTTTTTTAAAGCAGCACAATACAAATAACAGTTAAAGAGTAACTACACTTTTGTTGAGAAAAAAACCCAAAACATTCCCCTCTGGGTGATCTGTGTACATTGCAGTGATTTTAACAAACGTTGTTGCAGATTCCGACGTTTTGTTATTCTGAAGAAATCCCTGTGTGATAATACTAGATAATGGGAGCGATTTCATAATTATCAATCAGCTGCTGCACCTGCAGGGTTCTAATGAGGAGAATTGCAGGGCCTGCATACCTTTAGACGTGATTTCCTATTGGGAGTATCTCACCAAATTGTTGCAGGGGATGCATGAAATCTGACTTATCTTAGTGAAGACGTCTGGGAAAATCAGTGAGCCAATCACACAAGCAGGAAATTATGTTTCTGGGGGGCGCTCTGTACCCCATCTGTGTACAGAACACCTCCAGGTTGCCATTTTGCATTTTCAGAAAATTATAGCTCTGCAGGTTGAAAAGGAAAGATCATTTTTAATAACATTCAATTACAATATGACTTGTGTCGCAATTGTATACTCTATATTCATTTTTCTTTATTTGCTGTTTTTTTCCCTATGAAAGTGAAGTTACCATTTAACCACTTCAGCCCCGGAAGAATTTGCCCCCCTTCTTGACCAGAGCACTTTTCGCGATTCGGCACTGTGTCGCTTTAACTGACAATTGCGCGGTCGTGTGACGCTGTACCCAAACAAAATTGACGTCCTTTGTTTCCCACAAATAGAGCTTTCTTTTGGTGGCATTTGATCGGCTCTGTGGTTTTTATTTTTTGGGCTATAAACAAAAGAAGAGCGACAATTTTGAAAAAAAGCAATATTTTTTACTTTTTGCTATAATAAATATCTCCATTTTTTCCTCAATTTACATATTTTTGGTAACAAAAATTGCAAAAAAGGGGGCCCTCTATCAGATTCAGAGGTAAAAATAACATAAATAACTTCCCTTGTACTTGGTAGAAACCTTGTAAACTGATCATAAATCAGATAAGAGGCATGGAGGAGCTCAGCTTTGAGGAAGGATTAGCTGAACTGAATTTATTCTCTCTTGAGAAGAGGAGATTAACCGCTTGAGGACCGCCCCTACGCACATACACTGCAACAGAGCGGCCGCTCTGTGCCAGATTATGTACCTAGTACGTGATCTGACACTTTCGGGTTTGGGGTGTGCACGTGCGCCACCCGTGACCTGCTCCCGCTTTGATTGGAAACAGCGGGTCTGGTGGACTCGATGTGCGCTGGAACCCGCCGATCGTCCCGGAGACAGGCAGGACAGCGATTTGCCTATGTAAACAAGGCAGACCTCCACTCTGTAGAGTTTCCACCTGTCCGGGATTCACCCGGACAGTCCGGGTTTTAAATCATGTGTCCGGGTTACAGGCAGACTGAAACCCGGACACATTAATTAGACTGGGCTGTGGTTTCCCAGGTAACCAAGATAGTCACACACAAATCTGTTGCTGTCTGGGAGATTTAGGCAGCTGTCTGGGGGCAGGTTTGGCATCACTGGGAGACAGAGTGATGATGTCAGCAAAAGCAATTTGGCCACACCCACATTTCGTTGCAGCGTGCTCCTCTCCTCAGGACACCCAAAGGTGTCCCAGGCCACTAAAGCGTACGGTTCTGGCTTAGGCTCCATTCACACCTAGGCGTTTTGTCGCCTGTAGCGCGACGCTCACAAACGCCAGAGGGAGAAAAATACATGAAAGCCTATGGAGATGGTTCACATCTGAACGCTGATGCGCCTGACGCCCATCGCCTGTAGCTAAAAAAAGTTCCGGACCCTTTTTTGTCGAGCGTATCGGGCGGTTTGGGCGTATTTGAGCGTCTTCATTTCCCATAGAAAGTAATGGAAACGCTCGATTCAAGCGACTAGCGCGACAACGAGCGTTTGCTACAGGCGTTTCGTTGCTTTAATCAATAGAACTTTTCACCCAGGCAGAAGATTAAACAAATCTACCAACATAGCAACAAGTGATGAAAAGATGATAATTTTTCCCAGCGTCGTCCGACAAAAACGTCGGACGACGCTGTATGCAAACGCACAAATAAGCATGAATACGCGCGTCAAAACGCCGGAAAAAAACGCCAGAAAAACGACCGAACGACCGACGCTCAGGTGTGAATGCAGCCTTAAAGTAAAAATGGCGACCCTAGTGCTCTGTGAGAGGGGAATGTACTGATCCTGTGTTTCTGCTAAGCAGGAACACAGCTCTTTACATTTTTTCCTTTGGCCACACCCACATTTCGTTGCAGCGCGCTACTCTCCCTGGGACACCTTGGGTGTCCCAGGCCACTAAAGCGTACGGTTCTGGCTTAAAGTAAAAATGGCGACCCTACCGCTCTGTGAGAGGGGAATGCACTGATCCTGTGTTTCTGCTAAGCAGGAACACAGCTCTTTACCTTCATCCAATCAGAGCACCTCCCCCACAGTAAGCACAATCTAGGCACACAGTTAGTAAGCACTCCCAGAGAACACATTTAACCCTTTGATCGCCCCTGATGTTTAATCCCCCTCCCAGCCTGGGTCATTAGTACAGTGACAGTGCATATTTTTAGCACTGATCGCTGTATTAGTGTCACTGGTCTCCAAAAAATTTCAAAAGCGTCAGTTAGGTGTCCGATTTGTCCACCACAATATTGCAGACCCGCAATATCTGTCATTACTATTTACTAGTAAAAAAAGAAAACGAAAAAAAAAAAAACGAAATCCACCCCATAAATTGTAGACACTATGGGCCAGATCCACAAAAACGTCCGTATCTTTGTGCGGGCGTAGCGTATCTTGTTTACGCTACGCCGCCGCAACTTAGTAAGGCAAGTTCCGTATCCACAAAGGACTTGCGTCCTAAGTTACGGCGGCGTAGCATAAATGGCCCGGCGTAAGCCCGCGTAATTCAAATGTGGAACATGTTGGCGTGATTTATATAAAATCATCGTGACCCCACGTAAATGACGTTTTTTTTGAACGGCGCATGAGCCGTCCGTGGAGGTATCCCAGTGCGCGAAATCACGTCGCAAATAGTCAATGCTTTCGACGTGAACTTAAAGCGGAGCTCCAGCCGCGAAAAATTTTTTTTTTAAAGTCAGCAGCTACTAACAGTGTAGCTGCTGACTTTAAATAAGGACACTTACCTGTCCTAGGCGCCCGCGCTGATGGCCCCCCCGATGCCGGTCCCGCGATCGCTCCGAGTCCCCCGCCGCCATTCACACTATGGGAAACAGGCAGTGAAGCCGTACGGCTTCACTGCCCGTTTCCTACTGTGCCTGCGCGAGTCTCACGCTGGCTTGTGAATGGGCGCGCTGCTCTCTGAGAACACACACAGTTCCCAGAAAGCAGCGCGCCCATTCACAAGGAGAAGGAGAAGAAGAAATCGGACCGCGGTGCAGGTGAGGCAGATTACGGACTTCCGCATAGCAACAGCTATTTCGGGTGAGTATTTTTTTTTTTTTTCAGGTTTCTTTTTTTTAAACAACATGGCAAAATGTTGTTTTCATGGGTGGAGCTCCGCTTTAACTTGCGCAAAGCCCTATTCGTGAACGTTTTACGTAAACGACAATAAAATTCGACGCTGTCCCGACGTCCATACTTAACATTGCGTACGCCTCTATACAGCAGGGGTAACTTTACGCAAACGATGTAAAAAAAAAAAAAAACAGCGCCGGGCGAAAGTTTGTTTGTGGATTGGCGTATCTAGCTCATTTGCATATTCTATGCGGAAATTCTACGGAAGCGCCCCTAGCGGCCAGCGGAAATATGCAACTTATATACGACGGCGTAATAGACTTACGCCAGTCGCATCTAAGCAAAATCCCAGAGTATATTGTTTTGTGGATACAAAACAAAGATACGCCGGCGCAGATTTAAAAATACTTTTGTGGATCTGGCCCTATAACTTTTGCGCAAACCAATCAATAAACGCTGATTGGAATTTTTTACCAAAAATACGTAGCAGAATTATTGCAAAAAAATACAAAAAAACGCAGAGGTGATCAAATACCACCAAATACCAGATCAATACAAAAGAAAGCTCTATTTGTGGGGAAAAAAGGACGTCAATTTTGTTTGGGAGCCACGTCGCACGACCGCGCAATTGTCAGTTAAAGCGACGCAGTGCCGAATTGCAAAAAACGGCCCGGTCATTAAGCAGCCAATTCTTCTGGGGCTGAAGTGGTTAAATTAGATTAAATGTTATTCGTTCCCTGGATCCAACTTCTATAAACCATCCTCATGTTCTCATTATCCTATTCATTTGCATATGTAGTCCTCACCTTATAGAGAAATGTATGTATTTGGAGGCGTGTCGCCGGGGTCACACTCGGGTGTATTGGATAGACCTTGTGGTCATATTATTCACACTGCTGATTAATGTACTTACACTTACAATTACGTAGTAAATGATTTTATAAGAGTTTTCTGTTGCTATGTTGATTATTTGGATTTGCATTTTCCAAACCAATGACTCAGCTACATAGTACTACAAATAATTCTCTCGTGGCAGATTTGTTGTATGACGACAACCCAAAAATGAACTTTTCTTCAGTATCAATCATTCTAATAGAGAAAACAAAATGAGGACCTGAACTCAAAAGTAAGGATTTGTTCTTTAACCACTTTAGCCCCGGACCATATTGCTGTCCAAAGACCAGAGCACTTTTTGCGATTCGGCACTGCGTCGCTTTAACTGACAATTGCGCGGTCGTGCGACGTGGCTCCCAAACAAAATTGGCGTCCTTTTTTTCCCACAAATAGAGCTTTCTTTTGGTGGTATTTGATCATCTCTGCGGTTTTTATTTTTTGCGCTATAAACAAAAACAGAGCGACTATTTTGAAAAAAATGCAATCTTTTTTACTTTTTTCTATAATAAATATCCCCCAAAAATATATAAAAAAAAAATTTTTTTCCTCAGTTTAGGCCGATACGTATTCTTCTACATATTTTTCGTAAAAAAAATCGCAATTAGCGTTTATTGATTGGTTTGCGCAAAAGTTATAGCGTTTACAAAATAGGGGGTCGTTTTATGGCATTTTTATTATTTTTTTTTTTACTAGTAATGGCGGCGATCAGAGTTTTTTTTCGGTACTGCGATATTATGGCGGACACTTCGGACACTTTTGACACATTTTTGGGACCATTGGCATTTTTTTAGCGATCAATGCTATAAAAATGCATTGGATTACTATAAAAATGCCATTGGCAGTGAAGGGGTTAACACTAGGGGGCGGGGAAGGGGTTAAGTGTGTTCCTATTTGTGTTCTAACTGTATGAAGGGGTGGACTTACTAGGGGGAATCACTGATCTTCTGTTCATACATTGTATGAACAGAAAATCAGCGTTTCCCCCGCTGACAGGAACGAGCGCTGTGTGTTTTCACACACAGCTCCCGTTCCCCGCTCTGTAACGAGCGATCGCGTGTGCCCGGCGGCGATCGTGCCCGCCGGGCACACGCACGGGACTCGGGGGCGAGCGGGTGGAGCGCGCGCGGGTCGCCGGCGGCGCGCACGCGCCCCCTAGTGGCCGCGAAAGGCGCGACGTAGAGCTACGGGCTCTCGCGCAGGAGTGCCGACCTGCCGCCGTATTACTGCGGCGGCTGGTCGGCAAGTGGTTAAAGGGTTTGTAAAGGATTTTTTTTTTTTTTATCTTAATAGCTTCCTTTGCTGTTTTCATGTCCTCATTGTTCGTTTTTGCTCACAAGTTGCTGTAAACCTTCTCTGATCTCCACACTTCCTGGTTGTCTGTTTCCTGATCACCACAGTACTGGGACCTTTCTCTCTGTGGTCACCAATCAAGGAGGTGTGATTACTGTGGCCCAGATTCACAGAGCAATTCCGCCTGTCTAACTGGTGTTAGACAGGAGTAATTTCAAATTTTGCGCGCCGTATCACTAGTTTGAATCCTCAAACCATGGGCTTCGGGCTTCGATCCGAGAGGCTTACGTCTTCGTAAGCCTTCGGATCTACGCTGCGATATTTTTGCGGCCACTGGGAGGAGTTTGCGTAGTTTTCATGCGTCGGGATATGCAAATTAGTTTTTACGGCGATCCACGAAGGTACGAGTGTCCCTCGCAATCGCCTACGTCATTTTTTGGCTACGTAATGTTAGAGGAGCTTTTTGCTGGTCTAACAGTGCGTAACCCATGTAAAGTATGGCCGTCGTTCCCGCGTCGATTTGAAATTATTATTTTTTTTTTAACGTAACTCGTTCGGGAATAGGAATGTACGTAAACGACGCTACTACGACGTAACGACGTGATTTCGCGCAATGCACGGCGGGAAATTTGCGAACGGAGCATGCGCAGTTCGATCGCCGCGGGAACGCGCCTATTTTAAATGCTTCACGCCCCCTACTCGCGCAGATGGATTGCGACGGGAGAAATACACTACGCCGCCGTCGTTTACTGGACAAAATCTACCTGGATTCCACGTAGAGCCAGGTAAAAAACGGCGGCGTAGTGTATTTCTGATACGCTACGAGAATCTAATTCTCTCTGATTCTGGGCCTGTGTGTCTAAAACCCCTCAGCACCAATCACTTTCGTTTTCCAAACCATCACTGCCCTGTATTGGCTCTGTGGCTCTGTACTTCACAGAAGCAGGAAACAACATGCAAAAACGAAACTAGAACTGCAGGCACATTATATGATTGATTTTTATTTATTTTTAATCATTTTTAAAAGGAATCAGTTAACTATTATGGGCCAGATTCTCGAAGAAATCCGGCCGCGTAGCGTAAGCCATTTACACTACGCCGCCGCATCGTACTAGAGCAAGTGCCGTATTCTCTAAGCATTTGCTCCGTAGTTTGCGTTGGCGTAGCGAAAATGGCCCAGCGTAAGCCCGCGTAATTCAAAGGGGGCGGCTTCTATTTAAATGAAGCGCGCCCCCGCGTCGAACGAACTGCGCATGCGCCGGCCGGGGAAAAATTGATTGATTGGAATGAATAGGCACATGATAGGTTGCACTGATGGACACTGATATATGGCACTGATGGGCATCACTGATAAGGAGGCACTGGCAGGCATTACTGTTGGGCACAGATTGGCATCCCTGGTGGCCATGGGTGGCATACTTGGTGGTCATCAGTGGTGGGCATCCCTGGTGGTCCTGGTGGCATTCCTGGTGGTCCTATGTGGGCAGGGAGGCTGCACTGATAATCAATCAACACAGACCCCCCCCCCCTGCCAGGAGAGCAGCCAATTGGCTCTCCTCTAGTCACAACTGTCAGACGCAATAGAGGAAAAGCCGAAACAGCTAAACACGTGGTAAAGAGCCTCCACCAGAGGCTCTCTATATCGAGACCGGTGTTGTCAGGGCCGATCCGCCCTATAGGCTCACTATGCAAGCCGCTTAGGGCCCCGCAAAGCTGCGGAGGGCCCCCCAAATTACTAGAGGCCCCGCCTGGTGAGAAGTCATTTTCAGCCCCTCACCCCGCTTCTCAACTCGCTGGCTGCATGGGAGAAGAGATAAGAAGGCAGCACCCCCCACTTCTCACTTTAATGTTCCGTTAAATGTTAGGGGGGGAAAGAATGCATGAAAATAGAAAGCCCTGAGCCTTTAGAACCACTTTAACCACTTCAATACCCGCCCATTGACAATTGACGGCCTGAGATGGGATCTCCCATCCTAAGTGGCCGTCAATTGACGGCCTGGGCTTTGCAGGTGGATATTTGAATGATGCCTGCAGCCAGAGGCATCATCCAGATCAGCAGTTCCGCCGCTTGATCGTTCTTACAGGCTGCGGGAGGGGACATCCCCCCCTGCAGTCGCCATCCGGTGCTTCTCCGGGCTCTCCCGTGCCTTCGGGGGCCTGGAGAACGAATCGTTCGGCGTCGGCATGAAGCATAGAGATGACTGGTGACCAGGTAGTCACCAGTCATCTCTATGACCGTCAGAGGACCCGGGCGCGATGTGATGACGTCACGCCCGGGTCCGCGTAAGTAAACAAAGTCGCGATTGCGGCTGTAAGCCACCATTCATGAGATCGTTTTTTTTTCACCGATCTCATGGTTTCCAGCCTGGAGGAGAGATGTGAGGTCTTATTGACCCCGCATCTCTCCATAAAGAGGACCTGTCACACACATTTCCTATTACAAGGGATGTTTACATTCCTTGTAATAGGAATAAAAGTGGAAAAAAAAATTGAAAAAAAGTGTAAAAATAAATAAAAAATAAGTCAAAAAAATAATCAAAAGATAAAAAAAGAAATTAAAACGCCCCTGTCCCCGATAGCTCGCGTGCAGAAGCAAACGCACACGCAAGTCCCGCCGACATATGTAAACGCTGTTTAAACCACATAAGTGAGGTATCGCCGCGTGCGTTAGAGTGCCAGCAATGAATCTAGCACTAGATCTCCTCTGTAAATCTAAACTGGTAACCTGTAAAAAATAAATAAAGCGTTGCCCATGGAGATTTTTAAGTACCGAAGTTTGGCGCCATTCCATGAGTGTGCGCATAATTAAAGCGTGACATGTTGGGTATCTATTTACTCGGTGTAACATAATCTTTCACATAATACAAAAAAATTGGGCTAACTTTACTGTTTTGTTATTTTTTTAATTCATGAAACTATTTTTTTTACAAAAAAAAGGCGTTTAAAAAATAATTGCGTAAATACCGTGCGAAATAAAACGTTGCAATGACCGTTGTTTTATTTCCTAGGGTGTCTGCTAAAAAAACATATATAATGTTTGGGGGTTCTGCGTAATTTTCTAGCAAAAGAATGATGATTATTACATGTAGGAGAGAAGTGTCAGAATAGGCCCGGTATGGAGGTGGTATAAAAGCCCGGTATTGAAGGGGTTAAATAAAACTGGGGCCTGAACCCAACTGTATATTTTCCATGACAACCCCTACCTCATAAATATGCTTTAATTACTAGGCCACATGCGAGATTCTAACAGACATATACAAACCTCAGCACAATCATTTCAAAATAACAAAACTTTTTCATGACATGTGCTTTCCTGAACGCAGCCTACCTTTATGAGGAAGTACATTAACATTGTCAGTGACTTCTTAGCAACTGGCAACTGTTGAGACAATAAACACTTTGGTTAGTTGTATGTAAGATACAATATAGCATAAGGAGTGCAGGGGCCAGGAGTATATCATATACATCCAAGGCTACATAGTGCAGGGGTCAGGAGTATATCATATACATCCAAGGCTACATAGTGCAGGGGTCAGGAGTATATCATATACATCCAAGGCTACATAGTGCAGGGGTCAGGAGTATATCATATACATCCAAGGCTACATAGTGCAGGGGTCAGGAGTATATCATATACATCCAAGGCTACATAGTGCAGGGGTCAGGAGTATATCATATGCATCCAAGGCTACAGAGTGCAGGGGTCAGGAGTATATCATATGCATCCAAGGCTACAGAGTGCAGGGGTCAGGAGTATATCATATGCATCCAAGGCTACAGAGTGCAGGGGTCAGGAGTATATCATATGCATCCAAGGCTACAGAGTGCAGGGGTCAGGAGTATATCATATGCATCCAAGGCTACAGAGTGCAGGGGTCAGGAGTATATCATATGCATCCAAGGCTACGGAGTGCAGGGGTCAGGAGTATATCATATGCATCCAAGGCTACAGAGTGCAGGGGTCAGGAGTATATCATATACATCCAAGGCTACAGAGTGCAGGGGTCAGGAGTATATCATATGCATCCAAGGCTACAGAGTGCAGGGGTCAGGAGTATATCATATACATCCAAGGCTACATAGTGCAGGGGTCAGGAGTATATCATATACATCCAAGGCTACATAGTGCAGGGGTCAGGAGTATATCATATACATCCAAGGCTACATAGTGCAAGGGTCAGGAGTATATCATATGCATCCAAGGCTACAGAGTGCAGGGGTCAGGAGTATATCATATGCATGCAAGGCTACAGAGTGCAGGGGTCAGGAGTATATCATATGCATCCAAGGCTACAGAGTGCAGGGGTCAGGAGTATATCATATACATCCAAGGCTACAGAGTGCAGGGGTCAGGAGTATATCATATGCATCCAAGGCTACAGAGTGCAGGGGTCAGGAGTATATCATATACATCCAAGGCTACATAGTGCAGGGGTCAGGAGTATATCATATACATCCAAGGCTACATAGTGCAGGGGTCAGGAGTATATCATATACATCCAAGGCTACATAGTGCAAGGGTCAGGAGTATATCATATGCATCCAAGGCTACAGAGTGCAGGGGTCAGGAGTATATCATATGCATCCAAGGCTACAGAGTGCAGGGGTCAGGAGTATATCATATGCATCCAAGGCTACAGAGTGCAGGGGTCAGGAGTATATCATATGCATCCAAGGCTACAGAGTGCAGGGGTCAGGAGTATATCATATGCATCCAAGGCTACAGAGTGCAGGGGTCAGGAGTATATCATATACATCCAAGGCTACAGAGTGCAGGGGTCAGGAGTATATCATATGCATCCAAGGCTACAGAGTGCAGGGGTCAGGAGTATATCATATGCATCCAAGGCTACAGAGTGCAGGGGTCAGGAGTATATCATATACATCCAAGGCTACAGAGTGCAGGGGTCAGGAGTATATCATATACATCCAAGGCTACAGAGTGCAGGGGTCAGGAGTATATCATATGCATGCAAGGCTACAGAGTGCAGGGGTCAGGAGTATATCATATGCATCCAAGGCTACAGAGTGCAGGGGTCAGGAGTATATCATATACATCCAAGGCTACATAGTGCAGGGGTCAGGAGTATATCATATACATCCAAGGCTACAGAGTGCAGGGGTCAGGAGTATATCATATGCATCCAAGGCTACAGAGTGCAGGGGTCAGGAGTATATCATATGCATCCAAGGCTACAGAGTGCAGGGGTCAGGAGTATATCATATACATCCAAGGCTACAGAGTGCAGGGGTCAGGAGTATATCATATGCATCCAAGGCTACAGAGTGCAGGGGTCAGGAGTATATCATATGCATCCAAGGCTACAGAGTGCAGGGGTCAGGAGTATATCATATACATCCAAGGCTACAGAGTGCAGGGGTCAGGAGTATATCATATACATCCAAGGCTACAGAGTGCAGGGGTCAGGAGTATATCATATGCATGCAAGGCTACAGAGTGCAGGGGTCAGGAGTATATCATATGCATCCAAGGCTACAGAGTGCAGGGGTCAGGAGTATATCATATGCATCCAAGGCTACAGAGTGCAGGGGTCAGGAGTATATCATATACATCCAAGGCTACAGAGTGCAGGGGTCAGGAGTATATCATATGCATCCAAGGCTACAGAGTGCAGGGGTCAGGAGTATATCATATGCATCCAAGGCTACAGAGTGCAGGGGTCAGGAGTATATCATATGCATGCAAGGCTACAGAGTGCAGGGGTCAGGAGTATATCATATGCATCCAAGGCTACAGAGTGCAGGGGTCAGGAGTATATCATTTACATCCAAGGCTACAGAGTGCAGGAGTCAGGAGTATATCATATACATCCAAGGCTACAGAGTGCAGGGGTCAGGAGTATATCATTTACATTCAAGGCTACAGAGTGCAGGGGTCAGGAGTATATCATATATATCCAAGGCTACAGAGTGCAGGGGTCAGGAGTATATCATATACATCCAAGGCTACAGAGTGCAGGGCCAGGAGTATATCTTATACATCCAAGGCTACAGAGTGCAGGGGTCAGGAGTATATCATATGCATCCAAGGCTACATAATGCAGGGGTCAGGAGTATATCATATACATCCAAGGCTACATAGTGCAGGGGTCAGGAGTATATCATATGCATCCAAGGCTACATAGTGCAGGGGTCAGGAGTATATCATATGCATCCAAGGCTACAGAGTGCAGGGGTCAGGAGTATATCATATGCATCCAAAGCTACAGAGTGCAGGGGTCAGGAGTATATCATTTACATCCAAGGCTACAGAGTGCAGGGGTCAGGAGTATATCATTTACATCCAAGGCTACAGAGTTCAGGGGTCAGGAGCAGTGGTGTATTTAGGTTTCGTGCTGCCCTAGGTCTGAATAAACTTGTACACCCCCTAATTTAAATATGAGCCACCCCTTCCTGTCAAGACCACACCCCTTTCTGTTTAAGACCCGTCCTGAAATTTTGGGGACACTAGTTCTTAGGGCCTGGGGGGGGGGGGGCAGATGGATTCCCTTAATTTGCATAGATTTCCTCTCACTTCCTCTCACTGGGGCAGGAAATGAAGGGAAATCTCTGCAAAAAATAAACTGGTACGTGCTGTGCTAGTACCCATCCGTGGGACCGCGGGACTTGCGGACCCGATCGCCGCTGAAGTGCCGCGATCGGTCCCTGGAGCTGAAGAACGGGGAGAGCCGTGTGTAAACACGGCTTCCCCGTTCTTCACTGTGGGGGCGTCATCGTTTGCGTGATCCCTTTTATAGGGATACACAATGAATCAATCACACCTACAGCCACACCCCCTACAGTTGTAAACACACATTAGGTCACACATAACCCCTTCAGCGCCCCCTGTGGTTAACTCCCAAACTGCAAATGTCATTTTCACAATAAACAATGCATTTTAAATGCATTTTTTACTGTGAAAATGACAATTGTCCCAAAAATGTGTCAAAATTGTCCGAAGTGTTCGCCATAATGTCGCAGTCATGAAGAAAATCGCTGATCGCCGCCATTAGTAGTAAAAAAAATTTTTTTTTATAAAAATGCAATAAAACTATCCTCTACTTTGTAAACGCTATAAATTTTTGCGCAAACCAACCGATAAAAGCTTATTGCGATTTTTTGTACCAAAAATATGTAGAAGAATACGTATTGGCCTAAACTGAGGAAAAAAATGTTTTTTTATATATTTTTGGGGGATATTTATTATAGCAAAAAGTAAAAAATATTGAATTTTTTTCAAAATTTTCGCTCTATTTTTGTTTATAAACAATCACTTACCAGCTCCAGCGTTCCAGCGACGCGCCGGCCGGGGCTCCGCTCCTCTCCCCCCTTCCCTCCCCGTCCTCTCCCCCCCTCCCCGTCCTCATTGCAACTGTGGGCACCCAGCCGTGACAGCCTTCGGCTTCACGGCCGGGCACCCATTGCGCATTCGCGAGCGGCACTGCGCATGGACAGGCGATCGCATGGGACCTGTCATGTGTCCCATGCGGTCGCCTACAAGGAGGGGCTGCTGTAGGCGATTAAGCTTAATCGCCTAACCAGCCCCTCGGTAGAAGGAGGAAGTGGGACAGGAAGTCCCACTCCTCCTGAAGCCCCCACTCCCCCCCCCAAAAAAAATGACATGCCAAATGTGGCATGTAAGGGGGTGAGGAGCGGAATAAGCGGAAGTTCCATTTTTGGGTGGAACTCCGCTTTAAAAGGGGCCTGCAATATATGAATCTGTCTCCATAGAAAGCGGTTTTAGACAGGCCCGGACTGGCCATAGGGCACACCGGGCAAATGCCCGGTGGGCCGCGGCGGCCCGGGTGCCAATTGTGGCCCGCGAACGGCCCTCGCGGCCCGGGGGCCGATTGCGGCCCGCGAATGGCCTTCGCGGCCCACGAACGGCCCCCGGTGGCTATTAAGCCTCACTGTGCCCATCGGATGCAGCCACTGGGCCCATCAAATGCTGCTACTGGGCCATCAATTGTCATCACTGTGCCATGCCATCAAACGCAGTCACTGTGCCATCAATTGTCCCCACTGTGCCATGCCATCAAACGCAGCCACTGTGCCATGCCATCACACACAGCCACTGTGCCACCAATTGTCACCACTGTGCCATGCCATCAAACACAGCCACAGTGCCATCAATTGTCACCACTGTGCCATGCCAACAAATGCAGCCACTGTGCCATTAATTGTCACCACTGTGCCATGCCATCAAACGCAGCCACTGTGCCATCAATTGTCACCACTGTGCCATGCCATCAAATGCAGCCACTGTGCCATGCCATCAAACGCAGCCACTGTGCCATCAATTGTCACCACTGTGCCATGCCATCAAACACAGCCACTGTGCCATCAATTGTCACCACTGTGCCATGCCATCAAACACAGCCGCTGTGCCATGCCATCAAACGCAGCCACTGTGCCCTTTAATTGTCACCACTGTGCCAATTGATGCCACTGTGTCCTTTAATTGTTGCCACTGTGCCCATTGTCACCACTGTGCCCATTGATGCCCTTGTGCCCATTAATGCCAGTGTGCCCATTGATGCCACTGTGCCCATTGTCGCCACTGTGCCCATTGTCGCGGCTAAGCCAGAGGGGACGGCTGAGCCAGAGGGAGCGGCGCTCTGGCGCCCACTATAGATGCACTGCCACTGTCTATCTATCTATCTATCTATCTATCTATCTATCTATCTATCTATCTATCTATCTATCTATCTATCTATCTATCTATCTATCTATCTTCTTTCTATCTTTATCTATCTTCCTTCCTTTCTATTTATCTATTTTTATCTTCCTATGCCATCAATTGTCCCCACTGTGCCATGCCATCAAATGCAGCCACTGTGCCATCAATTGTCACCACTGTGCCATGCCATCAAATGCAGCCACTGTGCCATGCCATCAAACCCAGCCACTGTGCCATCAATTGTCACCACTGTGCCATGCCATCAAACACAGCCACTGTGCCATCAATTGTCACCACTGTGCCATGCCATCAAACGCAGCCGCTGTGCCATGCCATCAAACGCAGCCACTGTGCCCTTTAATTGTCACCACTGTGCCAATTGATGCCACTGTGCCCTTTAATTATTGCCACTGTGCCCATTGTCGCCACTGTGCCCATTGTCGCCACTGTGCCCATTGATGCCACTGTGCCCATTGATGCCAGCGTGCCCATTGATGCCACTGTGCCCATTGTCGCGGCTGAGCCAGAGGGAGCGGCACTCCGGCGCCCACTATAGATGCACTGCCACTGTCTATCTATCTATCTTCTTTCTTTCTATCTTTATCTATCTTCCTTTCTTTCTATTTATCTATTTGTATCTATCTATGTAGATCTATCTACCTATCTTCCTTCCTTCTCTTCTTTTTTTCTATATTTATTTATCTTCCTTCCTTACTATCTTCTATCTTTATCTATCTATCAATTTATCTATCTATCTATCTATCTATCTATCTATCTATCTATCTATCTATCTATCTATCTATCTATCTATCTATCTATCTTCCTTCCTTTCTGTATCTACCTTTCTTTCTGTATCTATCTCCCTTCCTTCCCTTCTTTTTTTCTTTATCTTTCTTTCTTTCTTCCCTTCTTTCTTTCTATCTTTATATTTCTTTATCTATCTATCTATCTATCTATCTATCTATCTATCTATCTATCTATCTATCTATCTATCTATCTATCTATCTTACCTTCTTTCTATATTTATCTATCTTTATTTCTTCATCGATCTTCCATTCCTTTCTTTCTTTCTATCTATCTTCCCTTCTTGCTTTCTATCTTTATCTATCTTTCTTTCTCTATCTATCTATCTTTCTTCCCTTCTTTCTTTCTATATTATTCATTCTTTCTTTATCCATCTTTCTTCCTGTCTATCTATCTATATCTATTTATCTATCTTCCTTCCTTTTTATCTATCTATATCTATCTATCTATCTTCCTTCCTTCCCTTATTTCTTTCTATCTTTTATCTTTCTTTATCTCCTTATCTTCTTTCCTTCCCTTCTTTCTATCTGTATCTATCTTTTTTCTCTATCTATCTATCTATCTATCTATCTATCTATCTATCTATCTATCTATCTATCTATCTATCTATCTATCTATCTATCTATCTATCTATCTATCTATCTATCTATCCATCTTCCTTTCTTTCCATCTTAATCTTTCTATCTATCTTTCTTTATCTCACCCCACATCCCGTCATTAACCCCCGCTATGCCCTCCCCCCCCCCGGGCTGCTCAGTCTAAAATGCCCGGGGCTATTTTTTGTCCCAGTCCGGGCCTGGTTTTAGATCACATGTCGTGCGAATATTATGCAGTTCAAAGCGCATCAAATTCGCATATACTGTATGTGAACTGGGGGGCTAATATAAAACAATTGTAGAAATTGTCGGTTCTAATTTCTTTTGGAAGATTCCCCAATTTCATACATCCGCTCCATAAAGGAATTCATGTTCACAAAGCCCAACTGAATCAACCAATCGGTTGCCTTTCTTCTCACCAGTTCTACAACGATCCACAAAAAGTGTTTGACCTTTTGACGACCCTCACACATAGCTAAAGTGGTTATTGACATAGAGGGTCACGCAATGGATCCTCGGATCCCAAGAGGCCCCCCGGTTGAAATTACACAAGGCCCATTCATTCCCACATGTTATGCACAATTAGGCATTTGAACGTTTTCAGAAAACAGCCCGTTTAAATAAAGCCAGCTTCAAAATGGCACACTATACTGGAATTATCCAGACAATTGCAGCGTAATTAAATTATACCATAATACAGTTCCTAAAAATCTGCCAGATAGCTCGTTAGTCTAATTGCTGTGCCCAGATAGTAAAACCGGCTGCTTGTCTAGCAGAGTGGCACAGTCATAGAAAGCTTCGGCACATTTTTTTTATTTTTGTATTTGTAAGTTGTAAAGTGGTTTGCATTTAAATTCATATTTTTCTATCTGGCTTTCCATAAAACATCTGAGCTTCTGTTTAACATTAGCAGTGCAATATAACCTGTGTATGCTGACAGTTTGGTTCTACAATTACCAGCCCAAACCTAAAATGTTTTTTGTTAGAATCCCCATAAAAATACTTTCCATTGTTTAATCCATATACAAACCACTAAAATGTCACATGCCTTTAACCACTTAAGACCCGGACCAAAATGCAGGTAAAGGACCTTGCCCCTTTTTGCGATTCGGCACTGCGTCATTTTAACTGACAATTGCGCGGTCGTGCGCCGTGGCTCCCAAACAAAATTGGCGTCCTTTTTTCCCAACAAATAGAGCTTTCTTTTGGTGGTATTTGATCCCCTCTGCGGTTTTTATTTTTTGCGCTATAAACAAAAATAGAGCCACAATTTTGAAAAAAATGCAATATTTTTTACTTTTTGCTATAATAAATATCCCCCAAAAATATATAAAAAAACATTATTTTTCCTCAGTTTAGGCCGATACGTATTCTTCTACCTATTTTTGGTAAAAAAAAGTCGCAATAAGCGTTTATCGGTTGGTTTTCGCAAAATTTATAGCGTTTACAAAATAAGGGATAGTTTTATTGCATTTTTATTAATTCTTTTTTTTTTACTACTAATAGCGGCGATCAGCGTTTTTTTTCGTGACTGCGACATTATGGCGGACACTTTGCACAATTTTGACACATTTTTGGGACAATTGTCATTTTCACAGCAAAAAATGCATTTAAATTGCATTGTTTACTGTGAAAATGACAGTTGCAGTTTAGGAGTTAACCACAAGGGGGCGTTGTAGGATTTGAGTGTTCCCTGTGTGTGTTTACAACTGTAGGGGGGTGTGGCTGTAGGTGTGAGGTCATCGATCATGTCCCCCTATAACAGGGATGACGTGGTCGATGTTGCGGCCACAGTGAAGCACGGGGAAGCCGTGTTTACACATGGCTCTCCCCGTTCTTCAGCTCCAGGGACCGATCGCTGCACTGCAGCGGCGATCGGGTCCGCGAGTCCTGCGGTCCCGGAGCTTCAGACCGGGTCACGGGCGCGCGCCCGTGACCCATGGCTGGGTACTAGAACCAACGTATATATACGTTGATGTGCCCAGCCATGCCATTCTGCCGATGTAAATGTGCGGTAGGCGGTCCTTAAGCAGTTAAGTAACACGTTAATGTCATTTCAAAAGTTGACTTCAATCTTTTTAGAACCTGCAGCTTTCATTGAAAGAATACTTGGTGGTCCTGCTATGAAGGTTCAGTATGAACAGGGCCGTCTTTAAGGCAGGAAAAAAGGGGGCAGCTGCCCTGGGCCCTGTCATTTTGCTGCCTTATACTTGCCAACTATCCCAGTTGAAAATCCCTTGTGTGAAGTTTTAGTCCTGTGCTGTGCCCAGATATCTCAGTGTGAAGTGCTGCTACTAATGCTGCCCAGCTTCCCTATTGTTGTGTACAGATGACTCACCTGCAGACCCTGGGCCAGATTCTTAAAAAAACGTGTATTTCCCACGTAGCGTAGCGTATCCCATTTAAAATATTTTTTTTATATATTTTTTGGGGTTATTTATTATAGCAAAAAGGAAAAAATATTGCATTTTTTTAAAAATTGACGCTCTATTTTTGTTTATAGCGCAAAAAATAAAAACCGCAGAGGTGATCAAATACCACCAAAAGAAAGCTCTATTTGTGGGAAAAAAAGGACGCCAATTTTGTTTGGGAGCCACGTCGCACGACCGCGCAATTGTCAGTTAAAGCGACGCAGTGCCGGAAGCTTATATTTTGTCTGGGCAGGAAGGGGGTGTAGGTGCACAGTAGGTAAGTGGTTAAAGAAGTTATAACTCAGCATTGGAAAAGTGACAAAGGAGAGTCTAGCTGCCATTTCCCCCTTTTGCTTCTCATCTTCCAAACCCCCCTCCCTGTCTTCATTCCACTGAAGGAATTTTGTGTCTCGTGACAAGAGAACTGTATATGGCTAGACCCTTGCAGAAGCTGGCCAATAATCCCTGTATAAGAATATTGCACAAAGGACATTACATATACTATGGAATGTATGCCACGGTGCCAAGTACAGACGTCACAGGGGGGCGTGTAAATGGGAGTGAAATGTATGAGTTGGCCAATGTAAATGCATATGTTTTGTGATGTCATATTCAGAGGCGGCTCTCTAATTAGGCAAATAAGGCGGTGCCTAATTCCTCGCACTCACAGGGGCCGCGCAGTCGCCTAATTTGCTTGTGATCAATACTAATGTCGGTGTCTTCGGATCGCTCTATTACTTCTCTCTCTTTCTCACCTCCCCCTCTTTCCCCCTCTTGCATTGGCTGAATGTGTCTGATGGGTGAGGAGGGTGCCCAGGAAGTGGTGCTGATCACCTGTGTGCTAGATCCGTGCATTTTCTGCAGCCATTTTTCTTGCTTGAATTATTTTTCCCATTATGGACGTTAGTGGGGGGGGACCTCATGTCTAAGTTTTGCCTTAGGCCTCACAAAGCCTAGAGCCACCTCTGGTCATATTGTTAATAAAAGGAGGCTGCCCAGGCTGAAGCTCTCTCTTTCACTTTGGGAACAAAGCAAGCAGACTGTGTGTCAATTTTTGCTGTACAATTTGACCCAGTAGGCAGTACAGGTTTCCCTGTCTTGAGTCAGGACTTCATCGTTATCACTGTGTCTTCATGAGGGCCCTAGTCATAGTCCACCAATATCACTTGGATTTCACACACCAAACACCGAACACTAAGTACAATAACTTTTATCATGCACAGAAAGTTCCATGAACACAATGTACACTATAATTGGAATCAGTTGCTTAAAACACAGAGCCCCCCCCCCCCAATATGCAAAATGCAAAATGTGAGTGCACACTGGGTGTGCCAGGTGTGCCCAGGCACTCACTAATCACCTTGTGCTGCACAGATTCCCCCTGCTGCTTGGCTGCAGAGAAAGTGACTTGGGAATCTCTGTCCTCAGCCCCTTTCTCTGTCCCAAAATTGAGATATCAGGGGCCCCTGATATTTCACTAAAGCCCCCCAATGGTGCTCCTAAAAAATTGTAAAAGAAAATAATAAAAACGTATTGTAAAAAAAATATTGTCAAAAATTATAAAAATAAAAAAAATTGTAAAAAATAAAAATTGTTTAAAAAAATAATAATAAAAAAAAAATGGACCATGAAAAAACTATAAAAAAAGTCCCCAGGAAAGCACCTTATTTTAGAGTCCTCAGTAGCCCCTTTTCACATCGGAGTACCTCAGTCAACACCCCCTTTTACATCAAAGTCTTCCGTCTCATTTCTTTTGACATCATAGTTCTCACCTTTTTTTTTTTCTAGAAGAGAGTTTCCATCGTGCACGGCCCTCCATGTTTCTCAGCTCTCCATGTTTCTCCTGAATAAGTTCATGAAACACGTGGAGAACCCAGAACAGTTGAAACTCTTCGATAGAAAAAGGACATGCAATATGTATGTGTGACATTTTGATGTGATTCTGCGGGAGGTGATACTGACTGTACTACAGAAATCTGTATCAGTGGTTGTTTTTTTTTCCATTAGTCATTTTCAGGCACTTTTATGAACCATAAAAAAAAAATAAAAAAAAAAAGTCCCCAGGAGAGAGCACCTTATTTTAGAATCCTCAGTAGCCCCTTTTCACTTTGGAATACCTCAGACACCCCCCCCCCCTCCCCCCCTTTTACATCAAAGTCTTCGGTCTCATCCCTTTTGACATTAGAGTTCTCATCCCCTCACTTTTTATTTTTTTTTACAAAAGAGTTACCATGGTGAATTCCCCTCCATGTTTCTCAGCCCTCCGTGTTTCTCCTGAAGAAGTCCACGAGACACATCGAGAACCCAGAACAGTTGAAATGCTTTGATAGAAAAAGGACATGCAATATGTAAGTGTGATACTTTAAAGGATCACAAAAGGAATTGTTTTTTTTAGCTAAATAGCTTCATTTACCTTACTGCAGTACTGGTTTAATGTCCTTATTGTTCGTTTTTGCTTTAAAGTTGCTGTAATCCTGCTCTGATATCCACACTTCCTGCTTGTCTGTTTCCTTATAACCACAGTGCTGGGAGCTTTCTCACGGTGGTCTAAGCTGTCATTACTGTGTGTCTAAAACTTCCCAGAACCAATCAGATTCATTTAAAAAAACAAAACACTGCCCTGGATTTGTTTGTTTTTGTTCTGTGTGTCTATTTCTACTTCACAGAAACATGAAGCCAGTTCAAAAGTGAAACTAACCTGCAGGCACATTATATGATTGATTTTTATCTGTTTTTAATCATTTTGAAAAGGAATCCGTTAACTTTTATGTCTCTATACCCTGTAAACAGTCATTTCAGCAAAACATTTTTTTTCCTTTAGTGACCCTTTAATGTGATTCTGGGGGAGGAGATACTGACTGTACTACAGAAATCTGTATCGGTGGTTGTTTTTTATTACAAATTTTTAGGCACGAGTCAAGTGGGATTCCATATATTGACGCTAGATGGCGACATACAAAGGCGGAGTGAGCATAGAAGTATGGAAACTCTGTCTACAGACACGAGATGGTCCCGGATATTTTATATTAATTTCATAATCTATTTATTATTATTATTATTTTTACCTATACACACGGTTTTTATTGTACAATGCTTGGTAGATGAGCATCTGTCTAGTAGTTTGTCCATACGGGCTTAACAAGCTCCCGCATCCCGCACCTAGATATAGTGGACTACGGAAAAATGGCGGATGCAGAGCTTCCGGTTTACATAAACAAAATGAACTCTGACACGGCCAATGGAATACCCCAGATGAAGACACGTGATTCAGTGTCGTAACGCGTAGGGAACGGGAGAAGACGTGCATCGAGTGACGTGCCCCCTGCGCTGCGCTGCGGCTACCGCTGTAATACAGGCTCGATTTTATTCATTAATTGTAAGTGTGTTTTTTACTTTAATTAAAACGGATCATCAAAGATAATACACGATTGGAGGCTTCTTTGTCTTCCTCCTTCTTCCCCTTTCTATGTTGTCCCTTTGAGACCGCAGGCATTTACCTTTCCACCGATCCGTGGTGGTGACCAGGATCTCCCGGGAGATTGCCAGTGAAAGGATCTGTTGATGCTCTGATATACCTGCTGAAGGTGAGAGTTCTGGGAGACCAGACCCGGTGTGTGGGTGTCTTTCTTCACAACTCTCGGATCAGTGGGCATCCTCCTCTATTGTTTCACCATTACGGATAATCATTGCACTTGTTGGAATATTTGTTGCACTTTGTTTGGACTTTGGCTCCATATGCACTGTAATTTAGCACTGTTGCACTTTTATCACATGTATTGATTTATGTTATGTTTAGTCTACAATTTTATCACATGTATTGATTTATGTTATGTTTAGTCTACAATTTGAGCTATCACTTTATTCACTAAAATTTTTAGGCACGTTTATGAACCATAAAATAAAAAAATAAAAAAAAAGCCCACAGGAGCACCTTATTTTAGAGTCCTCTGTAGCCCCTTTTCACATCGGAGTACCTCAGTCAACCCCCCCCTTTTATATCATCGTCTTCCGTCTCATTTCTTTTGACATCATAGTTCTACGCCCCCCCTTTTTACAAGAGCGTTTTCATAGTGCACGGCCCTCCATGTGTCTCCTGAAGAAGTCCATGAAACACGTCGAGAACTCAGAACAGTTGAAACTCTGCTTTGATAGAAAAAGGACATGCAATATGTATGTGTGATATTTTGATGTGATTCTGGGGGAGGTGATACTGAGTGCACTACAGAAATCTGTATCAGTGGTTGTTTTTTATTACAAATTTTTAGACACCTTTATGAATCATAAAAAAACTAAAAAACAAAGCCCCAGGGGAGAGCACCTTATATCAGAGTCCTCATTGGCCCCTCAGTGACCCCCACCCCCCCCCCACACACACACACACACACTTTACATATCAGAGTCTTCAGTCTCATCCCTTTTAAAATCAGAGTTCTCAGCCCCCAACCCTTTTTTTTTTTGTACAAGACAATCCTTTTTCCAATCTTCATCAGTATGGCAGTGGGTGGGAGGTGGAGTAGAATAAATGCATGCAGTTTCCTCTCCTAATCAGAATACTGGGAATGACCTGAATGCCACAATTTCTGCATTAGGGTCATCTGTTTTCATGGTGAATGGCCCACCTGCATGGAAATGGTTGAGTCTGTGTGAAAATAGCAAACGCAGCATAGTGCCCCCCCCCCCCCCCCTATGAGATGAAAAACCTTGACCTATAGTATAGCAATTGGACCTGAATGTATAAAAACAAAAAATAGGCAGGGCATGTTGACGTGGTGTACTCATGATGAAGAAATTATTTTTTTGTTATTTTTGGATATTTTTTCATAACATTAATTAGAAAACCATGGGTTTTTGTTTTTTTATTTTCCAAATTTTTAGTATTTTTTTCATTTATATAATGAAAAATTAAAAACCCAGGGGTGCTCAAATACCAACAAAACAAAGCTCAATTTTTGTGGAAAAATTATATAAATTTATATAAATCAAATTTATTTATATATGAATGAAGAAAAGAAAAAGAGGCTATGTTTGGACTTTGATGGTAACCGGGCACCCCTTCCATAGACTCCCATGTTAAATGATCATTTCTCCAGTGATTTTGGGGACCTGGTACTGGCCGGTCGTAGGTCCCCTTGTCCCGGGAAACTTAGCACACATGTAGCCCCATTTATCCTCTACAAGTGTGAAAAGTTTGTTGTCTGGGGGACCTACAGCTGGGGAGCACCGATTTTTGCAAAGGCGGGCACGCCCTTCATAGACTCCCATTTTAAACGTCAGTCTAGTCATGGACACAGTGAGGCATGCACATGGACACAGTGAGGCATGGACACAGTGAGGCATGCACATGGACAGTGAGGCAAAGTGATGCACAGTGAGGCATGCAGATGGACACCCTAGCCTTATACTCGAGTCAATACATTTTCCCATTTTTTTGTGATAAAATTAGGTGCCTCGGCTTATATTCAGGTTGACTTATACTTGAGTATATACGGTATATCAATTCAATTTATAAAATGTTCATTTGGCACACAGGTAGCCCTATTTCTTCTCTACATGTGTGCAAAGTTTGTTGTCTAAGGGACCTACAGCTGGGGAGCACCGATTTTTGCAAAGCCGGGCTTCCCCCTCCATAGACTTCCATGTTAAATGTTAGTCTAGTCATGGACACAGTGAAGCATGGACACAGTGAGGCATGCACATGGACACAGTGAGGTATGGGCACAGTGAGGCATGGACACAGTGAAGCATGGACACAGTGAGGCATGCACATGGGCACAGTGAGGCATGGGCACAGTGAGGCATGGGCACAGTGAGGCATGGACACAGTGAGGCATGGACACAGTGAGGCGTGCACATGGGCACAGTGAGGCATGGGCACAGTGAGGCATAAACACAGTGAGGCATGGGCACAGTAAGGCATGGACACAGTGAGGCATGGGCACAGTGAGGCATGGACACAGTGAGGCATGCACATGGGCACAGTGAGGCATGGGCACAGTGAGGCTTGAACACAGTGAGGCATGGGCACAGTGAGGCATGCACATGGACATAGTGAGGAGGGGCACAGTGAGGCATGGACAAAGTGAGGCATGGACACAGTGAGGCATGCATATGGACACAGTGAGGCATGCGCATGGACACAGTGAGGCATGCACATGGGCACAGTAAGGCATGGACACAGTGAGGCATGGACACAGTGAGGCATGCACATGGACACAGTAAGGCATGCACATGGGCACAGTAAGGCATGGGCACAGTGAGGCATGGACACAGTGAGGCATGCACATGGACACAGTAAGGCATGCACATGGGCACAGTAAGGCATGGGCACAGTGAGGCATGGACACAGTGAGGCATGCACATGGACACAGTAAGGCATGCACATGGGCACAGTAAGGCATGGGCACAGTGAGGCATGGACACAGTGTGGCATGGACACAGTGAGGCATGCACATTGACACAGTAAGGCATGCACATGGACACAGTGAGGCAAAGTGAGGCACAGTGAGGCATGTTTTCCCATTTTTTAGTGGTAAAATGAGGTGCCTCGGCTTATATTCGGGTCGGCTTATACTCGAGTATATACAATATATCAATTTAATTTATAAAATTTTCATTTGGATACAGTGTTGCATGATCACGCAATCACCAGTTAAAATAGCAGAGTTGGCGATTGCCCTGGTCATGAAGTGTGTAAAACCTTCTGGAGGTCAAGTGGTTAATGCTCCGAATTCCTCCCAAACCCCTTCCTTTATTTAGAGGAAGCCGTTCTCAGAGGCTCTGGAGCGATCTGCATTTGTTGTTAGAATGAGACCCGTCAAGTACGTACAACCCGATATGCAAATCCGATAATGATTTTCTCTCTTTTTAATGGGCCTGGCACTGTTAGTCAGCGTGGATGTTGTCCAAGTTTCCTACTGCGCCCTCGCTAAAATAAATAAGTCATTTGGATTGTGGAAGACGGTTGCATCACTTTCCATGAATTAATAACTAGGTGTTACAGATAATAAGTGATCATTGTCCCGCACACCGTGTCACAAGTTTAACGTTCTGCTTAGTGTTACAAGTGGCTCCAGCCCTTCCTTCCAGGCATTTCCTTCCTTCTTCTGTGTGACAGGCTGCTAGGGGAGGGCTGGGAGCGTATAAAGTTGGGCACAGACTTTTAGGCATGACACACACCTCTACGAGTGCGGTTTTCATCTTGTTACCAGCTGGAATACTTGCACTTGTCTTGCTTTCACCCTTCCCGCCTCGCTGCCAGCACACTACTCATCGACAATAATAATGCTTCTTCTCTACGCCATTTGGGTGCTGGTCACCTGGTCAGAATTTGCATTGTTGGCTTCATCATTGGCTGAGCGCCAACGAGAATTTGTGTGCGTTGATCAAGCCTGTTACTCTGTTTCCTGGAGCAGCAGGAGATATGCAAGAGCAAGAGAAGAATGTAAAGGTAACCAGCAAGACCTGATGACTGTGAAAAGCTATGAGCAAGAAGAGGTCCTTTCTCTATTCCTTTCCAAGGTGACGGACAATATCAAAGTTTGGATTGGGATGGAACCCAAAAAGGGATGTACAGATGTGAGCCTGCCTCTACGGGGCTTTACCTGGGTCACCGGTGGGAGTGACGCAAATTCTATTCCCTGGAATGATGATGAACAGAAGTGTCCTAAGTCCGATGACCTTTGTGTCACCATGAACAATAGGGGCACCTGGGAGGAGACCGAATGCACGTTCAAATCGGATGGCTTGTTGTGCGAATCCAGTCACTCCGCATCTTGTGAACCACTCATGGTACCAGATGACTACAAAGTCACTTATTTTCACAAATTCTATGGCATGGGCCTTAGTTTCAGCCACTTCTATCCTTCTGACACCATGGCCCAGATATCTTCATACCAGGACAATCTGATCTGTGAAGATAATGGAGATGGACAACCAAAATGGACCAAGGAGACCCCAGGAGCCTGGCCTTGTGAGATCAATAATGGAGGGTGTGAATTTGAATGCACGGTTGTAAATGGCCCCCCGGAATGTAAGTGCCCCCCAGGATCAACTCTTAAACAGGACAAAAGGTCATGCTCCTCACGTTGTGATCCCAAACTCTGTAGCCAGGACTGTGACCCAAACTCAAAACCGCCTAGTTCTCCCTGCATTTGCAATAAGGGTTACCTTGCAGAAGATGGGAAGACCTGTTTAGATAATGATTGTGCAACCCACCCCAATCTCTGTGGGTACCTCTGCACCAAAAGCAATGGCAGCTTCACCTGTGGCTGCAAATCTGGATATAAAAATGTCACCTCTGTCTGTGAGAGTCCTGGTGAGTGTGGCGTGGAATGCCAAGACGTTGACGAGTGTGAGACCACCATATGCGAACATGCGTGTGAAAATTTCCCTGGCGGCTTCAAGTGTGTTTGCGATGAAGGGTTTGTCCTTAGCAAAATCAATCCCAGAAAATGCAAAAGGGTCTGCAATACATCTGACTGTGAGGCTGAATGCAATACAAAAAGCTGCTATTGCCCAGATGGGTATATCCTGGGTGAGAACAAGATATGCGTGGATATAGATGAGTGTTCGGACAGCCCATGTGAGGGGTCTTGCACTAATTTATTTGGGTCTTTTATATGTACCTGTCCAGAGGGCTACACTATCCACAGTGCTGAATGTGTTCCCGATGGGACGGAAGGACCAGGAGGAGTTGCTACAGAAGCCACATCACCAGAATCCTTCCCACAAGTGACCTTCAGCATAGAACCAGCTATACTGCTAGGGATTTGCATTGGGGTTATATCCATGTTGACTGTCCTGATAGTTATGGTGTGTCACATGCTGAGGAAGCACTACATGGATCAGCATGACCTTGACTACAAGGTTAATAACAATGAGAAGTATGTTGTACTTCAGCAGGTAAAAACGATTCCACAATGGAGATTCTAGTGGTGACAATGTTATATACTCTTAACCAGGACACTGACAATGACGTGATGTTTCGGGACTGTACATTTATCTTGTAGGGTGACCACATGTCCCAGATTGCCCGGCACAGTCCCGCAATTTGGGGGACACTAATGAAGACTTCTTAGGGGAGCATCTCTGTGTTTGAGTCGTAGCCATAGAAACATGTGTTAAGGGGAGGAGTTAGTAAGATGACCACGCCCATGCGGTGGCGCCAGAAATATTTCTGCACCAAGACGTCTGTGACCCTAGGATCGGGCCTGACCGTCCCCAATGCATCTCTTGATAGTACAGAGCCCTAGGGGCGAGCTGCACATGCTCAGTTTGGTGTGTATTGCTAGAGTTTTTTTGTTTTTTGTTTTTCTTGGGAGAGTGCATGTGATCAGCACAGGGCCAATCAGCACTGTCCAGACAAGAGGGTCAGGGGAGAATGAAAAATCCAAGGTATTACTGTATATTTAAAGCCCAACTCCAAGAATTGAAAACAAATTATGCTTTTAGTGGACTCCACCCACCCCAACTTTGCACTTGAGTTAAATACTTATTTATTCTGGGGGACAAGGAATACGATGTAAAGCCTCGTACACACGACCGGTTTTCCCGGTTTTCTGCCAGGAGAGCATTTGGCCGGGAATCCTAGCAGTTTTCCTGTCAGGAAAACAGCCGGGAATTCCGATGGGAAAATAGAGAACCCTGGCAGAGTGTTTCCTGACGAGAAAACCGGTCGTCTTTTTAGTCTTTGTGCTTTTCTGTCTGTAAGGCCGTGTACACACGGCAGAGAACCTCGACGGGCAGAACACATCGTTCCGCCCGTCGAGGCTCTCTGCCGGCCGTCGAAATCGGCGACCCGCCCGTCGGGAATGGCAACCAGCCATTCATCCAGGCGGGCCGTCGAGCAAATAGAGAGCGTGCTCTCTATTTCTGCTCGACGGGCTTCCCGGCGGGAAGCTCGCCGAGACCGTACACACGGCCGAGGTCCTCGCTGGAATGCACATTCCAGCGAGGTTCTCGCTGGTTTTCAGCGAGAACCTCGGCCGTGTGTACGCCGCCTTACAGCGTGATAAATGTGCTATCTCCATTACAAATGGGAGTTTTACCAGAACGAGCGCTCCCGTCTCATAACTTGCTACTGAGCATGCGCTTTTTTTTAACGCCGTTAAAGCCCAACACACGGCCGTTTTTGACGACGTGAAAAACAAGAAAAATTAAAGCATGTTCTAAATTTTTAATGCCCATTCTTCACGTCGAGAAAAATGCCCTGGTGCCCACACATAATCGCTTTTAATGACCAATTTAAAAAATTGCATTTTTTTCATCATGAAAAACGGTCGTGTGCATTAGACGCTGAAGCTCAAAAAACACTAATGCCGCGTACACGCGATTGTTTTTCGGCATGAAAAAATTGACGTTTTTAAAATGATCGTGTGTGCGTTTCACATTGTTTTTCATCTTCTGAATTTAATTTTTCGGGTTGTTAAAAATGATCGTGTGTGGGCTAAAAGGACATTAAAAACGATGTTTTAAACCTGCGCATGCTCAGAAGCAAGTTATGAGATGGAGCGTGAATGGAACTTCCCCTTTAGAGTGCCGTCGTACGTGTTGTACGTCACAGAGCTTTGCTCATCGTTTTTTGAAAAACGATGGTGTGTGGGCAATGTAGTTTTTAAATGATGAAGTTGGAAAAATTTCGTTTTTTCTACATGCTGAAAAACGATTGTGTGTACGCGGCATAGTAGCCTAATGTGGTGTCCATGGACACATAGGATAACACTGTGTAGCTTCCAGGAGTGGGAAATGTAATGCTAATAACAGCTTCTAGGAGCTTAAAAAAAATACTACTGTAGTGTGCATGGAGACTAAAATTTTAAATTAATAAATGAAAAATGTTTGGGTTGTACATGTGCCTATTCATTTTTGATATGACCTTTTTATCTTTAACCTGTTAAATGCTGCTGTGCAACCAATCGGATTGTGGTTTCCCATAGTTTGAATGATTGGTTGCAGGGATTACTGTACATTGAGTGTCACCACCACACTGTTTAAAAAAAAAATAAGCTGAATTTTTTTTATACTGTATAATACAGTCTGTATTCCCTTTGTTCTCCTTTTCCTGTGTAGATATTGTAATATAGTTCTAAGAATACTTTTATTTATCTGTGGAAAGTATCTAATGTGAAAGGTACACAAAACTTTTTGTATTCATAAAAAAATAGTTGTATGCTATTGAAAGCAAAATAAAGATGTTTATTAATTCCCAACATTAAACATTTTTTGTTTTTTATTCTTATTTAATACGCTAAAGAACTACAGTATATGCAACAAGTACAACATAACCAAAGTAGATTGATGTTGATCTCATCCGTCTGTCCTCATCCCACTCTGTCCCTCTGCCTTCATCCCACTGTGTCCCTCTGCCCTCATCCCACTATGTCCTTCTGTCCTTATCCCACTGTGCCCCTCTGTCCTCATCCCAATCTGTCCCTCTGTCCTCACCCCACTCTGTCCCTCTGTCCTCACCCCACTCTGTCCCTCTGTCCTCACCCCACTCTGTTCCTCTGTCCTCATCCCACTGTGTCCCTCTGCCCTCATCCCACTGTGTCCTTCTGTCCTTATCCCACTCTGTCCCTTTGTCCTCATCCCACTCTGTCCCTCTGTCCTCACCCCACTCTGTCCCTCTGTCCTCACCCCACTCTGTCCCTCTGTCCTCACCCCACTCTGTCCCTCTGTCCTCACCCCACTCTGTTCCTCTGTCCTCATCCCACTGTGTCCCTCTGCCCTCATCCCACTGTGTCCTTCTGTCCTTATCCCACTGTGCCCCTCTGTCCTCATCCCACTCTGTCCCTCTGTCCTCACCCCACTCTGTCCCTCTGTCCTCACCCCACTCTGTTCCTCTGTCCTCATCCCACTGTGTCCCTCTGCCCTCATCCCACTGTGTCCTTCTGTCCTTATCCCACTGTGCCCCTCTGTCCTCATCCCACTCTGTCCCTCTGTCCTCACCCCACTCTGTCCCTCTGTCCTCACCCCACTCTGTTCCTCTGTCCTCATCCCACTGTGTCCCTCTGCCCTCATCCCACTGTGTCCTTCTGTCCTTATCCCACTGTGCCCCTCTGTCCTCATCCCACTCTGTTCCTCTGTCCTCACCCCACTCTGTCCCTCTGTCCTCACCCCACTCTGTCCCTCTGCCCTCATCCCACTGTGTCCCTCTGTCCTCATCCCACTCTGTCCCTCTGTCCTCACCCCACTCTGTCCCTCTGCCCTCATCTCACTCTGTCCCTCTGTCCTCACCCCACTCTGTCCCTCTGTCCTCACCCCACTCTGTCCCTCTGTCCTCATCCCACTCTGTCCCTCTGTCCTCACCCCACTCTGTCCCTCTGTCCTCATCCCACTGTGTCCTTCTGTCCTCATCCCACTGTGCCTCTCTGTCCTCATCCCACTCTGTCCCTCTGTCCCCCCCAACTCTGTCCCTCTGTCCTCATCCCACTCTGTCCCTCTGTCCTCATCCCACTCTGTCCCTCTGTCCTCACCCCACTCTGTCCCTCTGCCCTCATCTCACTCTGTCCCTCTGTCCTCACCCCACTCTGTCCCTCTGTCCTCATCCCACATTGCCCCTCTGTCCTCATCCCACTCTGTCCCTCTGTCCTCACCCCACTCTGTCCCTCTGTCCTCACCCCACTCTGTCCCTCTGTCCTCACCCCACTCTGTCCCTCTGTCCTCATCCCACTCTGTAACACTGTAAAGCATCATATAAGCATAATAGGTGAAAAACCATATAACACGTGAAGCATCACATAAACTAATCACCAAGTGTTCAAAAGTTCATATCTGTGGATACGGTAAATGAAAAGGGGATAAGTTTCAAATGATTCTCAATCCAAATGTCCAAAAAACGTGACAATAAATGTAGAGAGTGATTAATAGCAGATCCACCACCAAAGAAGAGATGGGAGGCTTACCGGAAAGCGTGGACTCAACTAAGCGTAAACTTAATGAGTCACTAAAGCTTATGTATGATGGTGTCCGGACAGCAAACCTTCTAGTGGCAAACAGGGATGGAACTTCAATACGAATCAACTCCTCGTATGGTAGATGGGAAACCAAAAATGTTGTAGTACCAAAGGATCCAAAGTGCTCAGAGTATAGCAGTTAGGGGAGGAAAAATAAATGCAAGCTTAAAAGGCTTGTGTGTGGGCTCCAGAGCATTTTTTGCAACGTGAAAACTGGGCATTACAAATTTAAAACATGCTCTATTTTTTCTCTTCATTTTTCACGTCGCAAAAAAATGGTCGTATGTAGGGGTGCAACGGATCGTCACCGATCCGTGATCTGAACGGGTCACCCCGTTCGGATCGGCACACCCCACGATCCGCGGAGCGCTCCGGAGCCTCGGCCTAGGAAAGTCCCCGGCTTCGACCTAGCTCCGGAGCGGCGGCCATCTTGGTACACCAGGCGGGCCCTCCTCTCTGTTCACACCCACAGAGGAGAGGGAAACACACGCCGCTGTCTGAGGATCTGAGGTCTGCACTATGGTGGAGTTACTGTCTGAGGTCTGCACTATGGTGGGGGTTACTGTCTGAGGTCTGCACTATGGTGGGGTTACTGTCTGAGGTCTGCACTATGGTGGGGGTTACTGTCTGAGGTCTGCACTATGGTGGGGTTACTGTCTGAGGTCTGCACTATGGTGGGGGTTACTGTCTGAGGTCTGCACTATGGCGGGGGTTACTGTCTGAGGTCTGCACTATGGTGGGGGTTACTGTCTGAGGTCTGCACTATGGTGGGGGTTACTGTCTGAGGTCTGCACTATGGTGGGGTTACTGTCTGAGGTCTGCACTATGGTGGGGGTTACTGTCTGAGGTCTGCACTATGGTGGGGTTACTGTCTGAGGTCTGCACTATGGTGGGGGTTACTCTCTGAGGTCTGCACTATGGTGGGTGTTACTGTCTGAGGTCTGCACTACTGGGGGGGGTTACCGCCTGAGGTCTGCACTACTGGGGGGTTACCGTCTGAGGTCTGCACTATTGTGGGGGTTACCGTTAGGGTTGCCACCCGTCCGGTTTTGACCCGGACAGTCCGGGTTTTGAGACATGTGCCCGGGTTTCCACCCGCCGAAAACCCGGGCACACATTCCACCGTCATGTGGCCAGTGGAAGCAGATCTCTGACCCTGGCCGCAACATAAGAAGAGAGGCGACGCGGCCGTGCATCCCGTGCCTGCTATTACAGTGACTAGGTGTCATTTGGTGTACATCGGCGGCTTTTCGGCGCCGGCGTGCTCTCTGAGCCCAGCGGGAGTCGGGTGCCCGGTGCCCTGATTGACAGAACGGGTCATGACCGGTGGGGTTCTGTGATTGGCCGGGCGGAGGCTGCTGGTCACATGTGGAGGCGGTGCTGGACTAGTCTGTGGATAATCATGCCTGCTTGTTACCGTGTCCCGCCTCACGCTGTGAGTTTCCTAAGGTTGCTCTCATCTGCTCTGTCAGCCCCCTTCCTGTCAATCACCCCTCCTCCTCTGTTACCCCCCTCCTCCTCTGTCACCCACCCTCCTCTCTGTCACCCTCCCACCTCCTCTCTGTCACCCCCCCACCTCCTCTCTGTCACCCCCTTCTCTCTGTCACCCCCTTCTCTCTGTCACCCCCACCCCTTCTCTCTGTCACCCCCTTCTCTCTGTCACCCCCTTCTCTCTGTCACCCCCTTCTCTCTGTCACCCCCACCCCTTCTCTCTGTCACCCCACCTCCTCTCTGTCACCCCACCTCCTCTCTGTTACCTCCACCTCCTCCTCTGTCACCCCCCCTCCTCTCTGTCACCCCCCCACCTCCTCTCTGTCACCCCCCCACCTCCTCTCTGTCACCCCCTCCTCTCTGTCACCCCCTCCTCTCTGTTACCCCCACCTCTGTTATCCCCACCTCCTCTCTGTCACCCCCCACCTCCTCCTCTCTGTCACCCCCCACCTCCTCCTCCCTGTCACCCCCCCTCCTCTCTGTAACCCCCATCTCCTCTCTGTCACCCCCCCCTCCTCTTCTCTGTCACCCCACTCCTTCTACTCTGTCAGCTACCCCCAAACAACGCGCACGTCCTTTCTTCCCCTGCTCCAGTGGGGCTAATGTCCTGCAGCTGGGTCATGCAGCACTGTCTGTGCGCTCTCTCTCCCACCCAGCCACCGGCGCTACCAGAGACAGTGAATGGAGGGCCACTGGACTGGGACGCTTTTGCGGGAGAAAGCATGATATTAAAGACTGCGCCCCCTAACAGGTTCACACACATATTTGCAGCGACTCCTGGAAGGTAATTTTTTTTTGTCTCACTGTAATGGAGGTTTCTATTGGGGGGCACGGGTACTGTCTGATTAATGTTATTTTCTTCTCCATTTGTGGGGTGCCTGTGGACTGCTTTGAATTTTTTGGGGCTTTTTTTGTAATTAAATGGAGCTTGAAAGGGTTGTAGAATGCACAGTGCCACTTTGTAAACAGTTTGTATGGTGTTGGGTTCAGTAGAGCTGATTCAGGTCTTTGGATGGAGGTACACTGCCCTATGTACTGACAGCGTCCACTGCCCTACTGGCATTTTCCACTGCCCTACTGGCATCTTCCACTGCCCTACTGGCATCTTCCACTGCCCTACTGGCAGCATCCACTGCCCTACTGGCATTGTCCACTGCCCTACTGACACCGTCCACTGCTCTATTGGCATCATCCACTGCCCTACTGACACCGTCCACTGCCCTACTGACACCGTCCACTGCCCTACTGGCACCGTCCACTGCCCTACTGGCACCGTCCACTGCCCTACTGGCATCGTCCACTGCCCTACTGGCATCGTCCACTGCCCTACTGACACCCTCAACTGCCCTACTGTCATCGTCCACTGCCCTACTGACACCGTCCATTCTGATTACTACTCTCTTTGAGTAACCCACAAGGTGTCCCAGGTATTTTACAATCCTATAGTGCGTACCACAAAAAAATTGTCGTGTGCGCCGCAAAAGTGTTCGGGTTTGGCTTGCAGAAAAGGTGGCAACCCTAGTTACCGTCTGAGGTCTGCACTATTGTGGGGGTTACCGTCTGAGGTCTGCACTATTGTGGGGGTTCCCGTCTGAGGTCTGCACTATTGTGGGGGTTCCCGTCTGAGGTCTGTACTACTGGGGGGGTTACTGTCTTAGGTCTGCACTATTGGGGGGGGTTACCGTCTGAGGTCTACACTACTGTGGGGTGTCTGTACTGAGGGGGGGACCATAGTGGGGGGGGGGACACCATTTTTATTATTTTTTTGCACCGAGTGACGCCACTGCAGTGGGGGGAGATGTGGGTATTGCAGTGGGGGAGATTTTTTTTTTTTTTTTGCTGATCCGAAAAATGATCCGATCCGAGGAACGATCCGAACCGTGATTTTTTTGTTCCGTTGCACCCCTAGTCATTTGTAGGCTTTAATGATGAGGAAAAAAACGCACATACCTGACTGAGTATAAGCTTTAGTAGAGCGTTCTACAAATATCACTACAAATAAAAGTTTCAATTCCCAGAGCATTGTGGTGTCAAGTTATTTTATTTTTATTATTAAAGTGGAACTAAACTCTCTCAACCAACATTGACTATTTTTAATCCTAATGTTAGACCTTTGGGTCTGGTATGAATCCTAAGGGGAACCAAATAAAAAAATAAAAACGGTGTGTGGTCTTCCCCAAAATCCATACCAGACCCTTATCCGAGCATGCAGCCCGGCAGGTCAGGAAAGGGAGGGGTGCGGGATTTGTCCGGCCACCATGGGAGAGACCTGTCAAAGTGGGCCAGTCTGGATGAAGTCCAGGGCCAAATTTTTGTCCCAGTCCAGCCCTGCCCTCATGTGAATGAGTATGGGGTGCTTAGTACCCTTACAATTCCTTTATTAAAAAATAAAAAAAACAATGTCCTGTCCTGTCCATGTAGATCTATTGTCACACACCGCTGCACACAATAAAAGAAAAAAAAAAGACGATTGCCTGTTTCTCCTTAGAACATTTCCTAAATAGGTAAGGGAGGAAGTCAGCCAATGACATCAGCAGGCGATCCCACTCCCTTGTGACCTCATCGACCCAGCATGCCTCGGTAGCTGATGTCACAAGGGCGTTGATCACCTGCCGATGTCATCGGATGATTCTGCCCCTTACCATAATATCAGATGGAAAAGCAGTCAGTCGGCGGGGAGCCTTTCGTCGAGGCCAAAGGTTTTTCTTTTCTTTTTTGGTCCAGCGGTGCGGCAGACGGTGTGACTGAGGATTGATCTACATCGGGGAAACTGTTTTTCATTTTTTAATAAAGGAATTGTCAAAAACTTGTGTCCTGTCTTTATTCACTTTTTACACTTTTTGGGTGAATGGGTATGAACCCATACTCATTCACATGGGGGGCCAGGATCTAGAGGCCTGTAGACCCCCACAACCAGAGCCCCCCTGTCCCAAAGCACCCCTCCATGTTGAGGGAATGTAGCCTAGTATGGTTCAGGGGTTTTGGGGGACACTCGCTAGCCCCCCTCCTTACCTGACCTGCCGGGCTGCATGCTTGGATAAGGGTCTGGTAAAGATGATGGGGGGACCCCACGCCGTTTTTTTTTCTGGCTCTCTTTTGGTGTGGGGTCCCCCTTTAGAGTTCATACCAGACCCAAAGAGCCTGGTATAGATTGGGGGGGAACCCCACACTGTTTTTTTTTTTTTACTTTTCTATTGTCAGCATTATTTTGCTTACATTTTAGCTGTTAGCGAAGAAGCCCGCTGACAGCTGATGAGTCTTTGTGGGAACCAGTGACAGTTAAAAATATGCACTGTCACTGTACTAATGACACTGGCTGAGAACAGATTAAACATCTATTGTGATCATCAAATGTCTGCATAGCCAGTGTTTGCATGTACACAGTGAGGTGCTTTCACTAAGGGAAGCGATGGATTTCTTTCCCTGCTTCGCAGGGAAAGAAAATTCGTAACTTTCCTCCTGACAGGACGGAAGGAAGTGCCTTGTTTACATAGCAGAGCTCCGTCCTGTGTCTTTGCAAGGCGATCGGCGGGTGCAGGTAGACATCCATTGGCTGGTACCCGCTGATCGGCTTTTGCTGTGACTAATCACAGAAGAATCGGCACACCCGCGGCACACCCGCGGCACACCCGCGGCACACCCGCGTCCCCTACCAGGAAGTGCAGAATCATGTACAGAGCGGCCACACTGTAACAGTAAATCTGCTATGGGGCAACTGGTTAAGATCCATGACATGTATTGAACCTGCCAGGTACTACAGAAAGTGTTAGTTGGGGGGGGCACCATCAAAATGTTGCTAAGCCCATGCAGTTCCAGGACAAGGTCATCTAGAGCCTGGAGCAAACATGCCAAAATCCCCCCCCCCCCCTAGAAAAAATTGAACACAAATCTGCATATTTACCTGCTAAGCATAAATTCCCCTTCTCCAGGACAAATCTGCCCCTCCTCCCAGCACAAATCTTTTCTTCCTAATACAAATGCCCCCCCCCCAAAAAAAAAAATAACCCCTCCTAGCACAAATATTCTATCCCCAATTCCCCCTCCTAGCACAAATACTCCCCAATTATCCTTACTAGCACAAATCCCCCCCCCCCAAAAAAAAATCCCCTCTTCTAGCACAATCCACCCCCCACCCCTCATCTCTCCTCTTAGCACAAATCATCTTCTACTATTGCAACACAAATTCCCCTAAATCACCACTCCCAGCACTTCCACCCAAATGCTACCCTCCTAGCACAAATCCCCTCCCCCCAAAAATATCCAACAA
>CM056052.1:541750038-541790038 GCA_029574335.1 Rana kukunoris | reverse complement strand
CCTATGCTAGTAGGCACCGCGGAGCGGGGGGGGGGTGTAATTCTAATTTATTTCATTTTAATTTGGCACTGACTGTCTTTGAAATTGCCCCTACCCCCTATTAAATCCAATCTGGGGACAAAACCAGGGACAGACTTGGTCTGGGGACAGTGTCCTCAATCAGGGGACTGTCCCCTGAAACTGGGGATGTCTGGTCACCCTACAGTAGGGTGGTTATTTGTCTTCAAGCATGTATCCCTCCAGCTGTTCATCTGTGTTACCAATCTGCAGTCTGGTGAGAGGTCCTTCACTGTCAGAACCTGTGTGCGCTCAGTGGCTTGGTAGCATGCAGCTCCTCCAGAAGACCCAGCTACTGTGGGGAATTCCTACCTGGTTACTACCTAAGTACTCCAGTAGGGTGTTTTTTTGTCTTCAAGCATGTATCCCTCCAGCTGTTCACCTGTGTTACCAATATACAGTCAGGTCAGAGGACCTTCACTGTCAGAACCAGTGTGCGCTCAGTTGCCTGATAGCATGCAGCTCCTCGAGAAGACCCAGCTACTGTGGGGAATTCCTTTCTGCTTACTAAGTACTGCAGTGGGGTGGTAATTTGACATCAGGCATGTATTCCTCCAGCTCTTCACCTGTGTTACTGTAGCAGGTACTTCTCCAGACTGATGTAATCTACTAGGGGATAGCTGTCTGCTGCAGCAGTGTGGGCTTTTTCAACCCCCCCCCCCCCCCCATCTCTCTTCACACACAGACATTTAGAACTGCTTGTTTGTAAACTCCCTATTGGAAGTTGTCTGTAAACTCCCTATTGGAAGAGCCCGAGCCAATAATCAGGCAGCAGCAAAGGACTGTGGGGGAAGAGATAAAGAGCCAGAGGAACTAGTCCAGAGCCTCTTTTTGCCTGCACCCCATCAGGAGAGCATCTGCACTCTATGTGTGTGTGGAATTGTGGCCTACCAAGGGGCACACAGCCTGCAACTCCAGCCGAGAGGAACAGAGTGTTCATGCAGCTCCAGCCCAGAGGAACAGATTGTTCATGCAGCTCCAGCCCAGAGGAACAGATTGTTTGTGCAGCTCCAGGCCAGAGGAACAGATTGTTGGTGAAGCTCCAGCCCAGAGGAACAGACTGTCCATGCTAAAGAAGGACACCCTGCAGCAGCTCAAGGACTGAATGCCACTGCAACACACCTGCATCTAAGATCAATCGATCGCTCAGGGGAGGACCGCTGACAGGATTTGGTGAGGGAGCTTTGCCCAGGAACCTTTAATGCCTTTCATAAAATACCACATCCAGGTATTGTCCACAGAGCCTCTACATTGCCAGTGAAGATAATAAAACGCAAAGCTTTGCCTCCAGGACATTGCCGTGGTTGCTCTTAAAGGGGACACACCGCGGGTATTGAGATTATTTCACTGGGTGTGTACTAGAGGCATCATAGGCCGGCCTGGGGTTCCCCTTTAGCCACAGCATCCCACACACACCACCAGTTATTGGGGAGTCTATTTAATCTGTACATATTGTTACTTATTGCTTTCGTTGTTTGGATAGTGTTCCTGACTGTTTTCTTTAAACTGTTTCAACCAAGTCCTGGGTACTTTCACAGGTCCTGGCTGACTAATGTTAACCTGAACTTTACTTTTCTTCAATTAAACTACAAGAAGAACTGTGTTGTGTATTCCTGCTGAGTTATTTCATTAATCACATTGCTAGGTGTGCCAGAGGGGCTGGGACAGTTCATTGGGGTTGAAAGGCAGAGTAACGGACTGAACAAACAAAAGCAGCTCCATCGGGGGTTTGCTACATTACCAATCTGCAGCCAGGCGAGCGGTACTCCACTGTCAGAACCAGCGTGCAGACAGGAGCCCAATAGCATTTAGCTCCTCCCAAAGACCCAGCTACTGTGGGGAATCCCTTCTTGGTTACTACCAAAGTACTTAAGTTGGGTAGTGCTTTGTCATCAGGCACAGGATCCCTCCTGCTGTTCACCTGTGTTATCTATTTGCATCCGAGTGAGGGGTCCTCCACTGTTAGAACCAGCATGTAGGCAGGAGCCTAATAGCACACTGTTTCTCCCGAAGACCCAGCTACTGCGGGGAATCCCTTCCTGGTTACTATAAGAGTACTTCAGTGAAGTGGTCCTTTGTCATCAGGCACGGGATCCCTCCTGCTGTTTATCAGTGTCATCGATCTGCAGCCAGGTGAGGGGTCCTCCACTGTCATAACCATAAAGCAAGAAGGAGCTTGGCCAATAGCATTTAGCTCCTTTAGAAGATTCAGCTACAATGGGGAATCCCGTCCTGGTTACTACAAGAGTGCACCAGTGGGGTGGTCATTTGTCTTTAGGCATGTATCCTTCCAGCTGTTCACCTGTGTTACCGATCTGCAGCCAGGTGTGAGGCCCTCCACTGTCAGAACCAGCAAGCAAGCAGGAGCCCAATAGCATTTAGCTCCTCTAGAAGACCCAGCTTCTGTGGGCAATCCCTTCCTGATTACTACAAGAGTACTCTAGGTGGGTGGTCCTTTGTCATCAGGCAGGGTATCCTTCCAGCTGTTCATCCGTGTTACCGATCTGCAGCCAGGTGTGAGGCCCTCCACTGTCAGAACCAGCAAGCAAGCAGGAGCCCAATAGCATTTAGCTCCTCTAGAAGACCCAGCTTCTGTGGGCAATCCCTTCCTGGTTACTACAAGAGTACTCTAGGTGGGTGGTCCTTTGTCATCAGGCAGGGTATCCTTCCAGCTGTTCATCCGTGTTACCGATCTGCAGCCAGATGTGAGGCCCTCCACTGTCAGAACCAGCAAGCAAGCAGGAGCCCAATAGCATTTAGCTCCTCTAGAAGACCCAGCTTCTGTGGGCAATCCCTTCCTGGTTACTACAAGTGTACTCCAGTGGGGTGGTCCTTTGTCATCAGGCAGGATATCCCTCCTGCTGTTCACCTGTGTTATCAATCTGCAACCAGATGAAAGGTCCTCCACTGTCAGAACTATCATGGGTGAGGAGCCTAATAGCACACCGCTTTTCCAGAGGACCCAGCTACTGTGGGGAATCCCTTCCTGGTTACTACAAGACTACTCCAGTGGGGTGATCATTTGTCATCAGGCTTGAATCCCTCCAGCTGTCCTCCACTGTCAGAACTAGTGTGTGGGCAGGAGTCTTATCGTCGTGACCCATAGGCAGGGGCGGACTGACAACTCATGGGGCCCCCGGGCAATAGAAGATTATGGGGCCCCCGGGCTTACAGATGGCCACCACGCCAGGAGGCAGTACAGAGGCGGGGCAGCTAAAATCTCTGGATTTTTACATCAAAATCATGTCAGTTTCGGACATATCAGGGACAGATGTAAAAAAAAACACAGATATTTACATACTGTCCCTGGTTTTACTGAGCCTGGCAACCCTGATGGGGCCCCCTAGTGGCATGGGGCCCTCGGGCACTGCCCGAGTGACTCAATGATCAGTCCGCCCCTGCCCATAGGAAACCATGTTATATGGATTGTAGTGCGTTTCTGCAAATCTTAAAATGCACTGCAACCCTGCTTCACACCTATAATGTGAGGCGGGAACCCTGTGATCTGTAGGAGTTTCCTGCACTAAGCTCAAATCGCCATGCCCTTGCAATCAGTAGCGGGTGTCAGTGCAATGTTAGCAAGCCCCAAACCCAGGTCACATACGCAGTGCAATTTACCTGCACCAGATCACATGGTATAAAACCACCATGCGCTCCGGGTTGCACAGCCTTTCTAAAATAGATGCATGCACTACTTTGGTGCGATTTCAGTCCATTAAAAATGAATGGGCTCAAATAACATTTCACTTAATTGCGTGTGAATTGCACAGGAATTGCAATTCACATGCAGGAGAACACGCTGCATTTTTCCTGCACTGGACTGTACTGGAATGCGGTAAAACGTCAAATCAAATATGCACCGGAATGCACTGGAACGCATCAAAAACGCACAGACCCAGTATAGTGAAAAGAAAACCAGTAAAGAAGTATCTGGAAAGTATCCGTAAACGCATCAAAAACGTGTTAAGGGCAGTCTCCATAAAACTGCACTTCGGATCTGTTCCAGATGAGTTTTTGTATGTGTGTTTTTAATGCGTTTTTGACGTGTTCCACTGTCTATTTGATGCGTTTACGCATGCATTCCAGAAGGTTTTTTTTCCATTTTTTTTTTCCACTATACTGGGGTTTGGTGCATTTTTGATGCAATTTTGATGTGTTCCAGTGTATTCGGTGTGTTTTTTATGCGTCTTACCACGTTCCAGTACAGTCCCATGAAGGAAAAGTGCACCACGTTCTACTTGTTTTCCCCTGGAACTGGAACTGGAACGCACTGGTATGAACTATGCCACTGGAGACCATGGGCCAGATTCGTAGATATCCGTTTTTTGCGTAGTGTATCCCATTTACGCTACGCCTCCGCAGCTTTTACGGGCAAGTGCTGTATTCTCAAAGCACTTGCTTCGTAATTTTCGGCGGCGTAGTGTAAATGGGCCGGCGTAAGGCCGCGTAATTCGAAATAGGAAGGAGGTGGGCGTGCTGTATTTAAATTAAGCGCGCCCCCGCGCCGAACGAACTGCACATACGCCGCCCGTAAACATAACCCACTGCGCATGCTCCATAGTACGCTGCAAATACATTGATTTCGACGTGAACGTAATTAACGCACAGCCCTATTCGCGACGAGTTACGTAAACGACGGAAAAACGCGACGCTGTCCCGACGTCCATACTTAACATGGCGTACGCCGGACCTACGCAAGGTTACCCCTCATATAGCAGGGGTAACCTTACGCTTACGCAAACTTCGTAAACTACGACGACGGCGCGCAAATACGTTCGGGAATCGGCGTATCGCGCTCATTTGCATATTCAACGCAGAAATCGACCAGAACGCCACCGAGCGACCAGCGTAACATTGCAACTTAGATCCGACATTGTAAGTGACTTACGCCAGTCGGATCTAAGCAAAATCTATGCGTAACTGATTCTAAGAATCAGTCGCATAGATACAGAGGGCCAGATACAGAGATACACCGTCGTATCTCTTCTGAGAATTTGGCCCCATATAACCTACTTTACATGCATTTTTGATGATGAAAAAACGCACTGGTAACACGTATGCAGAAACACATCCGGAGCAGATCAGTAGTGCGTTTTGTGGTGTGAACCAGCCCTAAAAGCGCATATTGTGTTTTCTAAGGGCCGGTTCACAACACATGCAGTTCAGTGCTTGCATAAGAAAAAAATGCACAGGACTGCATGTGGTGTAAACCAGCCCTAAAATGCATCAAAAATGCACCGAAATGCACTGGAACACATCAAAAACGCATTAAAAATGCAGCAGGCCCCAGCACATGGGGGAAAAAATGGAAAAAAGGAGAACAAACGCATCTGGAAACGCACCAAAAATGCATCAAAAACATGTCAAAAACACCCTTGCAGAAATGCAATAGGAACAGATCTGGAGTGCGTTTTTCTGGTGTGTCCTGGTTAATACTGCGGGAAAACCTGCGATTCAGTGTAGGTCCTCTGCATCGCACCCGAATCACACACTGGTTCACACTGACATCTGCGAACTGCTGCGGGTGACAATCTAAAGTAAATGACACCCCCAAATCAATTTGCGGATCGCAGTGCAAACTGTGAAATGGTGCAGGAATCGGATCGCAGAGGTGTCAACACTCATGCCATCCGATTCCAATGTGGACCAAAAAAAAGGGTCCTGCACCCTTTTGGTGCGAATGCAATGCGATTTCACCCATGTTTTAACCTTGAGGGTCCGTTCTCACCATAAAAACGCAGTCCGAATGCGGTCCAGATGCTTATCTGCATGCGCGTGTTTGGCACGCTTATTGATGCGTTCCAGTGCGTTTTTTGTAAATTTTTAATGCAGTCCAGTGCTTTTTTTCACCCCTCCAGTACAGTCCATTGCAGGAAAAATGCAGCATATTCAGTTTCTGAAACTGGAACGCACTGGAACTGGAACGCACTGCTATTGAAAACCATATAACCTACTTTCCATGCGTTTTTAATGCAGAAAAAAACACACTGGACTGCATGAGGTGTGAACTGCCCCTCAATAGGAACATGTGCATTTAGGTGCGCATTTGATGTGTTTTTACAGCGTTCCAGTCCAGTGCAGTAAAAATGCAGCATGTTCTATTTTTTTTTTCCTGGAACGCACTGGAACTGGAACACACTGGTGTGAACTATGCCATTGAAAACCATATAACCTACTTTCCATGCACTTTTGATGCAGAAAAAAAAACGCACTGGACTGCATATGGTGTGAACTGGCCCTTAATAAGAACATGTGCATTCCAGTGAATTTTTGGTGCGTTTAGGTGTATTTCAGTGCGTTTTTGGTGCATTTAGGTGCGTTCCAGTGTGTTTTTGATGCGTTTTTACAGCGTTCCAGTACAGTCCAGTGCAGGAAAAATCCAGCATGTTCTATTTTTTTTTTCTGTAAATGGAATGCACTGGTGTGAACTATGCTATTGAAAACCATATAACCTACTTTTTCATGCGCTTTTGATGCAGGAAAAAAACGCACTGGACTGCATGTGGTGGGAACTGGCCCCTTATTTATTCAAGCTAATTTTTTGTGTGTTTCGGTGTGTTTTTGATGCGTTTTACAGCGTTCCAGTACAGTCTAGTGCAGGAAAAATGCAGCACGTTCTATTTTTTTTTTTTTCTGTAACTGGAACGCACTGAAACTGGAACGCACTGGTGTGAACTATGCTATTGAAAACCATATAACCTACTTTCCAATGCATTTTTGATGCAGAAAAAAACGCACTGGGCTGCATGTGGTGTGAACTGGCCCTTAATACCATTTATCGCTTTTTTTTTCTTTGAATTATTTCTATCGCAGCTCTTTGTCTCTCCAACGCAGCCGGTAAAGCCATTTGCGTCCAGGAAATGCACGCCGTTGCCATCAGGGAATGGGTTAACGTGCTGCAGGAAGGCCGAGGTGCAGATCTGGATCATGGCTAAGAGGGGGGAGGGGAATGAATAAAAAAAAAAAAAAAAAAAAAGCTTTTTCCTGCTCAGGGCTCCCAACACTGATATTGTTCAGTCTGCCAGTTCCACGCATCGTCCTCGCTTCCCCCCCTCCTCCTTCATTTTTTACACATCCTCCCTGCCAGACTTGAATTGGGAAGGGGGGGGGGTCGTCTTCTATTACAAATTTAATTTTTTTATATAAGCGTCTGAGCGCACGATTCGCCCTTTTCTGCGACGAGACGCAATAATGGAAAGAAACGGCACGAGGGACGCCGGGGGGGAGAGGAGGAGGAATGACATTGGCAGGGATTAGGGAGGGGGCTGACGTAAAAAAAAATAAAAAAATCCATTGTAATACAATTTTTTAAAAATTGCCCAAATTTGCATCATTTTTTGCACATGGCTGGTTGTAGAATGAAGCCATGCGGGCGAGGAGGCGTCACGGCGCTGCGCTCTTCTCATTAGAAGGGTTACAGTAGATGGGTCTCCTCTGCGCTTGCCTACATTTTCCCTTTTTTTTCTCTCTCTTCCCTTCCAGATCTGCTGAAGACTGGAGAGGACTGTCTGCCTCCCCTCCACCCCTCCTATTCCTCCCCCTTTGCATCCTCCAGATGATGCCTCCTCCTAGTACTGCATGCAGACCCTAGTCCTGCTCCACTGCAGAGACCGGAGGGAGGGGGAATCCAGCACCTCTACCATTACAATGTGGCTTCTTCTTTCGCAAGGGGGGAGACCGCCTTTGAACCCCTGACGTTCCTTTTTTTCCCCCCCTACAAGTGCTTCCAATGTTGGGTTTGGATTTATCGCTTCCTCGCGTGCTTTGATCGACCATCCTATGGCTTTGCCGCATGCTGGACGCTGGATGAGCTTCGTGCCGTAGGATCGCTTTGTAGGATTGTATCAATCATTTTTCTTTTTTGCTGTTGTTATTTTTTATTTTATTATTTAAAAAATGGAGAGTAATATCTTTACTCCCATCTTGGAGAATTTTATGAGCAGCCCTCTGGTGAGCTGGGTAAGCAGTCCTTTTTTTTCTTTTGCCTTGGTGGTTCTTGGAGGGGAGGTGGGGTGGGGGGCGCTCACGGATCCATGTGCTGCTATGTCGGTAATAACGGCTTCTCTTCTTCCGCAGATTAAGACTTTTGGAGTTCTAGTCAAAGGAAAAGGGACCTTGCTGGACGAATATGTGGCTTTGGTGGACGGCGTGTTCCTCAATGAGGTCATGTACCAGATGTAAGTGATAAAAAAAAAAATCACGGTGATACAGTTGCATGGTTCATATGGCTTGTTTTTAGTAATGAAGGGGTGACGGGAAATGTTTTGGGGGGGGGGGGACAGTTTGTTGAGGTGGTGGGGGTTCAGGACCTGAGGTGGTAGGGCATGAGGCGGTGGGGGTTCAGGACCTGAGGTGGTAGGGCATGAGGCGGTGGGGGTTCAGGACCTGAAGTGGTAGGGCATGAGGCGGTGGTAGGGCATGAGGCTGTGGGGGTTCAGGACCTGAGGTGGTAGGGCATGAGGCGGTGGGGGTTCAGGACCTGAAGTGGTAGGGCATGAGGCGGTGGTAGGGCATGAGGCTGTGGGGGTTCAGGACCTGAGGTCGTAGGGCATGAGGCGGTGGGGGTTCAGGACCTGAGGTGGTAGGGCATGAGGCGGTGGGGGTTTAGGACCTGAGGTGGTAGGGCATGAGGCAGTGGGGGTTTAGGACCTGAGGTGGTAGGGCATGAGGCAGTGGGGGTTCGGGACCTGAAGCAATGGGGGTTCATGACCTGAGGTGGTGGGAGTTCAGGACCTGAGGTGGTAGGGCATGAGGCGGTGGGAGTTCAGGACCTGAGGTGGTAGGGCATGAGGCGGTGGGGGTTCAGGACCTGAGGTGGTAGGGCATGAGGCGGTGGGGGTTCAGGACCTGAGGTGGTAGGGCATGAGGCGGTGGGGGTTCAGTACCTGATGTGGTAGGGCATGAGGCAGTGGGGGTTTGGGACCTGAGGTGGTGGGAGTTCAGGACCTGAGGTGGTAGGGCATGAGGCGGTGGGGGTTCAGGACCTGAGGTGGTAGGGCATGAGGCGGTGGGGGTTCAGGACCTGAAGCAATGGGGGTTCATGACCTGAGGTGGTGGGAGTTCAGGACCTGAGGTGGTAGGGCATGAGGCGGTGGGGGTTCAGGACCTGAGGTGGTAGGGCATGAGGCGTGGGGGTTCAGGACCTGAGGTGGTAGGGCATGAGGGGGTTCAGGACCTGAGGTGGTAGGGCATGAGGCGGTGGGGGTTCAGGACCTGAGGTGGTAGGGCATGAGGCGGTGGGGGTTCAGGACCTGAGGTGGTAGGGCATGAGGCGGTGGGGGTTCAGGACCTGAGGAGGTAGGCGTTTAAGACATGAGGTTGGTATTGAGGTCTGAAGTGTGTCTTCCTTAACGCTTCAACGCTCAACATCAAGAAGAGTCTTCATTGTACTCCATGGTGCTCTTCACACCTGAGTGTCATTCCGCTTGAAGGTTGCCTCTCAAAAAAAGGTAGATGAGCTTCTCTGGCACAGAATTGTGTGTTTTTGGTTCCTTCCTATAGATGTCAATAGGAAAACGGCCTTTTTTTTTTTTGTGCAGTTTGTTGGCGCGCCTTCTGCTGACTAGCTTCACATTGGTTAAAAAAAAAATACTTTATGTCCAAAAAACTTGTGTACAAACACACCAAGCGTTTGAGGCGGTGGGGGTTCGGGACCTGAGGTGGTAGGGCATGAGGCGGTGGGGGTTCAGTACCTGAGGTGGTAGGGCATGAGGCGGTGGGGGTTCGGGACCTGAGGTGGTAGGGCATGAGGCGGTGGGGGTTCAGTACCTGAGGTGGTAGGGCATGAGGCGGTGGGGGTTCGGGACCTGAGGTGGTAGGGCATGAGGCGGTGGGGGTTCGGGACCTGAGGTGGTAGGGCATGAGGCGGTGGGGGTTCGGGACCTGAGGTGGTAGGGCATGAGGCGGTGGGGGTTCGGGACCTGAGGTGGTAGGGCATGAGGCGGTGGGGGTTCGGGACCTGAGGTGGTAGGGCATGAGGCGGTGGGGGTTCGGGACCTGAGGTGGTAGGGCATGAGGCGGTGGGGGTTTCGGGACCTGAGGTGGTAGGGCATGAGGCGGTGGGGGTTCAGGACCTGAGGTGGTAGGGCATGAGGCGGTGGGGGTTCAGTACCTGATGTGGTAGGGCATGAGGCAGTGGGGGTTTGGGACCTGACGTGGTGGGAGTTCAGGACCTGAGGTGGTAGGGCATGAGGCGGTGGGGGTTCAGGACCTGAGGTGGTAGGGCATGAGGCGGTGGGGGTTCAGGACCTGAAGCAATGGGGGTTCATGACCTGAGGTGGTAGGGCATGAGGCGGTGGGGGTTCAGGACCTGAGGTGGTAGGGCATGAGGCGTGGGGGTTCAGGACCTGAGGTGGTAGGGCATGAGGGGGTTCAGGACCTGAGGTGGTAGGGCATGAGGCGGTGGGGGTTCAGGACCTGAGGTGGTAGGGCATGAGGCGGTGGGGGTTCAGGACCTGAGGTGGTAGGGCATGAGGCGGTGGGGGTTCAGGACCTGAGGTGGTAGGGCATGAGGCGGTGGGGGTTTTGGGACCTGAGATGGTAGGGCATGAGGCGGTGGGGGTTTCGGGACCTGAGGTGGTAGGGCATGAGGCGGTGGGGGTTCAGTACCTGAAGTGGTAGGGCATGAGGCGGTGGGGGTTTCGGGACCTGAGGTGGTAGGGCATGAGGCGGTGGGGGTTCGGGACCTGAGGTGGTAGGGCATGAGGCGGTGGGGGTTCGGGACCTGAGGTGGTAGGGCATGAGGCGGTGGGGGTTCCGGTACCTGAGGTGGTAGGGCATGAGGCGGTGGGGGTTCGGGACCTGAGGTGGTAGGGCATGAGGCGGTGGGGGTTTCGGGACCTGAGATGGTAGGATATGAGGCGGTGGGGGTTCGGGACCTGAGATGGTAGGGCATGAGGCGGTGGGGGTTCGGGACCTGAGGTGGTAGGGCATGAGGCGGTGGGGGTTCGGGACCTGAGGTGGTAGGGCATGAGGCGGTGGGGGTTCAGTACCTGAGGTGGTAGGGCATGAGGCGGTGGGGGTTCGGGACCTGAGGCGGTGGTGAACCTACCTGATTGGATACTATCTGAATGGCATGTTTAGGTTTGTCGTTATATTACATTGTTTTGGTATTGTATGTTATTTTTATTGTATAATAAAAAAATACTAAAGCTTGCTATACACGATACAATCTGATTGTGCAATCTCCTTTTTGGGCCCATTCACACCTGATGAGGTGGGGGCTTTCCTGGCAGCTATTTCCAGCACAACCCCAACCAGGTAAAACTGCCTCGTCTCCGATGGTGTCACCTCACACCGCTGCACAGTGAACCAGCATATCACAACCACGCCGGGGTTCATAGAACTCTATTGAATTGTCACTTGTAATATTTCAATAAAGTTCCGTTTAAAAAAAAAAAAGTAAACACTTCGATCGCACAGTGCACTCCGGCAGCCATGCGTTCAGAGCAGCTCACTGGTTTATAACAATTATGAGGACTAATCTAAACAATTAATTTTAAATTGTATGGAATCAGGCAGCTGGATCTTCAGCTGGCCACACACGTTACAATCTTCCACCAGCTGTGTAGTGCAAGGTCCGGTATAATTGGATATAGACTGATTGGATAGTTTAGGTAGATCCTCATTATACATAGTTTTGTTTAAATCTAAAGTTGATTGTACGGTCAGATTGTAACTTGTAGGGTGATCGTTGGATCTACCATCAGCCTGCCTAATTGGATAGAGATTGATTGGATAGATTAGGTAAGTCCTCGTATTGGTAGATCTAAAGTTGATAAATTGTGTAGTAAGATTACAATGTGTATGGTGTCCCCAAAGGTGGCCACAGACTATACAATCGGACTGTAAAATCTCCATTAAATTTACCAAAACGATGTAATGTAAGCACAATACACAAGGCATTCATTTGGTATCCAGTCAGGCCGGCCCTTATGCTGCATAATTGATGGTGGATCTTAAGGAGATTGTACAATCAGATTGTATGGTCAGTTTTGGTCTTGTGCTTTGCAGACTGCAGGCACTTTTTAATGAGCTTCTGCAGCAGCTGCCTGTCGCACTAATGTCTTTCTTACAGTGGTTCAGACGGTATAATGTGAACCAGCTCAAGTAAAAATTTCGGAAACTTGATGCCCCCAACCCCCCCGGGCTTTACTGTCTGGATTCCAGCTGGAAGAAAAAGTGTATAATTTCTGAGTCTGTTATATGTTACTGGATGAGGGTCCGTCATATGTTACTGGATGAGGGTCCGTCATATGTTACTGGATGAGGGGGTCCGTCATATGTTACTGGATGAGGGGGTCCGTCATATGTTACTGGATGAGGGGGTCCGTCATATGTTACTGGATGAGGGGGTCCGTCATATGTTACTGGATGAGGGGGTCCGTCATATGTTACTGGATGAGGGGGTCCGTCATATGTTACTGGATGAGGGGGTCCGTCATATGTTACTGGATGAGGGGGTCCGTCATATGGTACTGGATGAGGGGGTCCGTTATATGGTACTGGGTGAGGGTCCGTTATATGGTACTGGATGAGGGGTCCGTTATATGGCACTGGGGGAGGGGGGCACTGGGGGAGGGGTCGGTTATATGGCACTGGGGGAGGGGTCGGTTATATGGCACTGGGGGAGGGGTCGGTTATATGGCACTGGGGGAGGGGTCGGTTATATGGCACTGGGGGAGGGGTCGGTTATATGGCACTGGGGGAGGGGTCGGTTATATGGCACTGGGGGAGGGGTCGGTTATATGGCACTGGGGGAGGGGTCGGTTATATGGCACTGGGGGAGGGGTCGGTTATATGGCACTGGGGGAGGGGTCGGTTATATGGCACTGGGTGAGGGGTCGGTTATATGGCACTGGGTGAGGGGTCGGTTATATGGCACTGGGTGAGGGGTCGGTTATATGGCACTGGGTGAGGGGTCGGTTATATGGCACTGGGTGAGGGGTCGGTTATATGGCACTGGGTGAGGGGTCGGTTATATGGCACTGGGTGAGGGGTCGGTTATATGGCACTGGGTGAGGGGTCGGTTATATGGCACTGGGTGAGGGGTCGGTTATATGGCACTGGGTGAGGGGTCGGTTATATGGCACTGGGTGAGGGGTCGGTTATATGGCACTGGGTGAGGGGTCGGTTATATGGCACTGGGTGAGGGGTCGGTTATATGGCACTGGGTGAGGGGTCGGTTATATGGCACTGGGTGAGGGGTCGGTTATATGGCACTGGGTGAGGGGTCGGTTATATGGCACTGGGTGAGGGGTCGGTCATATGGCACCGGGTGAGGGGTCGGTCATATGGTGCCGAATAAGGGTCCGTTATAAATGGTACCGGATGAGGGGGTCTGCTCTGTGGTACTGGACGAGGGTCCATTATGTGGTACTGGATGAGGAAGGAGGGGGTGTCCATTATTTGACACCAGATGAGGGCCCGTTATGTGGTGCTGGATGGGGGGGCATTATTTGGCACTGGATAGAGGGGGGGTCCGTTATTTGACACCAAATGAGGGTCTGTTATTTAACACCGTTATTTGGACCATAAAGGGTCCATTATGGGCGCTGATCGAGGGTCCATTATTTGGTGCAGGATGCAAGGGGGGCCCGTTATTTGACACCAGATAAGGTTCCGTTATGTAGTACTAAATGAGGGTCTGTTATTTGGTGACGGATGGGAGGGGGGTTCATTATTTGGCACTGGATGAGGGTCCATTGTGTGGTGCTGAACAAGGGTGTGTTATTTGGCACTGGATGAGAGGGAGGGTCTGTTGACACCAGATGAGGGTCCATTATTTGGCGCTGAACCGGGTACAGTATTTGGCGAATGGACAGGGGGTCCGATATTCGGGCCTACAAGAGGGATAAGTCCTCTAGTTGTAGGGGGGAGCGCTGTCATTTGGCTCTGACAGTGACTGCTTGATTGACTCTGACACCCGTGTACAATGGGAGAGGATTAAATTAAAGGACAACACCCCCCCCTCCCCCCGCCCTCTCTTGTTAAGCTTCCAAGTGAAGGAATGAAGTGAGGTTCTATCAGTCTGTGTGTGTTGGGGGTATTTGGGGTCGTAGTCGCTGGTCACATAGTATTTTCTTCTAATACAGAATAAAGGGCGGTGTAGGAAGCGCAGTATCTGGCGTGCAATCGGAGGCCATGTGCTCAGACGGTGGGCTGTATGAATAGATAAGGAAGTCGTGTTCCCAGCCCAGTGATGTCGCAATCCCCCGAGAGGGATGAGCAGCTCCGATTTCCTGACTACTACAGATGTCTGAGCCATCCATTGATTGTGCCTCGGGCTCTTTGTATAGAGGCTTGTTTAATAAAGAGCAGTGATGTGATTGAGTGCGGTAAAACAGACCAACCAATTGGATTACCCAGTGGCAGTTTCTGATTGGTTACTGTACTTCGCATGCTACCTTTCGCCTAAAGCTGGTCATACATTAATTGGCACTGGATGGGAGGAGGGGGTCCGTTATGTGGCACTGGATGGGAGGAGGGGGTCCGTTATGTGGCACTGGATGGGAGGAGGGGGTCCGTTATGTGGCACTGGATGGGAGCTGTTATCTGGCACTGGATGAGGGTCCAGTTATGTGACACTGAGCAAGGGTCCATTATTTGGTGGGGGGGGGGGGGGGTCCATTATTTGACATCAAATGTGGCATTAAACGTAGGTCTGTTATTTGTCGCTGTATGCGGGTCCATTATATGGGAGGGGGGTTTCCGTTATTTGACACCGGATGAATGGGAGGGGGGTGTCCGCTATTTCCCACTGAATGGGGGTCCGTTATTTGGCACAGATGAGGGTCTGCTATGTGGCGTTAAACAGGAGTCCATTATTTGGCACCAGATGGGAGGAAGGGGTCAGTTATTTGACACTAGAGGGGGATCCATTATGTGGCGCTGAACGACGGTCCGTTATTTGGTGCCAGATGGGGGGGGGGTTGACAGCGGATGAGGGTTTATGTGGCGTTAAATGGGGGCCTGTAATTTTGCGCCAGATGCGAGGGGGGTGCCCATTATTTCGTACTGGATGGGGGGTCCATTATTTCAAAACAGATGAGGGTCCAATATTTGGCAACAGATGGGAGGGCGTGGTCCGTTATTTGTCACTGAAAAGGTGTGTCCATTATTTGGCACCGGATGGGAGGGGGTGGTCTGGTATTTGGCACCGAATGAGGGTCCATTATGTGTCCATTAACAGGCCCTGAACAAGGGTCTGTTACTTGGTGCCTGATGGGATCCAATCAGATGCAGCCACTGTTGGGGTATTCTGACAACCGGATGTCAGAATGCAATAGCCGGCAGGGGAGTCCCCTCCATCCCTGCTGTTTACAATGGATGGGGGAATCGGTAGGTTGCTCTCAATCAACCTGTGGGGGTTGAACAAAGGAAATCTTAATCCCCCCCCCCCCTGCTGCACTTAATGGTTCCTTCCACCAGCCTCCATATCCTATAGTGAATGGGGTTTGGCAGGCTGAACCACAGAGAGCAGAGGGGTTGCCAGGCATAGGACACCGCCAGAAGTGCTGGATGCAAAGGAATCTTGGTCCAACAGTATCTTGTGAATTCCCCTCCCCTGCTGCTCTCTATGGTTCCTTCCACCAGCCTCCACATCATATTGTGGTTCATCCTGCCAAACCCGCACCACTGAGTGCAGAGGGGGTGCCATGCATGGGACAATCCTGAAAATGCCAGATGCAGAGGAATCTTCAGCCAGCAGTGGGTTTAATACAGTTTATTTCGCTTTGGTAATCCCAGTTTTAGCCTAGGTTGACACTGGAGCGATTTTTTTTATGCGGTTTGGAAGATCAAATCGCATGACAAGTCGCAGCCTATTGGAGGCAATGGCACTATTCCAATTGGTGCGACATAGATTTTGTGACGCCGCACCGATTTGTAAAAGTCGTTATCTGCATCTGCGCATGAAGCCACACAGATCTATCAAGTAGCAGCTGAAATCGTGCTGACCTTGCTACTTTTGAAATCGCATTGCTTCGAGTGAAGTAGTGCGATTTCAAAGTAGCATCAATGTGAAGCAGGGCTTGGATCTAGGGCAGGTTATGTTTTCTTGCCGTGTTTCCTATTATTCCTGAGACTGGTTAGTCATGCTGCGCTAGGTCTGTGACGACATGCAAACCCCAGCAGAGGCAGAATGACCAATCCATGGATGATGTTTCCCGATCATACAATAGAAGAAGGAAATCTGACCCGGTCTACGACCATCTGGGTTTAGTCACGCTTTTTAACCCCCTGTGTGCCTCCAGGCAGCAGTTCATCATATCCTTCTATTGTACGGTGTAATGCTCCTCACATTGACCTTTTTTACTTCTAAGCTAAGCATAGGGAACTGTAACCCGCAGCTGTGTGAGCCGGGCGCAAATAACGCCCCATTACCTATTGTTGCCCACGTAATGCATGTACGTGGCAGAAAAGAGGGTGGCATAGCTCCCAACTGTCCCTGATTTGGAGTAATGTCCCTCGTTCCTCCTCATTTGTCCCTCAGTTTGGTCTGATTTATATAGTTAGATAAAAAGTGCATTTTATATACTTTAAAAAGTGTTTTCCAGAGCTAACCCTTTTATTTCTAAATTGCTACATTTGTAAACTCCAAAAGCCAATATAAAGGAATAGAAGAGTAAAAAAAGCACTTGTGGGTTTAACAAATCTTGTTTTTTTCTGCAATTCTATTTTAAGGGGGTGTGGCAAGGGGTGTGTCCTATGCCTGCATACTTTTGCTGATAGGTGTCCCTCAATCCCATCTCAAAAAGTTGGGAGGTATGGGGTGGGCTTTAATGCCCAATGCGCCGCACATATGCATCAAAAGGCGGCAGAGCTTTCTTTGCTGAGCGCATACTCCCAGCACAGTTACCAGCTGTCAAACACCCCTGTCAGTCTGTTGTGGTGATTGAGAGCTGGCAGGACTGGCTCTTGATCATGTGACCACTGTGACAGCCAATTACAGTAGTCGCATGGTTGGCTGATCCTTCCTGCCCCCCTTGGGTGTGCAGACCCTGTTTAAAGAGATGCTGGGGGCAGCATAGGAAGGGGTGGCCTGTCCATTTGGGGCGCCCGGATGCCGCCCCCCTATATGCAGTGTATAGAATCGTGCGTAGCATGGATCTATCCATGGCCCCTTTCAGGTCACGGGGCATATCATTTGGAGCGACCAGGGGGGGTTTAAAAAAAAAAACCTGATTAGAGCCATAGGCTGGATTAGACTTCAAAATAGGGTGGACTCGGGATGCAGAGCATTGCGCTCAAAGCCCACCCAGGTGTGTTGCAACAGCGAATGAAAATTCGCTGTTGCAACACTGATCCTCCTCCTGGCCAATCAGGAAGCAGTTATGAAACCTGTTTCCCAATTTGGCCAAAACATCAAGCGATTTTATTGGGCGTGTAAGAAAAGAAATGGCTGCACATCCAGGAATTCCGATTTGCCTTTTATTGTTCAAAGTGATAACACCAAAGATGCCCACACAAGGTCACGTAGATGCGTTTCACACATACATATTGTGCTTAATCGTTACGATTTTATTGGGCGCCTGGAGGGAGGAGAGAGAAGACACCGCAGAAGCTGCTCCAGGAGAGAGGTCACCGGAGCAGCTTTCCCCGAGCCCCCCACGCTCCCCGCCCGCATCCAAGGTAAGGACAGCGGGGGGGGTGGGGAACTGTTAGTGCTGCGTGATACATGTAATGGACATACGCTAGTGCATGGGTCCTCAAACTACGGCCCTCCAGCTGTTCAGAAACTACAATTCCCATCATGCCCTAGTCATGTCTGTGAATGTCAGAGTTTTACAATGCCTTATGGGACTTGTAGTTCCGACACAGCTGGAGGGCCGTAGTTTGAGGATCCCTGCGCTAGTGGGTCTTTGAATGATTGTGCGTACAAAAAAATTGTTTAATTCTTTGTACAAAAATTTTCAGTGCATACGATGACTTGACGAATGTTGTTTTTAAAAGTTATTCAAAATTGTATTTGCTTTGACTGGACTTTACCAAATGAAAACCACAAATTGTTGGAAATTGTTTAATTCAAGAAACCTTTCTCATCCTGCTTTGATTTTAATTTTCTCCTTACTGGGTTTGAAAATTGACATCCATGCTAATGATAAAAACATCAAATAAATGTTCTTAAAAAAAATTCTAACAAAACCTTACTAGGGTGTAGTCCTTTTTAGCAAGGAATAAGGAACTGTGCAAATACCGGCCCTTTAAGAATCTCTGTTCCGATTTACACAAAAGGACTGCCCTGTGAAATTATAGTGTAAAAAGTGATAAGAGCCACAATCGCAACAATGATTCCTGTCCAAAACTTTCTCCATAAAGTCCCATATTTACAAAAACTTTCTTTTCTACAAATGTCCTCTTTTGTAGTTCACCACCATCAAGTCAATGTCCCTTAGATAAATCAAGGATTACGCAATTTGTTGGGAAAAAAGTGTTCTTGGAAATATAGGGTTTTTATGGAGAAAGTTTTGAATGGAAATCATAATTGTTGAGGTTGTGGATCTTATTTTTTTACACTATAATTTAGAAGTGCAATATTACTGTTCGTTCAAAGTGACAAGATCCACAATCTCAATGATTCAAGTCCAAAACCTTCTCCATAAAGCCTTATATTTCCAAAAAAAACTTGGTTTTCCACAAATGTCCTTTTTATGTAATCCACCACCATCAAGTCAATGTCCCTTGGATGAATCGAGGAGGATTTATGGAGAAGGTTTTGGACTTGAATCATTTATTGTTGAGATTGTGGATCTTATCAATTTGAACGAACAGTAATATTGTCCTTCGAAATTATGGTGTAAAAAAATAAGATCCACAATCTCAACAATAACGATTTCTATCCAAAACTCTCCATAAAAACCCTATGATTCCAAGAAAACACTTGTTTTCCCACAAATATCTATTTTGTGTAATCCATCACCATAAAGTCAATGCCCCTCAGATGAATCCAGGAGGCTTACTAGATTTTTTTGACTCCACGTTGCTAATTGAGTCATGCAAGGTATTTTCCAATACAGTCTGTGGTACCTTTTTGAGGAACCCTCCTTATATCCCCAGGTAGTTTAACACCTTTTCACTTCTCATATGAAGTATGGGATTTTATTTTTACCTTCTAAAAATATGGTGTAGTGGAAAGGTGTTAAACTACCTACCCAAGGCTATAAGGAGGGCTCCTTGAAAAACGCACCACAGACTGGGATTGTATTGGAAAAAGCCTTGTATGGCTCAATTAGCAATGAGAAAAAAATTCTGGTAAGTCTCCTCGATTCATCCGAGGGTCATTGACTCGATAGTGATTGATTACACAAGAGGACATTTGTGGAAAAGCAAGTTTTCTTAGAAATCTGGGGCTTTAGGGAGAAAAAGGTTTGTTGGACTTGAATCACAATTGTTGAGATTGTGGATCTTATCGCTTTAAAGAACAAAGAGTAATATTGCACTATGAAAGTATAGTGTAAAAAATGAGATCCACAATCTCAACAATAACTATTCCCGTCCAAAATGTTCTCCATAAAGACTTATATTTCCAAGAAAACTTGTTTTCCCCCAGATGTCCTCCTTGTGTAATCCACCACCATTAAGTCAATGTCTCTCCAATGAATCGAGGAGGCTTACAAGAATTTTTTGACTCATCATTGCTAATTGAGTCATGCAAGGCTCTTTCCAATACAATGCCAGTCTGTGGTGCGTTTTCAAGGAACACTCCTATCTTCGGGTAGGTAGTTTAACACCACTTCATATGGAAGTGGAGCACACTACAATGGGATTTTATTTTTTCTTCTATTAAAAACATGGTGGAGTGGAGATTAGGAACTAGAAAGGGGTTAAACTACCTACCTGAAGAAAAAATAGGGGTTTAAAGGGAGAGAACGAGAGGGGATACGGGGGACTCTATATTAAGCACACAGTCTCAGGAAAACAATTATCAATAAAAATATAAATTTATTGGTACAAATAAACCATAATTGCATAAAAAAGACAATGATTGATGGTGTTTTGTATATATCCCATAGTTGCATATATGTACACATGCACATATATTGTAAACATATCACAAACAACCACAGTGATGGAAAAGCCTCCCAAATCCCTGATTTGCATAGGTATATCTGGAGAGAGACCCTGGGGTAATGGCATCTCAATCTTGGAGCCAGGAGAATTAAATAGGACATAGAGTAAAACATAGATACAACGGCTTATAACTAGCTCAACGTGTTTCGTGGTTTGGTATTACCACTCTTCAGGAGCAGGCATGTGATGCATGTCTAAAACAAAATACAAAAAATTCCATAAACAATTGACATGTGGCAGAGGAAAAGCTGCACATATATACAGAGATAGAAATGATCCCATAGTAGTACTGTAGTACTTACAGACAGGTATGCTGTGTAGGGAAATATATCATGGCTTGTTGAACCAAAAGGACCACCGGTAATGCTAGCTGTGGGAACTGAGGGGGCGTATGTCCAGACCGCAACCCACCAGGAACCTCCCCCCCCCCCCCCCCCCCCCAATACCATGGACAATGGACCTTTTCCCTCCCTTATAATCCCTTATTTTTTACTAGTTGGGGATGGAGGTACATGGTTCCCATTGGTCATGACCTTGCACAAAGTCCCAATTTGTTGCTCTCTACCTACCTTAAGATATAAGGAGCGTTTCTTGAAAGTGCACCATAGACTGGGATTGTATTGGGAAAAAAACTTCTATGGCTCAATTGGCAATGAGGAGTCAAAAAATTCTGGTAAGCCTTCTCGTTTCACCCGAGGGACGTTAGCTGGATGGTGGTGGATTACACAAGAGGACATTTGTGGAAAACCAAGTTTTCTTGAAAACAATAGGGCTATATGGAGAAAGTTTTGGACTTGAATCGTTGTTGTTGAGATTGTGGATCTTATCACTTTTTATACTATATTTTGAAAGGACAGTACTACTGGTCCTTCATCAGAGTAGGACCTCACCTCCCGCCTCTTCACCTCATCCAATCAGGGAACACTTTGCATTCATTGAGAGAATGAAAAGCAACCTCTGAATGGCCCCCGTGCCAAGTGTCCGACCTCTTGGATTCCCATCCAAAATGTACTCCATAAAGCCCTATATTTTCAAGAAAACTTGGTTTCCCACAAATGTCCCCTTGTGTAAATCTCCTCGATTCATCCAAGGGACATTAACTTGATGGTGGTGAATTTACATAAGAAGACCTTTTTGGAAGAGCAATTTTTCTTAGAAACATGGGACTTTATGGAGAAAGTTTTGGACAGGAATCATTATTGTTGAGATTGTGGATCTTATCACTTTTTATACTATATTTTGAAAGGACAGTACTACTGGTCCTTCATCAGAGTAGGACCTCACCTCCCGCCTCTTCACCTCATCCAATCAGGGAACACTTTGCATTCATTGAGAGAATGAAAAGCAACCTCTGAATGGCCCCCGTGCCAAGTGTCCGACCTCTTGGATTCCCATCCAAAATGTACTCCATAAAGCCCTATATTTTCAAGAAAACTTGGTTTCCCACAAATGTCCCCTTGTGTAAATCTCCTCGATTCATCCAAGGGACATTAACTTGATGGTGGTGAATTTACATAAGAAGACCTTTTTGGAAGAGCAATTTTTCTTAGAAACATGGGACTTTATGGAGAAAGTTTTGGACAGGAATCGTTATTGTTGAGATTGTGGATCTTATCACTTTTTATACTATATTTTGAAAGGATGGTACTACTGGTTCTTCAACAGAGTAGGACCTCACCTCCCACCCCTTCACCTCATCCAATCAGGGAACACTTTGCATTCATTGAGAGAATGAAAAGCAACCTCTGAATGGCCCCCGTGCCAAGTGGCTGACCTCCTGTCTTCACAATGCATCAGGCTGACCAAAGACAATGAGCACATGACCCAGAATGCATCAGGCTGACTACTTGGCACATGACCCAGAATGCATCGGGCTGACTACTTGGGACAGGACACAGAATGCATCAGGCTGACTACTTGGCACAGGACCCAGAATGCATCAGGCTGACTACCTGGCACAGGACCCGGAATGCATCAGGCTGACTACTTGGCACAGGACCCGGAATGCATCAGACTGACTACTTGGCACAGGACCCGGAATGCATCAGGCTGACTACTTGGCACAGGACCCGGAATGCATCAGGCTGACTACTTGGCACAGGACCCGGAATGCATCAGGCTGACTACTTGGCACAGGACCCGGAATGCATCAGGCTGACTACTTGGCACAGGACCCGGAATGCATCAGGCTGACTACTTGGCACAGGACCCGGAATGCATCAGGCTGACTACTTGGCACAGGACCCGGAATGCATCAGGCTGACTACTTGGCACAGGACCCGGAATGCATCAGGCTGACTACTTGGCACAGGACCCGGAATGCATCAGGCTGACTACTCGGCACAGGACCCGGAATGCATCAGGCTGACTACTCGGCACAGGACCCGGAATGCATCAGGCTGACTACTCGGCACAGGACCCGGAATGCATCAGGCTGACCACTCGGCACAGGACCCGGAATGCATCAGGCTGACCACTCGGCACAGGACCCGGAATGCATCAGGCTGACCACTCGGCACAGGACCCGGAATGCATCAGGCTGACCACTCGGCACAGGACCCGGAATGCATCAGGCTGACCACTCGGCACAGGACCCGGAATGCATCAGGCTGACCACTCGGCACAGGACCCGGAATGCATCAGGCTGACCACTCGGCACAGGACCCGGAATGCATCAGGCTGACCACTCGGCACAGGACCCGGAATGCATCAGGCTGACCACTCGGCACAGGACCCGGAATGCATCAGGCTGACCACTCGGCACAGGACCCGGAATGCATCAGGCTGACCACTCGGCACAGGACCCGGAATGCATCAGGCTGACCACTCGGCACAGGACCCGGAATGCATCAGGCTGACCACTCGGCACAGGACCCGGAATGCATCAGGCTGACCACTCGGCACAGGACCCAGAAGCAGCTGGAGATCACTGGAGTAGCTGTGTCTACTACAGGGATTTTCAGCTTTTAGTATATAGTTACATTGGCCCAAGCTTAGAACAATGTAAGTATGTAAAAATATACCATGCCTGGACCAGACATGCTCAGGAATTTCATGCCCCCCCCCCCCCCGCTTTATTATGCCAATTTGCAGCACATTACCTAAAGAAAAAAAGGAAATGTCCTGTTGAGTCATAGGAGGAAGTTTTTTATTTTTCTTGATTCAGAGGGGGAATTACTACTCAGTCCTAATGTTTGCCATTTCCTCATGGCCTTGTCTTTTAAGCCTGGTACACATGATCATATTGTTGGCCAACCGGGCGTCTGTTTTTTGTTCAAATGGTGTGTGCCAGGATTTTGCCTTGTATACTAACTGTACACAATTGTCGACCAGCAAACACGAAGGTAGTGACGTACTACTAGGAACTTCAGATTTTGAGCGCCATCCTTTGGGCCCCTTCTGCTAATTTCGTGTTTAGTGAGCACTGATTCCGAGCATGCTTGTTTGTACTTTCAACTTGTGTGTGACGGATTTGTGTACTGACCATCAGATAATCTGACAACAGACTGTTGTGCGTGGAAAATTTACTAGCAAGTCATCCGACATTTGTTGGCAGAAAGTTGGACAACAATTGTCCGAAGGAGCATACTAACGGTCAGATTTTAGGCCTACTGTCTGTCGACAGACAATTCCCTGCCAACAATCTGATTGTGTGTACGAGGCTTTACAGGCAAATGGTGCCATGCTTCCAATTGAGGTGGAACTCATGGAGGCACAGTGGGAAGGGCCCCATCCATATCGGATGATCTGTCCTTCATGCTGCTCAATAATGATAAACCTGCTAAAATAACAGGCTCAGCGTTACTGAGCTTCCTCCCCGGCCATCCTGCCCATCACATAGGTAGATGGAGCAGCAAAGTCTATTCGTGGACGCCAAACATGTAAACTGTCAGGTTCGGTGTCACCGAGTATGCTTGGGATTGGGGATTCTGACATCACCTGCCCTCTTCTCCATCCTCATCCAATCGGAGAAAGCCTTGTGCTCATTGACAAAAATACTGGACAGCATACTCCAGGTACGGCCGGACCAGAGTCTTAGAGTGTGAGAGTTATCAATTTATGTCTGGAGTTGATCCCATTTTTTAATGCATGCCAATGTTTGCCATTGGCACACCTGATGCCAATATTTTCTTTGTTAGCAGCTTGGCATTGCATGCTCACCATCACAGGAGCAAGCTCTCGAACCCCTGCAGATGTGTGGTCCACAGTCTTCTGTTGCAGCATCACTTAGCGCTCAGCAACTGTGACAGGTTACATGCAAAGGGGTTTGAATTGGCTGGGAGTTTATAGCAACATCGTAGAACCAAGGCAGGATGGGATGATGGGAGTTTTTCTGCCAGGCTTCAGGAGATACTGTATGGAAATGACCCACACCTATAGCAAGGTCGTTATTCAATGTTGGTCCCTCATTTACATGGGCAGCTTTTCAGTAAAGGTGAACTAACCCTTTAACAAAGAAAAGATCATTTATCTTTTGACAGAGTTGTGCTTGCTCTTATTTGGTCAGCAAGGTTGCAGACCTCAGATGTTGTTCTAACTCTTGAACAAGGACCTTGGAGCTATCAAAATATTTCATTGTAGCTGAGATAAGTAAGCATGCAGTGTTATTTTTCTTTGGCCTCCAGATCTGATCATGTGAAATCTCATGATTTAGGAGGCACGTGCTAAACATGGGCTCCAGGAGGAGGACGTCTACACAAAAAGCCTGCTGTTCTTCTAGAGGTTTCCGTAGCAACCTGAAGCCTGGGGCCTGGAAGGGATCCTTACACTGAGGTTGTACAGTGCAATGGTTGATGATTTAGGCCTCGTGCACACGGGGTGTATCAATGCCTAAGCCTGTGTGAGGGCCGTGTTTACCCGCATGGGGATACACAGGATTTCTGTGCAAGCGGTCCCCATTCATGTCTTTTGGGACTCGACAGCTGCACGGACATGACTGCTGCTCCCAAAATGACATCTATGTGGGTGGGTGTCCCCAAAATGGCACTGGCTGCGTTCAGGGTTGTGTGGACTGCGTCTGTATGTGTGCATGTCCTAGTACACATGAATGGGACTGCCTGCATTGGGTTGTATGGAACACCTGTGTATCTCTGTGAAGCCCTTTATAGGGGGTATGTGTTGGCACACCTTATGTAAACAAGGCCTTAGAGGGTTAGTTCACCTGTACAAAAAAACTGCCTATGCAGGTAATGGGTGCCTGCAGTGTTGGTGCATCCATGAAGGGCTCAGCAGCGCCGCGCCCTCTCTTCTGTCGCCTCTCTCTCTCACCTTAGATGGATTCATGCAATGCCGGAATCTATCTATTTATGGTCGCTGCTGCCGCCCCCTAATCAGGTGTCTGGCCCCTTGTCGGGCGCTGGTCATCTAAATTATAGCGCCATTTTTTTTGGAAGCGCCTGATTAGAGTCTACGGCTCTAATAGGCTTCCAAAATGGTAAACAGCCGGCGCAATGCTGTGCATTCGCTGTTTACTCAGGCCCTTTTCACACTGGGGCGTTTTTCAAGTGTTATTACAGCGTTTTAGCGTTTAAAAATATCACTCTTAAAACGCTTATAAAACAGTCTCCATGCATCTCAATGGACCTTTTCACACCACGTTTTCTGCAAGCAGCATCTTTGGAGCAGCTTTTAAGCGATGAAAATAATGCTCCAAAAGCGCTCCTCTCCATTGAAATGAATTGAAAAGCACTGTAAAAACGCCTTACCCTTTCACACCGAGGCCCTGCAAAAACGCCCTAAAACTTTAGGGTCTTATCGGTGCTTTACCAACACATTGGGATTGCAGATAAGGCTTTGCTCGAATAACGCTGTAATAACGCTCGAAAAACGATTCAGTGTGAAAAGGTCCTCAGCGCTGTGTTAGGAAAGCGATTTATTCGTTTCCCTAACACTGACCTGCCTTTCAGCCTATCTGGGTGCTCAGGTCTGGTTACCTGTCACCTGATTGGCTGAAACAGGCGCTGTGATTGGACGCCCGATAGCGAGGACCAGACTTTGAGGAGCGTGGACGTGGAGGACGCCACCGTGACCCGCTGCGGGACAGGCAAGTCCCAGGCGATTAACAGTGGCGGTGCTTGGTGGGGCGCAGTGGCGGCAATTGTTGGTTTTATTTTTTGTTTTCAGTTTGTTTGCACCCCCCCCCCCAAAACTTTTGAGCACCAGCCGCCACTGGGTGCCTGTAGATAAAAACAAACTGTGCAGCTCTGACTAAATTTGAATAATATTCTTGCTATAGCTGTAGCCCATTTATGCACCTCATGAAGCTTGACTGGAACACTTGCTAAGTGGGGCCATCTTGTCAAACCCCCTCTTATGCTTTTTCACTCCCTTGAGGCAGTAGTTCTGAGCTCAGTGTTTGAAAGCTCGCTCCTGTAATGGTAGAGGTGCGCAGAAACGTCTAGGCCTCACATCCTAGCAATGCCCTGGTAGTATTCCAGTCAGGCTCCAGGAGGTATGTAAATAAGTAACACCTATAGCAAGGGAATTTATTACAATTTTTGCACAGTTTTTCATCTGCACAAAAAACGTTACCTGCATAGGCAATGTTTTGTAAAGGTGAACTAACCCTTCAAGTAGTATTTTTTTTGTTTTTGTTCTGTATGTATATGTTTTAGTTCTATCACATCAGGTCATTAGACAGTATAAATGGCGGTAATCAATATGGTTGGGTAATGTCATCTCAGCTGTTCCTGACTGGAAGCCGTCATGATGAAGAGGTCTTTAACCACTTCAGAGCACTTTTTGCGATTCAGCACTGCGTCGCTTTAACTGACAATTGCGCGGTCATGCATCGTGGCTCTCAGGCGTTTCTTCCAGGTTTGCTTGCTCCGGCGCTGTGAGTGGCCAGAGCCGCTATGACGTCACTCCCGCGCACTTGAGCGGGAGCCGCAGTTCACAGCACAGGGCTTGGAAGGATCGGCCTTTCCATTATGCCATTAACCACTTAAGACCCAGACCATTATGCAGGTTAAGGACTTTGTCCCTTTTTACGATTCGGCACTGCGTCACTTTAACTGACAATTGCGCAGTTGTACGATGTGGCTCCCAAACAAAATTGCCGTCCTTTTTTTCCCACAAATAGAGCTTTCTTTTGATGGTATTTGATTACCTCTGCGGTTTTTATTTTACCCAGCCATGCCATTCTGCCGACGTATATCGGTGTGAAAGGGTCCTTAAGTGGTTAAAGTTAATGTGCGTGTAAAGGCAGGTGTCCCAATACTTTTGGTAATATAGTGTATTTTGCCAATTCTAAGCTTTTTGTTTAGAATTTCGTTAACTACATTTGGTGTCATGTGCAGAAAAAAAAAAGACAAAGAAATGCCAGACCTTCAATTTCCATAAAGCAAAGTGTGTAAAGCTTGTACTTTCCCGTAGGAATTCACCGTTTTCTTGAGTGTAAAATATTTATGGCACCGTAAAAGCTGCAGCCCAAGTCCATAGCGAGAGACAAAGAGATCTTATACACGGGCATTCCGGCTATGTGGTTACATTGTTGTCACTGCAGCCCATCAAGCAAAGCCTTTCCAATTGTGGAGTGCATGAATATTTTACAGCGAGCAGTTACTTTCCACTGCCAAGGAATGCTGTTCGGTTACATGTATACCGATTAGATAGATATATACAGTAATAGCCCTGCAGCTCTGACAAAAAAAACGGCATAATCTTAATACAAAGTTTCTTCCAACAAACAATGACCCCCGATTATCCTCAAATATATTTTTTTACATTCTAATTCTGTCATTTATTTTACAATAAATCACAAGGAGCCAAAACTTTTGTGTAGCTTTATAGACTGTGAAAGGCTCAGTCCTTGTTTACATGGGTAGCAGGGGCGGTATAGACGCAGTTGAGCCATGGTTTTACCTCCCAGTGCACATGGTTGAAGCACACTGGTGTGGATTTTTAACCACTTCCTTACTGGGCACTTAAAGGATCACTAAAGGAAAAAAATGTTTTGCTGAAATGACTGTTTACAGGGTGGAGACATAATAGTTAAGTGATTCCTTTTAAAAATGATTACAAATAGATAAAAATCAATCGTATGATGTGTCTGCAGTTTAGTTTCATTTTTAAACTGGTTTCTGTGATGTAAAGAGACACACAGAACAAAAACAAACAAATCTGACTTCTGAGGAGTTTTAGACACACAGTAATGACAGCTTGGACCACAGTGAAAAGCTGCCATGAGATTTTTCATAAGGAGCCAGACAAGCAGGAAGCGTGGAGATCAGAGCAAAATTACAGCAACTTCAAAGCAAAAACGAACAATGAGGATATGAAACCAGGACTGCAGTAAGGTAAAGGAAGCTATTTAACTAAAAAAAAAAAAAAAATTCCTTTAGTGATCCTTTAAACCCCCCTCCTGCCCAGAACAATTTTCAGCTTTTAGCACTGACGCACTTTGACAATTGCGTGGTCATACAACGCTGTACCCAAATGAAATTTTTATAATTTTTTTCCCCCACAAATAGAGCTTTCTTTTGGTGGTATTTGATCACCTCTGCGGTTTTTATTTTTTGCGCTATGAACAAAAAAAGACTGGCAATTTTGAAAAAAAAACACCATTTTTTACTTTTTGAATAATAAATTTCCCAATTTTTTTCATTTTTCCCTCAGTTTAGGCTGATACGTATTCTTCTACATATTTTTGGTACAAGAAAAAATCGCAATAAGCGTTTATTGATTGGTTTGCGCAAAAGTTATTATTATTTCTTGTACTAGTAATGGCGGTTATCTGTGATTTTTGTCAGCACTGCGATATTGTGGTTGACACTTATGACACATTTTTGGGTCCGTTCACATTTATACAGCGAACAGTGCTATAAATGTGCATTGATTACTGTATAAATGTGATTTTCTCGCTTAAATATTGAGGAGCGTTTCCTTGTGTACATTTGTGGGTGAGGCAGAGGGTCTTGAATGTGATCCGATCCTTTACGGCCAGCCAGTGAAGGGAACTCAAGGCTGGGGAGATTGGTTCCCAATTTTTTTTACCTGTTACCAGCCTGGCTGCCGTGTTCTGGACAACTTGTAGACGCAAAATCTGGTATTTTGGTAGTCCTAAGTAGAGGGAATTTGCGTAGTCGAGTCGTAAGTTGATGCTGCTGTGTTCTCTCCTGGGATGAAGGGGATGAGTCTACGTAGCAAGCGGAGAAGATGAGAGCCGCTGACTACTGCTCCTATTTGTGCGTCCATCGTCATGTTTGAGTCAAAGATGACTCCGAGGCTTTTGACTTTATTGCTTGGCGCGATGGTTTGTCCAAGGATGGTGGGTGGTGTCCATGTGGTCCTATAATTAGATTTCCGATTGGCGTGGAGGATGATGAGTTTTGGATCCGTTCCGTACTGAGGGGAGGTTTGAAGAAAGTCTTTGCTTATCTTAAAACTAGGGTTGTCCTGATACCGATACCAAATGCCCCCCGATGATTCATCCGATACTTAGATCCCACCCCCCCCCCCGCAACCGCCGCCGCAACGAAAGCAGGCACACACCGCCGCCGCATTCCGGAACAACGCCGCCGCCTGGTTAAACAGCGTGCGGGGAACATTACAGCTTTCATTTGAATAGCTGTAGTGTTTCCCGCTGTGCCGCGTATACAGATGGGTGATCTGTCCAATCCCGAGCAAGGGGGAGTGTCCATACACGGCGCAGCGGGGAACACTGCAGCTATTCAAATAAAAGCTGTGATGTTCCCCGCACGCTGTTTAACCAGGCGGCGGCATCTAGGTGTGGGGGGACATGGCTGGATATGTGGGGGGACATGGCTGGATATGTGGGGGGACATGGCTGCATTTGGGGACACATTTAAAAAAAAGTATTGGTATTCGGTATCGGTGAGTACTTGAAAAAAAGTATCGGTACTTATACTCGGTCCTAAAAAAGTGGTATCGGGACAACCCTGCTCAAAACCTTTATCTCTATCTCTATTAGCCTGGGACCGAATGAAAATATAGAAAAATAAGAATATAACAGGGTTCATGTTTCTCAAACTTTTGAGTGTTTTTTTGGGCTTTTCTCTACGTCCCCTGTACCTTCTTCCCTCCTATTGTGTTTTATTTTTATTTATTTATTTTTTGCTAATTTTACCCTCAAATGGACAGAAAAATAAGAGTAAAGCTGTAACAATTTGAGTAGTTATTTTATTTGTTGTCCTCCATTGCCTCTGGGCTTCTCTTTTCATTGAGGTATGAGACAAGGATGTTGTACATCCTGCCAGCTACAAATCTTATCTCTTCCTCTTTTTAACCAAGACAGGAGCAATGCCAAATATGTCAGGTATTTCCCCGCAGGCACCTGGCATCTTTACACGCTCTTGAAAGTGCTTCATGAAGATCTTATTTTGGCATGTATAATATTTTGCGCCGTTTTTCAGGAAGGTGAGATATGATTCTGTGGCTGGACTCCAGCAAAGGGCATCTCCTATCGTCCTCTATTTAATAGGCTGGCTCCATCAGCCGTTCCTGAAAGGCTCACTGTTGGATGAAGTGTAGCAGAGAATTGATTTGTTGGGGCACAGTGTTCCATTTATTAATCCCGACAGGAACTACAAAGATGAATTGATTTCTTTCCTTTTGAAGAATGTTTGAATAATCATGACTTGCTGAATAGACAGCCGGGCTCCTGTAAGAGGGATTGTTTGAAATTAGGGGCATAGGTGAGGTTTGAGGACAACATTATTCTGATTTTGGGTTAAATACACGTTTATTTAATGGAATCTTGAGGGTTTTTTTTAAAGGGGATCTGTGCTTATTCCATTCGGGGCAAATTCAAAGGGTCCTGACATAGTAGGGCCCCTCTGCTGCTGGTTGTTGCCTTCCATGTGGAACCCCGCCACCTTGTAAACTTATGTCCTCGAAGAACTTGTTTCTTCTGGGTATAGGGTAAGGTAAGGTGACCAGATTTTTTAAATGAAATCCGGGGACATATTTTATTTTATTTTTACTAGTAATATCGGCCGCCGCCTGCCTCACAGCCTGTCGACTCTAAAGCAGGCCATACACGGTCGAATTTCAAATGAATTTTCTTTTCTTTTTTTTTTGTGATCCGATGGTGCCACCATTGATTTTCGAAATTCGGCCGACCAAGCCTTCATGTTGCTACAGATTTTTTTTTTCGTTGCCGGGAACCTTCTTTTCTCTCCAGAAATTTTTTTTTCTTGCACATGCACATTTTTTTTCTGTTACATTTCTCGCACGATTCTTCCATCATTGATTAGATAAAAAAAAAAATTCAACATGTCCAATTCCTCAAATTTGACTGCGGCACGAAAAGCGTCTGTTGCTACAGCCCACTAATGGTGTAAAATACGAACGAAAATTCTTAGAAAGAAAATTATTTTGAAATTCGACCCGTGTTTGGCCAGCATTACTCTCCGGGCCCCGGCTACTACTGGGTGGGGATCGGAGGAAGGTAAGGAGATAAGCAGGCAGGCAGCTGGCCGAGACTTGAGCCAAGGCAGAAAAACATGCGAGCGGATCGGAATGGGCATGCACCGAAACTGAAGGAATATTCCCTCCGCTCCGACCAGCACATGATCATCAGAAAGGGGCGCAGATAATGGGAAAAAATACACCCCCCCCAAGCTAGTAGGAGCGGTGGAGCAGAGGTGTGTAATTCAGATATTTTTTTTTTTATTCTGCACTGACTGTCTTTAAAATTGCCCCAGCCCCTGTTCAAATCCAATCCAGGGACAAAACTGGGGACAGACTTGGTCTGGGGACAGTGTCTTCAATCCAGGGACTGTCCCCTGAAACCGGGGATGTCTGGTCACCCTAGGGTAAGGTGTCTCTCTCCCCTCCTAAGATAAAATATGTTGTCCATGTCCACACACCTCAACCTTCTTGCAATAAAACTGCCTTTAATGGCATATGTTCAGCATGTCAGAAGAACAGAGTGAAACTTTCCCGTACCTCAGAGGGTCAATTCATCAAGCAAAAGTGACATGGATTCGCATATCTCATTCTTACAATCAAACCACCTTTAGGAAATGTTTAGCACGTCAAAAGCACAGATTGTAACATTTGGAAACCTCAAATGTCCTCTTCACTAGGCAAAAGTTTCATAGGTTATTTTTGCCCAATGGTTCCTTTAGGCAACAATGACCCATGTTCCTAGGTTCTTTCATCAGGCAGAAGTGACCCGTGTTCCTAGGTTCTTTCATCAGGCAGAAGTGACCTGTGTTCCTAGGTTCCTTCATTAGGCAGAAGTGACCAGTGTTCCTAGGTTCTTTCATCAGGCAGAAGTGACCCATGTTCCTAGGTTCTTTCATCAGGCAGAAGTGACCTGTGTTCCTAGGTTCCTTCATCGGGCAGAAGTGACCTGTGTTCCTAGGTTCCTTCATCAGGCAGAAGTGACCTGTGTTCCTAGGTTCCTTCATCAGGCAAATGTGACCCATGTTCCTAGGTTCCTTCATCAGGCAAATGTGACCCATGTTCCTAGGTTCTTTCATCAGGCAGAAGTGACCCGTGTTCCTAGGTTCCTTCATCAGGCAGAAGTGACCCGTGTTCCTAGGTTCTTTCATCAGGCAGAAGTGACCCGTGTTCCTAGGTTCCTTCATCAGGCAGAAGTGACCCGTGTTCCTAGGTTCCTTCATCAGGCAGAAGTGACCCGTGTTCCTAGGTTCCTTCATCAGGCAGAAGTGACCCGTGTTCCTAGGTTCCTTCATCAGGCAGAAGTGACCCGTGTTCCTAGGTTCCTTCATCAGGCAGAAGTGACCCGTGTTCCTAGGTTCCTTCATCAGGCAGAAGTGACCCGTGTTCCTAGGTTCCTTCATCAGGCAGAAGTGACCCGTGTTCCTAGGTTCCTTCATCAGGCAGAAGTGACCCGTGTTCCTAGGTTCCTTCATCAGGCAGAAGTGACCCATGTTCCTAGGTTCCTTCATCAGGCAGAAGTGACCCATGTTCCTAGGTTCCTTCATCAGGCAGAAGTGACCCATGTTCCTAGGTTCCTTCATCAGGCAGAAGTGACCCATGTTCCTAGGTTCCTTCATCAGGCAGAAGTGACCCATGTTCCTAGGTTCCTTCATCGGGCAGAAGTGACCCATGTTCCTAGGTTCCTTCATCGGGCAGAAGTGACCCATGTTCCTAGGTTCCTTCATCGGGCAGAAGTGACCCATGTTCCTAGGTTCCTTCATCGGGCAGAAGTGACCCATGTTCCTAGGTTCCTTCATCGGGCAGAAGTGACCCATGTTCCTTGGTTCCTTCATCAGGCAGAAGTGACCCATTTTCCTTGGGTCACTCTTGCCTGATGAAGGAACCTTTTTCCTGGGTTCCTTCATTGGGCAACAATGAACCATTTAAAAATGGGATATTTTAGCAAAAATTTAAAAATATTGGCCCGGATTCTCAAAGCACTTATGCCAACGTAACTCACCGTTTCCCGGCGTAGCGTAAATATGCGCCTGGCGTATGTGTGCGCCAGTCACAAACCAAGATACGCCTAAAAATAGGCCATCCTACCCCGACGTATCTTACTTACGCCGGCGTGGTGTGGGCACAAATATGGTCTGGACGTATGTTGCTTCTCCCATTGATTAGGCATTCAAATATGCAAATGAGGGAAATACGGCGATTCACGAACGTACTTGCGCCCGGCGCATGATATACGTGGTTTGTGTAAGTTTTTTATGTTCGGCGTAAAGTTATTCCCCATAGATTAGGCGCAAACCATGCAAAGGTATGGACCAGGGAACACAAGCCTACGTATAGTACATTGGACGTCTGTGAATATAGGCCGACGTGGGTCTGACTGGGCGTAGGTTACGTTCACGGCGTACACGGTGAACCAGCGTATCTTAGGCAGTTGTTCCGCCATGGTTGTGCGCATGCGCATGGGGATACAACCACGTCTCGACGCATGCACAGTTCGTTTTAAGTACTTGTCTGGCGCCCGGCCCATCATTTGCATGGGGTCACGCTTCACTAGCATGGATCATGCCCACTTCCAGCCCACTTCCACTTACGCCAGCCTGCGCCTTCGAAATGTACACTACGCCGGTGCAGAGTTGGGAGCAATAGCTTGCTGAATTCAGTGCATGCCTCTCCGCGCTGCACCGACGTAGCGTAAAAAAGATACGCTACGGCGGCATAAATGTGCGCCAATGTCTGTGAATCCAGGCCATTGTTTTTTTTTGTTTCGTTTTTTTTTTTTTTAAATTGCCGCTCTTTTCTTTTTTTTGTAGCACAAAAAATAAAAACCGCGCAGTCGATCAAAAAAACACCAAAATAAAGCTCTATTTAAAGGCAAAAGTTAAAGGGACGCAGTGCCGGGAGCTGAAATTTCGCCTGGGCAGTAAGGCCAAAAGTATTGAGGTTTACTTTCTCCTGTACTGTTGTGGCACCATCCACCAGTTTCTCCAGCACCCCACAATTATGCAGATTCTGGGGTGCGATGGTCTAAATGACCCCTATCCCCTACCAATCACCAGGGCTGAAGCAGTTCTGCACATCTGGTTTAGCTCCACTACAATAGCATTGCCCTTTGCTGTGTGTAAAAAGAATATATGCAGCACAACAAAGAAGCGTGTCTGGGGAATAACGAAGAGACAGACGTGTCATAATGTCCTTGCTAAGCATACAGAGGTATCTGTATTGATCCGATAAGGCTTGTATTTCACAATAAATATAAAAAAGCTCCATCTTGGAAGAGAGTGTTTGTTTGTGTTGTCACAGCGGTCAAGCAGTTGCCAGTTGTGGTTTTTTGAGTGTAGGTTGGAATATAGACACTAATTCTGGACAAACACACAACCATTTTACTGGAAATTTCAACCAGCATTTAATTCATAAATGATGGAAAGGGTCAAAGCAACCGATCAACGGGTTTTATATTTATATTTTGCATATTTTTTTTTCGTGATGTAGCACCCTCCTATTGGCTAAAATGCTAAGCTAATTTTTATTTTTATTTTTTTTGCCTCACTGCAGTCAGTTAGAACAGTGATTTATTATTTTTGTCAGGTTGGGGTTTCCTAGTCGGGTGTTTGATCATTCCTACCTGCTTCTGGCAGAAGATTCAAGAATATGGCGGCGTACACACGACCGAGGTTCTCGCTGGAAACCAGCGAGAACCTCGCTGGAAGCTGCAGTCTAGCGAGGACCTCGGCCGTGTGTACACAGAGCGCTCGCCCCGCCCGTCGGGAATCCCGTCGAGCGAAAAGAGAGCACGCTCTCTTTTTGCTCGACGGCCCGCCTGGATGAATGGCTGGTTGACATTCCCGACGGACGGGTCGCCGATTTCGACGGCCGGCAGAGAACCTCGACGGGCGGAACGATGTGTTCTGCCCGTCGAGGTTCTCTGCCGTGTGTACGGGGCTTATGAAGCAGGATATATAAACCATTCCTGGTCTCTGGCGTATGAAAAGGGCAGTGACACATGGCTGATGTTTGGGCTGTGATTGATAGCTTGGCTTCACCTTCTCTGTGTAAGGCAAGGTTGTGAACCCAATGGGAGAATCCAGAGGTTTCGATGACAAACTAGAGGTGTTTGTAGCCCAAATCAGGAGAGACTCCAAGCTTTATAATGCTGCTCCTCTACAGTGCTGTCACCCTAGCATAGGAAGTGTGTTACTAAGAGGAATACTGGGTAAAAATAAATGGAAAGGGGCTTGAAAAAAAGAAAAGTAATGCAAACTCTACTGGTAGGCTGCAAAATGAAAAATATTGGTTCTTAGGTTTAAATGCAATTTAATGTTAACCTTAAGGGATTGTAAAGGTTTTTTTTTTTCCTAAATTGGTTCCTTTAACCACATTATGCAGCTAAAGGACCTTGCCCCTTTTTGCGATTCGGCACTCCGTCGCTTTAACTGACAATTGCGCGGTCGTGCAACGTGGCTCCCGAAACAAAATTGAGGTCCTTTTTTCCCCCCCACAAATAGAGCTTTCTTTTGGTGGTATTTGATCACCTCTGCAGTTTATTTTTTGTGCTATAAACAAAAATAAAGCGACAATTAAAAAAAAAAAAATCAATATTTTTTTCTTTTTGCTATAATAAATATCCCCAAAAAATATATACATATTTTTTTTTTCCTCAGTTTAGGTCCATACGTATTCTTCTACATATTTATCGTAAAAAAAAAATCGCAATAAGCGTTTGATTGGTTTGCGCAAAAGTTATAGCGTTTATAATATAGGGGATAGTTTTATGGCATTTTTATAAAAAAATGTTTTACTAGTAATTGTGGCGATCAGCGATTTTATTTTTTTTTTATTTTTTTTTTTTTTTTTTGACTGCTGACATATCGGACACTTTTGACACATTTTTGGGACCACTGTCATTTTCACAGTGAAAAGTGCTATAAAAATGCACTGATTACTGTGAAAATGACAATGGCAGTAAAGGGGTTAACCACTAGGGGGCGCTAAGGGGTTCAGTGTGCCCTAAGGGAATGATTCTTACTGTATGGGGCGTGGCTGGATGTGTGATGTCACTGATTGTCGTTCCCTATAACGGGGAACAGACTATCAGTGACAAGCCACAGAGAAGAACGGGGAAGGTTTGTTTACACTCCCCTCTCCCTGTTGTTCAGCTCCTGTGACCTGATCGCGGGACACCGGTGGCGATCGGGTCCGCGGGTGCAGTCACAGGGCTTTGGACCGAGTCCTAAGCGTGCCGCAGCGCGACCCATGGCTGAGCACTTAAAGAGCAACGTACCTGTTCTTGCCTGTGCCCAGCTGTGCCATTCGGACTACGTATATCCGCGTTAGGTGGTCCTCAAGTGGTTAAGCTTGTGCATTGTTGGTACACTTACCTTTTTCCTTCGATTTCCCTTCTAAATGTTTTTTTTTTTTTGTCTGAATTTCTCACTTCCTGTTCCTCCTCAGTAAGCTTGCCCCCATCATCCGAGCCGTTCTGGCTGGGGGTAAGTCAGCGTGCTCGCCTCCTCCCTTGGGACTACATACTTGCGGGGAGACACTGTGAATGTTTACAATGCTTCCTTGCAGGGATGTAGTCCCAAGGGAGGGGGAGAGCACGCAGACTAACCCCCAGCCAGAATGGGTCGGATGATGGTGTGAAGTTTACTGAGGAGAAACAGGAAGTGAGAAATTCAGACAAAGAAAAAAAAGATTTTAGAAGGGAAATTGAAGGAAAAGGTAAATGACCCAACAATGCACTAGCTTAAAGTGGATGTAAACCCAATTTTTTTTATGTCACAATGTAGAGAATAAGATTTCCTATCATCTGTGCCCAGTCTTGCCACACAGTTAATCCAGCTCTGAGCAATCCTCTTTTTATTGTTCAGTGAAATAAAACAGACTTCCAGAAAGACTAAAGTCCTTGCTTGAGTGACAGGTTATTTACACATCTCGTGCACTAGCTTGCAGACATGCACAGCTTCTGTAAAGTGCACAATTCACATGCCCTCCCCTCTCCTCCTCTCCTCTCCCCTCCAGCTCTCGCAGGATTGGCTGTCTTTCCTGTGTCTTGATTAAATGTTTTAAAAATATGGGGTGATCCACAGTTCAGTGTGAACAGCCATCAGAATATACATAGACAAGAAGCTGTGCATGTCTGCAAGCTAGTGCACAAGATATGTAAATAACCTGTCACTCAAGCAAGGACGTTGGTCTTTATAGGGAAGTCTGTTTTATCTCACTGAACAATAAGAGGATTGCTCAGAGCTGGATTACTCTGTGTGGCAAGACTGGGCACAGATGATAGGAAATCTTATTCTCTACATTGTGACATCCACTTTAACCACTTCCCGACGGCCGTACGAATATATGCGGCCGTCGGGTGGTTCTGAATCTCTGACTAGACGCATATATGCGTCCAGCGCTCTTTCTGGCCACTAGAGGGCGCGCCCGCTGCATTCCTCAGATACCGATGCGCGTGCCTGGCGGCCGCGATGTCCGCCGGGCACTCGCAATCTGCGGTTACAGGGACAAGGACATGGATCTTTGTGTGTAAACACAGAGATCCATGTCCTGTCGGGGGAGAGAGGAGACTGATCTGTGTCTCTTGTACATAGGGACACAGCATCGGTCACCTCCCCCAGTCACCCCCCTCCCCCCACAGTTAGAACACACCCAGGGAATGCATTTAACCCCTTCCATGCCCCCCTAGTGTTAACCCCTTCCCTGCCAGTCACATTTATACAGTAACCGGTGCATTTTTATAGCACTGATCGCAGTATAAATGTGAATGGCGCCAAAAATGTGTCAAAAATGTCCGATGTGTCCGCCATAACGTCGCAGTCCCAATAAAAATCGCAGATCGCCGCCATTACTAGTAAAAAAAAAAAAAAAAAAAATTAATAATAATTTTGTCCCCCTATTTTGTAAGCGCTAAAACTTTTGCGCAAACCAGTCGCTTATTGCGATTTTTTTTTTTTTACTATTTTTCTTACCAAAAATATGTAGAATAATACGTATTGGCCTAAACTGAGAAAAAAAAGTTTTTTTTAAAAAAAAAAAAATGGGCTATTTATTATAGTAAAAAATATTTTTTTTTTTTTTCAAAATTGTCGCTCTTTTTTTGTTTATAGCGCAAAAAATAAAAACCGCAGAGATGATCAAATACCACCAAAAGAAAGCTCTATTTGTGGGGAAAAAAGGACGCCAATTTTGTTTGGGAGCCACGTCGCACAACCGCGCAATTGTCAGTTAAAGCGACGCAGTGCCAGAAGCTAAAATTTCACCTGGTCAGGAAGGGGTATAAGTGCCCAGTAAGGAAGTGGTTAAAGGAACCTATTTAAAAAATAAAAAACAAACCTTTACAACCCCTTTAATCCAACAATAATGTAATATATTAAAGCTTACCAGTTCTTCGATATGGTGGCTGCATTGGCCAACCATTTTTATTTTATTTTATTTTTTTCACTTGGGGTATTTTTTGTATGCTTACTTACAGTCCTTTTTCATAGGAATGCTTTTGTTACATCATAAAAAATCCCACATTGCTGGTCTATTCTTCTGCTTCGTATTTGTACCACTTTAAAAGAAAAAAACATAATTTCATGACGGATTCCACGTCGGTATTATTTATGGCTTCAGCTGTATTTCATTTTAAGGTGTGCTCCTCGGTCCCAGTGGCACTCAGACGTCTAGTTTCCACGGTGATGCGCAATTACCGAGGTCCTAAATGAGTTTATTTAGGAAATTGAATCTTTTCATGCTGTGGAGATCTGGCTAATTTGCCAGACTAGGAAATGGGCATAAATGAGATAAATTCAAGTATAACACAGGAGGGCAGGAACCTTTCATTATGTGCGCTCGCATTAACTTGTGCACGAGTCGATTAGGAGACAAAAAAAAAAAGCCCAATTTTTATTCTTTAATGCGCATTTATCTTTATAAAACCGATTTCGCTATTAAACATGCCACTACATAATCTGAAGTGTCTGGATAGGGATTTGTGTGTTTCGTTGGTAACCGTTTTATTTGTAAAAGAAAAATGCAGGTTTTATCTTGTTTGAGAAAGTCCTCTCCCCCTTCGCTCCTACGCCCCCCATCTCTCTCACAAACCAACATTTTATTTTTTATTAATACCTTTTTTTTTTTTTTGGGGACTTACAGGCAGTGTTCATTTAGACGTCAAATTTTCGATTTAGATTTAGTCAGTCTTTTGACTAAAATGCCATTTTTAGTTTGTATTTTTTTTTAATCCACAAAGATTTTATTAAGAAATAAATGGTGACAACAGAACAAGACAAATAATTCCGTCAACATGTAATACAAGAGTACATATGAGGATCTATATCTTAATGTGTACTATAGGGAAATAGGCAGAGATCAAACAGGTACAGCCTAAAGCAAACAACAATCTCACATTTAATGGCAATACAAAAGAAAATAAAAAATATTGCGGGGGCAATTCCCAATACAGATGTACATTAAAGGTGTCTACTTGTGCTTTAGTTTGTATTTTAGTCGACTA